>JARJLF010001020.1:0-108333 GCA_029378395.1 Mycena leptocephala
CCAAAGAAGAAAGGTGAGAGTAACAGTGAAGGAGACCGAAGGCGACAAGATAGTGAGGAATCGAAAAGAAGTAAAGGGGAGTGGGAGCGTAAAAAAAGCGACACGCACATCCAGCACATACTTATACCGCCCCGCCTTCTGCAAATTATGCGCCTGGCGCCACTCGAACATCTCCGCGAGCACATCGCACTGCTCTGGCTCGCAGTTCAGCGGGCGCCCCGCGAACGCGACGTCCAGCAGCGCGGGTACGACGCGAGCGCGCGGGACGGCACGCGGGGGTCCCACCGGCTTCTTCTTCCTCTTGCCCTTTCTTGCATCTCCATCTTCGTCTCTCTTCCCGCCCGCACGGTCCTCCTCACCCCATTCTCCTTCCCCTCCTCCCCCTTCACCTCCACCTTGAGCGCGGAAGCCAAACCTCCCACCACCAAAGCCGAGCCCCAGCCCATACTCGTCTTCCGCCAACGCATCCACATCCGCATCGCCCAGCCCGGGATCCAACACGCTCACGTTCCCCCCGCCCATCCCCGCGCCGAGCGCCGCGAGCCGCATGCGGTGCGCCTCGCGCCAGCGCCCGTCGCGCGCGTGCCAGATGCCTGTGTTGCTCCCGCGCCACTGCAGGCGCGCGTCGACGCGCTCGGCCCAAGCGAGCCCGAGCGGCGGGGTGCGGCCTTCGTTCGGGACGTCGTCGGGGACCTATGTACATACGACACGGTTGTGAGGTCCGGGAGAACGCAATTCGGGTGGGACTCGGAACGCACCCAATTAAGGGGCATCGCAGCCCTTATATCTGCGTGCAGCGGCGTCACGCTGTAGCTGAATTGCGGAATAAGGGTCTGCTGTGGTGAAGGGCCTGCGCCGTGCGCGAGGTACGCGCCGTGTGCGCGGAGGTGGGCAGGGTGCTGGCAGGGATCGGTGGCGGGGAGGGCGGCATGGATGAAGGTTTTTGGGCTGTGTGGGAGAGGCAAGTTAGTATGAGAAGAAAGAAGCGAGGAAGATGGAGGAATGGGAGGAGAGGGGAAATACGGGAATGAGGGGAAGGAAGGCGAGCGTAGGCGTCGTCTCTACGTGGGAGCCTCTCTCGCCTTTTCCCTCGCATCGGGCACCCCGAATATCAACGCACCAGCCACTCCAGAGTGTCGTATCCTGCGGCTGATAGCTCGGGCAACCGACGGTCACAGGAAATACGTAGAGAAAGGGAGGCTGACACCACGAAGAGCGGATGAAGGAGGCTGACAAGGATAAGAGGGAGGGAAGGGGGAAGATGTGCGTGTATGCGCAAAAGGAGGGAGGCATCTTCTGCTACCGCTATGCAGCAGGTGGGGTAGAGTAACGAAGCGAAACAAGAGCGAGCAAAGCAAAGCCGGCGCGGATAAACGAACAATCCACTCACCTCTCCCCCCCAGGCACGCTCGGCGGCCCCCCATTCGGGCGTGCGTCGTCGAACGGCGGTGGGAGCGCGTCGACGTCGAGCCACGCACGCGAGAGCGGCGGGCAGGCTGCGAGCCAGCCGTGTTTGGCGGGCGGGGGGTCAAGGGGTCGATGTCTGAGGGTGGGGGTTAGTGCTACTGCTAAGGAGGAAGAGGGATACGGGACGATTAAAAGGCGAGGGAGGAGGGAGAAGAGAGGACGCGGAGGCAGATACAATACACAAATACGCGCGAGAGATAGACGAAAAGAAGGATGATGAAGGGATGGAAAAACGCGACCCGCGACCCAACTCGGCTTAATACGATCCCAATACGCAAGGCGCAGAACCCCTCCAAGCATCGGGCGGAGAACGCTGCAAGGCATCGGGACGGACGAGGCTAGGACCGACCGACTACAAAGCGTCCAGGAGCGGGTAATAATGCCGGCAAGCCAAAACGAAGAAAAGTCGGGGAGAAGGAAAAAAAGGGAGAAAGAGCAACGCACACGTCCCCGCTTGGCGCGTCGAGCGCTTGTTGGCGCAGCTCGTACTGGAGCGCATAGTCAGTCGGTATACCGAAGAAGGGAAGGAAAGGAGCAGGAGAGAGGGTGGATGGAGGAAAGGAGGAGAGGAGGATGACAGGAAGGACGAAGGAGGGATAATGTAGGAAAGGGAAAGACTGTGTTTCGTATCAAGCACCGAGTGGCTGACGCGCAAGGAGGGGTGCGGAAGAGGGAAGTGAAGTGGCTGGCAGGTAGACAGAAGGGGCACGCAGAGGCGCGGAGGCTAACGCCAAGAATACGACGCGAAAAATGGGAGGAAGGTGGGAGGGCCGACAAGACAGGAGGGGGAAGCGGCCGAAGAATGTAAAGAGGGCACGGAGGGGCCGACGCGAGAGTAGGGTAGATGGATGCGCGACAGAAGCAAGACAACGAAGGGAACTCACATCAATAACCAAATTCGGATTATCATGCGGGCTGAACACCGCCCTAAACGGCGGCAAATCCGCCTCCACCTCCTTCAACAGCTCGATAATCTGAAACCCACCCGTCGCGAGCTCAAAGCGCACCGCCTCATTCTCCGGCAGCGTGAAATTCAGCATCCCCAGCCTACCCTCCTCCGTATCCTTCCCAATCGTGTATGAATCCGCGTGCGCCTCCCACGCGCGCTGGGTCGCCTGCAAATCCGCCGGCGCGACGCCGTAGAACGGCGCGAGATCGCGGTCGATTTGGTCGTACTCGTCCGGGAGGGGGATGTTATGCGTAGAGGCGTACGCCCACCACTTGTCGAACCCGCGCGGGGGCAGGCGGCCGTAGCGACGTGTGTACTCGGAGGCGGCCTGCCGGAGGGTGGTGCTTGCGCGCGCGAGCTTGGCAGCCCAGGCGGCCTCGGCGCGCTCGATGAGCTCGGGGATGGGGTGCGCGCCGAGGGGATTGACTTCGAGGAGGCCGTCGGCGCGGTAGGTGTGCTGCCCGCGCGGTTCTTCTTTGACCTTTGGTTTTTGCTTGGGTTTGAGCTTTGGGTTGTTCCGAGCGTCGTGGGCAGCGAGATCGGTAGGGACAGCAGGGCGGGTGACTGTGCGTGTAGCCCAGACGGTCTGAGTGACTTCGTTCGCTACGCGGCCAGCAGCGTACTTGAACGCAATGCTAGTCGAATGCTGCGCGTCGAAACAAAGTCACGCATGAAGCGCCCCATGAACGCGACAGTGCATAAGCAATCAGGATGCATACTGGCCGGCGCAAAGAACGACGGCGAAGGACAGTGTACACCGGAGGAGCCATTGAGCGAGGAGGCGAGCAAAGAAAACAAGCTGAGGATGGCTGACAGCTTCCGCCTTTAATAAACGCGTCAGCCACCTCGGATGCTTCTCTACGCATTGGCATCGCGGGTTCGTTTCGCGTCCCAAACTATTCGTTTCAAACTTCATTCAACCACGTCCCCTGGTGTAGCGGAAGTTCGAGCCAGGTCAGTAACCGAGATGAAGAAACTGAATTTGTAGCTCACCCCTGTGCCTGACTACTACTGGCGTTCATTATCCAGCGGATTCATGTGCGGATGTCATCGTGCTGGGCTCAGACGGCGACCGTCCCTTGTTCAGCCCCATTTCGATTCACCTGGTGGCTGGTGTTGAATCCCAGTTCGGGAACTCTTTTGCTAGCCGATATTCGCACGTTCTAAGATCTTCCTTCTTTGGTCATTTGAGGTAGCACAGCGACCAAACGTCCGGAACGAGAACCAGTAGGGGTTATTGCGCAGGCAAATTTTGTCGACAATTGCCGCAGAAAACTGTGGGTCCGTTCGATCCCAGGCTGGGTCATTCGCTGTCTGTGGAGTCGTTCCTTTTTTTAAAACCCAAGTTCTAATATGTTTATCATGGTTCATGACCCAATGGCCGGGAAATACAACAGGACTGAGGAGCACTTGGTGTGCCTCTTCATTCAGTAGTAGGAATGTAATCGGAATCAAAGCAGAAGAACCTGGTTCGATTCCAGGCTGGGTCAGTCACGGTTTTTTATTCAGAAATTATTCTCACCTCCGTCCTCTCGTGAATTTTTACCCACTTATTCAAGGTAGTAAATCAGACTCAGTTGCACTTGGTGTACATCTACTTCCAATAAGTGAATTATGTTGTTTGGCAGAAGACCCTGGTTCGATTCTAGGATGGGTCATTCCACATTTTTGAATCCATGGTTTTTCTTTTTCTTCCCACCTTCAACCCTAGCCCTATTTTTTCAGCCCATTTACAAGAGAACCAAAGGGAGCGAAATAAAACCCAGTAGCATTTGATGTGCATTTGCTTCTAATGGTTCTTCGTAGCTATGCTCATTGGCAGAAGACCCTGGTTCAATTCCAGGCTGGGTCATTCCACATTTTTCATTTGTTCTCGCCTCCGTCCTCTGATAATATTTTCCCCTCTCATTCAAGACAGAAGGGTATTAAACAAGACCCAGTGGCTATTGGAGTGCATCTGCTTCCAGTAGCATTGTGACAAGGAGCTGTTCAGTAGAAGATCCTGGTTCAATTCCAGGCTGGGTCATTACTTGTAACCACATCTTTTATTTATTCTCACCTCTGGTGATTTTTACGCACTTTATCAAGTAGACGGGTAGGTAAATAAGACCCAGTAGCACTTGGTGTGCATCTGCTTCCAATAATGGGTGGATCCCCTGTTTGGCAGAAGACCCTGGTTCGACTCCAGGCTGGGTTATGATTGTGCGTATCCCACTTTTTATTTATTCTCACCTCCGTCCCTCGTGATTTTTTACGCCAGGTAGACGGGTAAGTAAATAAGACCCAAGGCTGTTGGAGTGCATTCCCGCTGGCAATGGTGCGTGCTGATATGCTATTCGACAGAAGAACTGGTCCATTCCAGACTGGTCATATCCCGTGTCCACGGCTTTCTTTAATTTCTTTTTCTTTTTTTCCGCCTTCAACTCTAGCGCTATTTTGTCAGCCCACTCACAAGAGGACCAAAACAGGGAAATAAGACCCAGTTGCATGAGGTGTGCATCTGCTTCCAATAACATATTGGTGAGTAATGCTATTCGGCAGAAGAACCGGGTTCAACTCCAGGCTGGGTCATATTTTTATTTACTGTTCATTATTTTTTTAATTCTCACCTCCGTCTCGTGATTTTTAACCCACTCATTCAAGGAAGAAAGGTAAGTGAAAGACCCAGAGTGCATCTGCATCCAGTACGAATGTAATCGAAATCAAAGCAGAAGACGTTAGTTTGATTCCAGCCTCCAGGCCGAGTCATTTCTGTCTTGCAACATTTTTTTGGCCTCTTTTCGCAGGAACAAAAGGCAGGGAAATAATATCCAGTTGCACAAGGTGTGTAGTGGCTTTCAATGGGTGCGGCCTCGACAAAATGACCAGTAGATGTATTGGCGCAGTTTACTTAGATGGTTGTTGAGTCGTGGGGTGAGCACGACTATAATCACACAGTAGGTTGTAGTGATTCAAGATAAAGTTAGTTATTGGCATAGTTCAGATTACAGCGGTTTAAATACTATTCATGTACAGCATAAGGAGTCATACGGAATCATAAGGACTCATACCGAGTCAGACTAAATAGTCTACAATGTTCTACAATAGTCCGGCGGCTTGCCCGAGTCATGCCTGAGGCAGTGGCGAGTTGTGGCCGAGGCCGATGCCCGAGGCACTTGCTCCAATAAGATGAACCCAGTTCAATTCCAGGCAGTTCTAATTTGCATATCGTGTAGTAGTGTCCAATAACCAGGAAATAAGACTCAGTAGCACCTGGTTCGATTACAGGCTGCTCATCGTCCTCTTTACAGCATCTGCCCTGGCACATCTTTCGGAAAGTTTCAACGTTTTTACATAAAAAACCAACACGACCAACGTCCCATTTTAGCCCAAATATTACAACATTAGCTGTCTAAGACAGATGAACATAAACCTTGTGCTTAAAATATCCAACGAAAAAATCATGCCAGACATGCTACTCCACGCAATCACAAAACGAGGAATGCTCCAGAGAATGCTCCCAACATCGTCATGGTCACAAGCGCAACAACAATGCCGTTCGAATGCGTGGCGAGGCTGCCACTTGGAACCGACGTTGGGGCCATACCACATGACGGCATGGTGGGAGTTGGCCCAAGGTACACTGTTCCATCTGTCCCAACCGGAGTGTTGGTGGCGAATGCGCCATAGCCAGACAGACAGCCTTGCGCTTGCTAATATCGGAAGAAGTGCTCGTTAGGAATACATGTGTTGCGAGATGAACTCGGAAACAACGACGCACCCCGACGGTAGTTGCAGCCGCTGCCTCTGAAGAGAAGCTCATCAGCCTTTCGGCATTTTACTTGCCACTTGAATCGTCTTGAATGCACTTTTCCTCTTGAATCCAAAAAATCTGAAAAACTTTAGCTTGTCAAAATGGATAAAAATGAGGCCGTACCCCGTAGGAAAAAGTTTTTTTTCACTTGTGGAAAATCGGACCTGGCTTGATCACTTGTCACTTGCGGTCTTTTTAGGCCGAATCAAGCCAGATCAAGTGAAATCAAGTGCGATCAAGTTTTTGGCACAAAGTCTGATGCTGGCAAAGTTGCTGGAGCCGGGATTGATGATGCCAACCATAGCTGGAGGTATTCATGTGAGCTCGCCGGACAACGAAGTACACAAAATTAACACGCCTTCCTCGCAGGAGGCTTCGGGCCCGTCGGGTTCAGTTGCTTGCCGTAGAATGCCGATAGCTATTTCGCAAAATTAACCTGTGAGAGGTGAGATTATGTAATCTTTCACGCCCAAACAACTCACGCTTTGTGTCGTCTTCGATGTAGAGATGCCATTCGGGCGGCTGAGTGTTAGAAGCGGAATTATCAAAGAACACCCAGCCAGAGTCAAATCCATTGGGCAGCGGTTCACATGGGCTGCGCACGCTGGATTGCGTAAGTTTATTTTTCTTTGCGAGGAAATGGAGTAGTGGTCACCTTCATCACTTCGTTACTTCACTTACAGCTGTTGCAAAGCTAATGGCACTTTATAATAAGAGCAAATTAATTAGTTCCCGTCTTGCAGAGGTCAGTGCTAGCTCAATTCTTGACCGTTTTCCTCATGAGTAGGCGCGTTCGAACAGCGATTGACATTACCTTCTTTTAGATGTGACCATGTATGGATCTGAATAAGTTCGAAAAATGGAATATAGAATTAGGAGCCCAGGGTATATTGGGCAGAAAAAGCCGTCAAATTGGGTTCGAACGCACCTACGCACAAGAAAAACGGTGAAGAATTGAGCCCACAGTGAGTGTTTCAAAAGTGGAAGTATTTAATTTGCTCTTATTTATAAAATTATCATTGGTGCCATTAGCTTTGCAAACAGCTGTAAGCTGGTGAAACTTTGTCACTTTGATGGAAAGTTCTGAAACTTTGTCACTTTCGTTAATTCCCAGGAAAGTTCGTGAGGTGAACAAACCACACAAATCAAACACATCAATCTGGCCATCATTTCCTTCTCCCCCCGTTTTTTTATATAGATACCCTGGCCTAACACTAAACTCTAACCCTAACTCTAACCTCTAACCTCTAACCTCTAACCTCTAACCACTAACCTCAACCAACTAACCCAAACCTCTAACCTCCAACCCCTAACCAACTGATCCGAACCTAACTGGCCAACTGCGGCAAGCTGTTGATGCCCATCACTCTGTGATGTGCCAAGAAGTCGCCGTTTGACAAGCCCGGAATCCTAACTCACAAACTTTCACAGAAAACTATCAAACTCACCAGCTTTCACAAACACCCATCAAAGTTACAAGCTTTCGCAGCGCTAAGCGAAGTAACTAAGTGACGAAGATGGCGTGGACTCAAGGACATGTTGCATGACCTCTGGCCACTCTCTCTCTTTGTCCCTTCAAGTTTTGTGTACCTTGAGGAGAAGAAAGATTGAGGGTTGTTGGCCTCGGGCCGCACTTCATTTCTATCATTTGATTTTTCATTTATTTTTCCTCAGCCACCAATCTCGGACTATTCAGATGATAATGGGCCGATAAATCCTATGCAGCATGGGACATGCTTGGTAATTCATGATCTGGCACTGCAGGGGATCAAAACTCTCCATTTACTGCTTTTTTAGCCACTGAGACTAGGAGAAGCCAAAATGTGGGACAAGCTTGGTAATCGGGGATCGCTTTGCATTTACTGCTTTTTCAGCCACAAAGGCTGGGAGAAACCGGAAAATGGGACACATTTGGCAATCCATAATCTGGATCATCTGGGAGGGGATCAAACTTCCGTATTTACAGGAGGGAGACCTGGAACCTAAAACAGTACCAGGAATCATGGACGGCGCTGCTCCCATGATCCTCTCCTCCTGCCACGAACCCTCCGCCCCTGCCACAACCTAATTAAGATTCACCTCTCCATGTGCTGTTCAAGTTTCACCCTTCTCTGAGGTCACCGTCTGGCTATGCCCTCTAGCTTGAATTCTCCTTCCTGTCCGATGCCTTCTGCCGAAACCTGCAGCAAACGCAGACACTCCTAAATTTGCATGCACTCCGCTGCAAGCAGTTGTGCACCTCCGCATTTCTTCGGGCTGTACACAACAGATTTTGATGTTGTGCACACTCCGCATAGGCAAATGGTCACCATCAGTGGCATCCTGACCGGCATCCAACTGTGCTTAGTCCAGTACGACTGCGGCAAAGTGCCGCCCGAGGCGGTTCCATACATGCATCACTGACATATCAATTTTTGTTGTACTTACTGTATCCTTTGCTGTTGTAAACTCTTTGTAACCACCTTGTAGCCTTGAAATAATAACTTCATACCAAGTGCTTGTACCCCGCTACCTTGATTCAAATCGAAACTGTCTGCTGCTTCGAGTGCGACATGTCTGTTAGCAGCGGTGGAGCCCACTGTGCTCTTATTTTTAAAGTGATGCTCCGATGATTGTATCTACAACATTAATGACCACGCAAGGTTTTTTGTTTTTGTTTTTTGGCCCTGGTACTCGCTGATTGGAAGCAAGGACTAGCCGCCCATGTAGACTTTATGTCAAATCCCTCTCAGCCGATATATAGACGATGGCAGTTAATCTGTCATGATTTGGCATACTTCCAGCATTTTCACTCAACTTCAACCCCGGTACCCCGGGTTATCACAAGCATACGGAATAACCACCAGGGTGTTATTCGTATCGCTTGGGACGATTGCATTCGGAATAACCAACCAGGGGTTATTCAAACGATGATCGAGATATCAGATTAACCAACCAGGGGTTATTCAAACGATGATCGAGATATCAGATTAACCAACCAGGGGTTATTCAAACGATGATCGGGATACCCCGATCGCCCGTTACCAAGATCGAGCACCTGAAGACGGACGCTATTTCATAGCAGGGACAACCATCAGTTTCATAAGACACAGTACATAAACTCAGTAGAATCTACATGTACTCTAGATTCTACCTCGTCTAATATCAAGTCTACTTTGACCTGACAACGGCGCAGCGCTCTCTCACCTCGGCTATGAACGACGCGCGTTCACATATCATCTTCTCCTCGAGTTCTCCTCGAGTTCAGTGACCAGGCGGCTACTCCACCGTCTCTCCAAGTCTCGCAACACTCCACCTTGACGGATACAGCCAAACTTCCCCAGTAGAGCCGGGTTGTTCAGTGCTGCCCTCTCGTTGTCGGTCGTGATCACTTCAGACCGGGTTATTCAACTATCGTCCCAGCTGGGTTATTCTCTGTCCCACCACAGCCAGGTCAACCCAGGGCTTGTCTTGACATAATCACCGAGTAATTGTATAAAGCATTCAACATCAAAATCAAGTGTCCGCAGCAACTGGACAACCACTTACATCAGTGTTAGAAAACATAATCTATAAATTGATGAACCTCTGGATCCCCCAGTCATTCCCACAAGATCCAGGCTGAACCATGTGGTATGTACAGGAATAATTTCTGTACATACACTGCATTTTGATGGTTCCTCGGACCTAGTCTGGACCCCATCAATCCAGGTTTGGCGAGGCTGTCACGAGGATAAGACTCAGAATAATGTATTAGCTTGACGCGGTCCCATTTTCTGGAACATGCCAAGTTGTATACATCAGCCTCAATAATATCCCATGCTACACCACCACCCCAGTACCTCGACGAGCTCACCCCTTTTGAGGCTGTAGATCTCGGGCACCCAAATGGCAGCCTATAAACACTGACTGTTGTGGGTTTACCTATGTTCCTTCCAGCCATACCATTGGTTCCTCCTCAAAGACTGCAAATATTCGGTAGACAAATTTTGCCACTTGACAGACTGTATCCCTGCGAAAATTATACTTTTCAGGATACCAGTCGCATTCCAGGAGCCACAGAAGAGATTCTGGGCTCCATAGACTGCATTGACTGCGTGAACAATTGCCGATAGTCCTCGAGCTTGTTAGATCTTCTGCAGAAGAACTGAGCATGCTCCACGGTTCTGTTGCGTTACAACCAAAACGACAAAGACGGCTGTCTCGAGGTACAGTTACACAATGATACGTTATTTGTACCGCATTCGCTCCACTGCCAATGGGTGCTGGCTCACCGGCAGGCGTGTTAAGGCTTTGCAATGTTTCACATTTTCCACAAGCTCAAGGTAATGTTGTAGTTTCGCCGTGATTTTCCTCAAGCTCTCATTATCCAGGGTTCACGCCGGTCATGCAGCATGTACAAGTGTGTCGAGGTAGAGACCTCGGCTTCCAGATGTTTCATGGCCAATGTATACACTGCCTTGCCCAAGGCTACACACCCATCGGGTGTCAAGTCTGGCAGCACTGGAAGCACCACAGTATATTTCAAGTTGCTGAGAGCATAGAAGAGGTCTGTCTAATAGCCGAGTTGTCTATTTACGAAAAGCTGATAAGAGTCTTCCAGAGCAGCCCTCGCATAATGGGTTGCAGGTAGGTGCACCATATAGCCAACGTACCGTAGAGCAAGCATCAAGTGCCGGTGAATTAGCCCCAGTTCAGTGAATAACGGTGCACACATTGAGTATGGTCCCAGGCCCAGTAGCCAACGGAGAAATGCCGTTGGACTTTCTCAAGGTAAGCCAATGCTCTGTCATCAACGTCGATGATCACATTGGCTCCGCTCACCAAGTGTGGGTCAATGCATGCCATGTACAGCAGGCACCCGTCCTTGGGAGGTAGATCTCCGATGTAGGCCTCAATCCCCAACACAGAGAATGTGCCTTGCCAAACCTGGACACAGCTGCTTAGGTTTGCCGAGGCACCTCGCGACAGCCTCGCCAAACCTCGGCTAAGGTGGGTCCAGAACCTGTCAAAATGCAGTGATATTGTAGTGTACAAAGTGCCTGTACACTCAGATACTTCCTGGGCCCCGGCGTTCCTCAGCGGGACCGTGCCGTGTAATTCTACCTACCTACCTACCTACCTACCCGCTACCTTTAGGTAAGGGTTTCAGGGCGCCCTAATTTCACTGCCTGGTGAGCATCACATTTTCGTCAGCATTATTTGCGTAAGCACAACTTTTCGAGTCCAGACTTGGACCAGACTTCGGCTTTTCGGACTTGCCATTCATTGCCGAGTGATGTGGCGTCTCATCGCTGCTCTTTCTCTTCTTCCCCCTGTCTCCTTCCGCTACCTTCTACAATCTCCCCTTCTCGTCAACCTTCTGCGCTGGGCATAGAAAATCATTGCTATCGTCGGACTAGGTCTCAGCCTCCGGTGTCAAGCCTTCCGAATCTTTCTCCCCTGGTCTCTTGTTTCTGCCTTGCGAGGGCTCTACCACCATCCGCCAAAAGATCACTTTAGGGCTGTGTTATGAATGGGAATCACTGTCAAGGACTCGCTTCCCTTTGATCTTGTTCCGGGTCGTGACTGGCATCTCTTCTGCCGTGACTTTCTTACTGCCCGTATCTCTATGCTGTATTCTGATTTAGAAACAATTCAACATGCTCCTACCCTGCATACTCTTCCTCATCATGATATGAATCTCATTCAGTGTAGGCAACATCTCGTGACAGGTGCTGGTGCAGACCACATCTCAATGTCAACTCGTCTTCGAGACTCGACCGCGCAACCTGCCGTGCTGTAGCTCAGGATTTTGATTCGGCTGTTGTTTCCCATATACTTCTCACTGCTGAGCATAGCAAAATCTCCACTGAGCATCTCTGCCATGTTGCTGCGGCTTTGAATATTTCCACATCGAAGTCAAGCCGCAATCTTAGATTTAACATCAAGGCTGCAATTCGCAAGCACTTGCTTACTGTTCAGTCTGCCACAATAGAAAGTCACTCTTGTGTCTCTGTCGCTGATTTTTTTGACTCTTTTGAAGCTCTTCAATAGCCGACTCTTCTGTCCATCGCAGTTTTCTCACTCCCATCTGCATCCTCCTGGTATATCTGTCCCGATATCCACAATGAATGGTGAATTAATGCTATAAATCCGGTGTGGAAGGGGGGATGGACCGCTCGTCGACTGCCCCTTTCCCCCTATCTCTTCGCTTAGCGTACGGTACATCGGCCATCGGGCCGTCTATTTGTTTCGTACGTACACATGTCATAATATCACCTTTTCACCCACGAACCACCATCTACGTCGCGGCCAGTGACTTGAGTACTCCAACGCGAGTACGCCGCCAGTGAACACTTTCCAACTGAACACCAGAATATCACCCTCACCAAGTCTTTTTGCCTTGCACCCGTACCTCACACCCCCACGGCACATTCCCATATTCTCATCTGATTTTCATTCCACGCCTCCACGAGATTCCTGGGACCTCTCATCTATTTTTCATTTCATCCTTGCACCCCATATTCCGGACTTCCGACCCACCTTTCTGTCTACCAGCCCCGAACTCCGTTCTGCGACACCGGACCTTCAAGTAGTAAGACTTCCCTTAATCCAATGCACCGCATTCTTAGCAGCATGGTTATCGAACATCAGCCTTCGGACCCTCTCCGAGTTTTGCGCGGGAAATTGCGGACATAAATCCTCACTCTGCAAAAGGGCAAACACGTAGCGCGAGCAACAAACTCAGCATGAGAAGACGACTCGCTTCAATGAGCAGCTGAAGCAAATTCGAGAATCATGACCTAGTTCTATAAGTAGTCTTATCTTATGAGCAAACTAATTCAATTGTTTCGAATCATCGAGAACTACGAGAGCTGGTAGCGGGCCCTGCCGCTCGTCGGCCTTACCCGCTTTATAATATATTGCATATGGTGGTCTAAGGATAAGACTCAGGATAATATATTAGCTTGACGTGGTCCCATTTTCTGGAACATGCCAAGTTGTAGCTAACAGTACATCGGCCTCTATAATATACTGTGCTACGCCACTGCCCAGTTACCCTCGACGAGCTTACCCCTCTCAAGGCTGTAGATCTCAGGCAAATAAGCAGTGGCCAGAAAGTGCACTGGCCGTCCTGTGTTGCCAGACAACCAATCACCTTGCTCGCTACTACACTCGTCCAGATCCTCACTGCACATGGACTCCACAAATCACACCTGTGGCCTTCAACATGGCAGGACAGACGGATAGAACCCAGTGGGGCCTGGTACGTGCACTTCTATTCCCCCGCAACATAGATCGGGATCGGCGATCTCGGAGTTTCCGCCCCACAAATGGGCATTTTAACGCCTCCAGCGCTAAAGAGATAAAGAGAATCAGATGGTTTAATTTGCGGGGGAAATGATGATTCCCGCAAGACAGATGTTGATGCCAACGTCCACTTCACTCCGTCCATCTAATTCATAGACCAAGCTGTTATCTTCTCCAAGATCTCATGTTCGTTCGTCTATGCTGTTGCACTGCATGGCTCTTCTCGTCCACATTGCTCTGGCTCATCAAGTCATCTTCTGAGGCTCCTCTTCCCAATGTCTCTTGTCCATCCACAGCCACTGCATTAAGATTTTGTTTTGCTTTAGGTTTTCAAGAGACTCATGCGTAGATATTAGTATACCGCTGGTGTGATGCGAATGACGTGGTGGTATTTTATTCGGCATTGGACATCAGAACAACACCAGGAAAATCCAGTTGAACGCTGATGATTCTCAGAGGGAATGGAACATGGCTCTGCAATGAAACGCTCGCTGAATTTGAATGAGATACCCAGCGGTTATCTATCTCTTGTCATCTCATCTTCGACAGTTCGTTGTCACCGGATACTTCTTCAATGCCTACGAAACCAACGTGGAACAGAAGGTACTTGCTGTGGAAAGTGTGGATTTCTTAACGTTATGGAACGCATGCTCATGCACTTTCTCACGCAGGATCGCTTGGTATTGGGCCCGAGTAATTTTTGGCGCCGACATTGGCGCCGACGATGTAATACATCGCGCCGAATCGATAATCGCTCCCTGCATGTGCCATTTCTCTCACTTCTACGGTTTCCATCACCAAGCCCTTATACGACTTCTCTCGGCTGTCGGAGGAGTACAAAACCAGGGTTGGTATCGATGGAGAGGAAGTACGTAAATACCCAAGCGCCTAACTTCAAGTTCGATACGTTGACGAACACAACCTCAACATTCTATGTAGATTTGGAAGATCATCTACAGTGGAATGACAGATCAACGTTGATCAGCTTCGTGCGATTTATGGCATCTTCGCACGAAACTGCCGTATAAAGCGTCCTAGCCACCAAAATTCGAGAAGGCAGAACCCGCCGTTCACCATGTCAATGTCAATGCCCGAAGGATTCGAGGTTGGGAAGCTGTGGGTGGATTTATTCAGACCGTCTTCAGACTCGATTGGACTGAACACCTCTCACTCAGGACAATTCCGATTGTGGGTCGTTGAATAATTCAGTCTGTCTGGACCTGTGAGACTGATTGCCTCACATTAGTTCATCGGTACAGTCGTTAACTGGGCCCTTTTCGGGGCGCTTGCCGTGCAAGTCTGTAGGTCCCTTGGTAAAAGTTCACTTTTCTGCTTTTCAATTGAAAATTTCTTTTCTTTTTCCTCAGATCTGTACTTTCTGGCGTTCCCAAAAGACCAACTGTCGAATAAATCCGTCGTCCTCTTCATATTCCTCGCCGAGATCTTACAAACACTGGGCGATAGTAGAGATACCGTTGTGGCTTTCGGAAGTGGGTGGGGCAATCCGGATAGTCTCGATAAAGTGGGGTGGGCGTGGTTCAGCGTTCCTATCATTGGGTCCACGAGTGAGCGGTGGCCTTACCTATCGAGCACTCTGCGCATTTGAACTAATCTATGGACAAATCAAGTTGCTTCCGTGGGTCAGCTCTTTTTCGCCTGGCGAATCTCCATCATCGGCCATACGTTGTACATCCCCGTCCTGATTGCGGCCGTAAGTAATTTTCTCCTACGGAGTGTTCTGCGCATACCAACATCCACTTTCAGATCACTGCGGTCCAGTTTGGCGCCGGAATTTGGACAGGAGTGCTTATTGTCCGCGCTGGGAGATTCTCGCTGTTAAATTTCAATCGCTTGAAGCCTCCTGTGGTGCGACGCTTCACAAGTTCATAAATTGAGAATGCACGCTTACGCGCGTGTTTCCAGGCCTGGCTTGCCGCGACGGCCGCGTGCGACTTGGTCATTGTCTTTGCTACCGTGTTCTACATGCTCAGGGCTCGGCAAACGGAATTCAAAACCCCAACCAACAGCGCAATTTCGCGGATCGTCAGGGTGAGTACTTCCTTCAATATATAGGTAATTGCTGCATCTGTTGGAGCTAACGAATCTGCCACCACCAGCTCAGCGTTGAAACCGGTGTCCTATGTGCCGTGTCTGCCATTGCCATTTTAGTTCTCTACGTCGTCTACGATGGTAACAACTACCATTTGGGAATTTGTATCTCATTGTCGAAGGTATATTCAAACAGCATGATGGTGGTCCGTGCATTTCTTTATTTCTTCCTTCCGGTCTGTGTATACAACGCTTACGGACCCGCCCATTCACAGATATTGAACTCCCGCGCGCACTTTGGGCACGAAGTCCCGCAGAGTGTAACTGGGCCCATCATGTCGGAGATGGCATTCCGTAGCCAGAGAAGTTACGGGCGCGCGCCCGCTCTTCACCTCTCCATCGAGACAGACCATTCACGTACCGTCAGCTCGAGCGCGGTCGACTCCGATAAAGATTTCGGGCACACTGTGGCGTAATACCCGCCGATTTAAACCGATACGGCGCTGTTTGCTTCGTGTTTATGGCGGTCAATGTGCACTTTTATTATAACAGTTTTGTTTGTCTGTTTTCCATGTTATAACTGCAGTTTCCTCTATTATGTTTTGATTCCTTGCATCCCGAGTTTTTTTGTTTCCTTTTTATTTTTTGTTTTGAAGAAGTTTTATAAACTTTTGTGAACATGATATATATAACTTGGTCGGCAAGAGGTGGCTGTGCTCGCCGTCGTGATGATGACCTTGCCAAACTTGTTTTCAAGACTATACCCACCCCAATAACCCTTTGGTAGATGAACCTGAGGCCACATACAGTACGGGTAGAAACGCAAAGGGCATCTAGTAGGACATAATGGTCATAGAGTTACATAGTTCGGCAAAGCTTGGCCTGCAAGGTAATCATCATGGCCAACACAGCCACCTTCTGCCGATAAAGTTATATATATCGTGTTCACAAAAGTTTTTAACTTCTTCACAGAAAAGAATAGAAAGGAAACAAAAAACTTGAGATGCAAAACATCAAAACATAATAGAGGAAACTGCAGTTATAATATGGAAAATAGACAACTAAATCTGATATAATAAAAGTGCATGTTGACCGCCATACGTGTTCTGTTGGGACTTGTATTAGACAGTCCTACGTCCACAAGACACTAAAAAATATGTGCTTCTGCACTCTTATCGTGGAATGTGTTGCCGAAGCATACTTCACTCGAACATAGAGACGTGCCGAACGTGTGCCGGGATCCGTATCGATTGGCGGTGGCCAGCGATGTTGAATAATCCGAACATTGTGTAAGTAGGTTGGAGAGTCCCCTGTGCATTCATATTTCACTCCTTGGTAACTAAATCGCGTCTCACTATCCAGCCGTTACGATATATGGATGAATTATAATCTATGTAGCCCGCTGCGCGGCAGGGCCCGCTATCCCTTTCTTTGGTCACGATTGAAAAACACAGTTGCGAACAGATAAAGTACTGGAAGGGAACGGTATATAGCAAAATCCGTTGACAACTCGTGAAGGGCGTTTGAGATATGTACAGAGTAATTTGGAGACATTCTGGCAAGGCAAGAATCATAGTTTCTCTGTAAACAATCTTCCCTAGTTCATTCAGTACGGATACCTCACCATGAATAGGTGCTGCAGGCATTTGGAAGTCGTACCCCTGAGAGCTGAAATCCAGCTGTGACAGAGGACTAGGATCCATCATAGCACGTTGCGAGCGAGCATGGCTGCAATGTTACACATCGCATGGGGAGATTAATACTTCAGGGTCCGGGTCCCGTAGCTAGACCAACAAAATTTGTAGTCTTGTGTATTGAATAGCAAAAACGAAGAAGGTGCAGGCAGACTGACTAGTAACGGCAACTCCACTAAGGCCACAACTGTAATCCGTCCAGGATGAACGCCGTTGTCTGGATATAATATTCAGACGTTGAAAACAGGTTCTACTTCCTCGTAAACCTCTGCGACCCTCAACACTCCGGAAAATCCGCAGTTTCGGGAGCCTCGATAACGTTTCTAAAACCTAAGGTTTTAGGAACAGAATATCTGCTCCCAAAACTGTTCCCGAAACCTTTGGTTTCAGGAGCACAGAAACCGTTCCCGAATCAACAGGTTTCGGGAACTGCAGAAACTGTTCCCGAAACAAAAGGTTTCGGGAGGCGGACTGACGGTCCAGGACGGCCTGCCCACCAAAACCGTTCCTGAAACCTTTTGTTTCGGGAACAGTTTCTGCAGTTCCCGAAACCTTTTGATTCGGGAACGGTTTCTGTGCTCCTGAAACCAAAGGCTTCGGGAACAGTTTCTGTACGCCAGAAACCAAAGGTTTCGGGAACATTATCGTGGCCCCAAAACTTCGGATTTTCCGGAGTGTAATCAGTAACGTAGAGATCGAGCGGTACATAAGCACGATTCCAACACGAGTAGCTGTCAGCCCCATTTCGGAAGGTTCTAACCATCGTGAGAGCCAAATCCTGGGTGCAAATGTCGAAAAAACTCGCGAAATCTTGGTAGAATGGTATGTTTTGTATTCGAAGTTCGGTTCGGTTCAACAGAAATTTCTCCTCCCTGAAGCCAGAGCTGAACTTTGCGTTCAGGTTTGGGTGTTTGCTGAACCTGAACCAGAAGTTCGCGTTCAGTTCAGTCCGGTTCGGGTTTTAACCGATTCCCCGAACTGACCTTTGACAACACTAGAGGGGAGTCAAAAGAATTGAACCTGCCAGTGGGCCACCACAATGATCCTAAGGCTGGTCGTGTTCCTGTCAAGCCAGCCACTGTGGGAATGGGGTGATACAAAAAGAATGCTGGCCAGATTATCCGCTCACGCATCAAGTTGACAGCTGTATGGTTTGCGTCGTTGATCGGCGACATGCCGTGGTTTCGAGCATCCAGGATTAGTTCAAGCAGGAAAACGATTAATGGCGTTGCCTCAGGTCTCGGGCCGCTCACTCGTGCGTCACGACCTCAGATTCGAGTCGGATCAGTCGAGTCGAGGTTGTCGAGATCAGAGTTCCGCGATGGGATCAATATCGCCGGGCCGGCTGGTCCATCTCTCACACCAACCACGACTCCGCTGAATCGAACATCTCGCTTCGTTCCTGGAAGTCAGGGTAGCGAGCCGTGGCAAACCACACGGGTAACGGCCGGCCGTTGCGCGATTCAGCGAATATCCTGGTCGTCGGAATGACCAGGCATGTTCAGGAGGTATTCCTGAGGTCAACACTTGCCTCCGATGTTTATGTCTCTTTATCTATCTGACCCGGACTCGGTGAAACACATGCAGTGAATGTTTTCAGGTTCATGTCGGTGCAGAGATGGACGCACTCACACCAGCCGTTGTGTTCGACACATCCTCTCCGAGATAGATTCTGCGTATAAAGCTCGAGCCAGTCCCTCATCACACAAAAACTCAACCTCCTTCAGCCAAACGCACCTCTCCATCTCGCATGCTCTTCACTCTCGCTCAACCGCGATTCTCACTCCGCTTGCCCTTGCACTCCCCACGGTGCTACCGCAGTCCACCGCCACCTCGGCCTTCATTACCGGCGAACCCTGAGAAACGCCACCTTCCTCACTGCCCCGAGGCCGTCGCCCGCCCAAATCGCAGCGGCCCTCGCTCGGATCAACGGCACCCCTTCAATTGAGGAGTCGGCGCGCGCGCGCCGCGACCTCGGCCTCACGCAGACCGAAATCCTATTCGACCTCCAAGACTCGTACCATGTCGAGGTCGAGTGGCAGTTTCCGACGTCACCTCAGCTGGTGGAGGTTGCGGCGAGGGCTCGTGCACCAGCGACTCACCCGAATTCAATCTATGGATCAACCTATACACCGGTTACGACCAATCCCAGACTGGCATATTTAACATCTCCCGAATTATTCGTTGCTGATCCTTCGATAGCATGCTCGTCTGAGTACGACATCACCGCGGATACCCTGGGCGAAAAGCTCGACGGGAAACAGTACAGCGCATGCTCCGGCATTCTCACTGTCAGTTACGGCTCAAACCACTATACCGGCAACGTAGAGACAACCGTTTGTCTCTTGGGAACCTGCTCAAGTGCGCTTTCTACACCGCATACCAGGTGAGTCCAGTCTCCGCCGTCACGAGAATGTGTTTCTCACGGTCCGTGCGTACTGCAGGGTCCTCCCATTCTCAGACGATACCAGCTACTTCTTGTATTGGGTGACATCGAACGAAGTGTGCGATGGGTCTAGTGATCCGGAAACCTGCACATGCAGCGACAACTGCGGCCCATTCTAGTCCGTCTTTCCGTAGAAATTTATTTCTGCCACTTGCCTTGGTATTTATGCAATGTCAATTATTTTCTGGTCAACACTCTTTATAATCTTATAAGCATATCGTCTGCTGTAGATTGCTTTTTTTGGCGACATGTGCGCACCGCATTCCCAGCAATAAATAATATGCTGATAAATATATCATCCACTGTCGACTTTCTTTTGCTTTGAAGCTGAGGAAATCTCTGGAGCAAATGCAACTGAACGACCACTTTCCGTCCTATTCACCTCGATGCCTACAGGACATTAACACTGAGGTGCTTGCGCAGCTTCATACCCTCAGCGCGCCACGTGAGAGTCGAAGTGTATTATTCAGAAGGTGGGTTTTTTGCTACGGTAACCTTATTCGAGGTTGAACATTAGAACGGGACTTGTCGGCTCTCAAGCCCAAGCCCTCTCCAGGCTTGCGTAAATTGGCAGGGCCATGAAGCAGGTGAAATGAATATTTTACTTGCGGAGAGAAGGAAGTCGCGAGCCTAGACAAACGTATAGGCGTGCCCCGACGCGGCGCCGGAACACAAGACTAAAAACCGTTCAATCCGGATATGGGCATCCGGTTATCGGGGGTCTGATATGAAAGCTACAAACTGACTCTTGTGGTTCGCCGCCGTATCTGCCGAAAGAACCTTGTTAAAACTCGTGCATGGGCAAAAATTCCGACTATTCTCACCTCCGTTCTCTTGCCCTCTCATTCAAGGCAGAAGGGTAGGTAAATAAGACTCAGTGGCCCTTGGAGTGCATCTGCTTCCAATAGAATTTTGATCATCATGATGAGCTCTTCAGCAGAAGACCCTGGTTCAATTCCAGGCTGGGTCATATCATATGTGCGCCGAACTTTTTTTTCTTTCCACCTTCAACTAGTACTCTCGCGCCATTTTTTCTTTTTTGAACCCACTCACAAGAGGGTCAAAACGTAAGGAATGAAGACCCAGTTGCATCTGCATCCAGTAAAAGGAAATCATCGAGGGATCAAAGCAGAAGAACCTGGCCAGGCTGAGTCAAAATGGTGTGAACAGATTATTTATTTATTCTCGCCTCCGTCCTCTGGTCATTTTTTACCTCTCATATAAGGCAGACAGGTAGGTTAACAAGACCCAGTTGCACCAGGCATGCATCTGCTTCCCATGGTTCTCGAATATCTGCTTCAGCAGCAGAACAGTCACATTTGAATCCATGGTTTTTTATTCTCAACTCAGGCCACTCCTGATTTTTACCCTCATTCAGGTAGACAGACAGGTCTGTAAGACCCAGTGGACCTTGGAGTGCATCTGCATCGAAAGTATTGGGGTTAAAAGCAGAAGACCCTGGTTCAATTCCAGGTTGGGTCATGATTTGGCTGTCGCGAGCTTTTTGAGGCCAGTTTTTGTCTCCGACTTCTGGTTTTCTAAGATTCGCGGTTCGCTTATGCACAGAAAGTGGTCCGTAGGTACGTATCTTTCGAAAAGCCTGACTCAGTCTCAAGAGGGGAGGGGGGTATATTATATTGTGTGGTCCACAGGCTGGCAACGAGTTTACAGAAGACAAACATGTAGGACTGTATGGGTGGAGCACCACAATGCAGGGGACCTATGTGATTAATCACCAAAAGGAACAGGCATGTATGTGTGGGCGTGGGCCGCCAGTGGCTGCCCGGCTCAAGTGCCGGCCGTCAAGCGCGGCCTAAGGAGACAAGCAAATACAAGAGAAATTCAGAATAATAAATTCCAGATTTATGCTCAGCTTCGAGGTATGTCCACCAAAATGCGGCGAGATACATGGAGAAGTTGATCAGTACACATAGGAAATACAATTGTGAAGAACGCAAAGCAACACTCCCAGTCCCACCACCAATAAATCCCCATATAAATGTTAAATACCGCCCCGGCTTCCTACGTCCTCACCCATCCGCGACACCTGCCGGGCCACTGTCGCATACGCAGACGTCCGCCCCCGGCGGGCGGCCCGAGCCTGCTTCCCTTTCCTGTGGACGGTGGCATCGTACGCGCGCTGCGCCTCGGGGTCGTAGTCGAACGTGAACTCCGTTCCCGCAGGGATGTGTTCCGTCGCAATGAATGCGAGGAAGGCGATGCGTTGCTGGGGTAGAGAGTGCTTAGCAACGCTCGTCCTCGAAGACGACAATGGGAGAAGGAGGGAGGAGGGGAGGGAAGGCACACACCTCAGGGAGAGTATCATAAACGACGGGCTGCACGCGCAGGTTCGGGGCGCACGAATGACTTCGGCATGTCAGTAAGTTATCCTCCTCTCACGCAGACGGTGAGGAACACGCACTTGATGAATCGGGTCCAGTTCCCTGCACACAATCAGTTTGTGTGATTCGAGGGAAGCAGGAGGAAGGGCCTACCGTGTTTGTAAGAATCGACGCTGTACAGTTCATCCGGCGCTGCGCCCATTTCGTTGTAGTCCAAATCAAAGCAGTACTGCTTCGCTTCGCCCGTGAGTGCTTCCGCCTCCTCGCGGGGGCTGCAGGGCCGTGAGCGTGAGCGGTCAGTGTATAGGAAGTGGAGGCCCGACGTACATGAGCTTCCTGCACGCATCATCAGCCATGGGAAGCGCAAGTAAAGAGAGATCCCGAAAAGGACGCACCCGGTATACACACCGAGCACCGTTCCCCTTACGACGTCTATCGGCGCACGCACACCCCACCCGCAGCGCGCCGTCTTGAAGACCTCGATCGGCACGCATCGCGGGCGCTGCGTGATACGGTTTCCGCACGTCGACGGGCAGTTGCAGTACTACATCCCACCAGCCCCAAGTTAGTTCATGCATCCGCATGAAGAGCGAGAAGACGCACAGGGTTGCACTCGACGATGACTTCGTCGGGTTCGTACGTGAAGTTAAAGAGACCCTGCAGAGGGGTGAAGTGAGCATGGGGTCGGCAGAGAAAGGAGCGACGGGAGGAGAGAGAGGCGCACATCTGTGTATGCGTACCCAACATCATTGTCCTGGCAGCATTCTTCAAGGTCATCACATCGCTCCTCGCAGTGGCAGAACGGGAAGCCCTCCGGATTTGATAACGGCGTTGCGGACTCCCTGTTTACAGCGCGACTGTCATCAGAACTTCGCCCGAGCAACAAAGGAAAGGAACGGGACGCACGGATCAATCTTGATGGAGAGGGTCGGAGATGGATGATATTTGTCTCGAGGTACGCAAACGCGCCGCCGTGCAGCGAAGGCGGAATCTCCTCGTCGTCCACGTCGTTGACGAATGTGATCCCCGCCGCACCATCGCAACGCTGTGCAAGCGTGGACCAATTAGTCTCCGTCTGCAGACGCCTGCACGATCGTCAGTCTCGGGCAGTAGCAAAAGAAGACAAAGGAATGTATTGGAGAGAATGGCAAGACAGTATATGTACGTAGATTACAAGAACATCGACACTCACAAACTCTTCGCGTTCTCGCGCGCCTTGCCCTTCCGCTTTGGGCTCCCAGAGGAGGACGGTGTGCGGTGGACGAACACCGTCGACATCGTCCCCGCCTTCTCGACGTTCCCGTGCCGCCGCTCGAAACGATGATTGGTGATACTGCTGGCCATTGTGCTAACACTGCTGCTTCTTGTCGTGGATACGCTAGAACCGCCCTGTCTCTCGCCACCTTCTCGGCCCACCGCTTGCGCATAGCAGTGTCGCTGCACGTATCACAAACCCCCAAGCGATGGACGTCAGGGGGAGGGAGAAGCGTCCCGCACTGACAGACACGCGGGGTACATCGTCGTCGTCACTGTCATCTGCCGCCTTGCGCTTCAGCAGGCGCCGCGGAAGCGACGGGCTCACAGGCGCCGCCGTGGACGTCGAGGCGCGCATCGAGGGCCAGCACCGACGCAGGCGGTCGGCGGCCGAGCCTGTATGAACGGCGCTGCGGACACGTTCAGTCGTGAGCTGTCAACAGTCGCGGAGGTGGGTGTGGACCGCCCGGAAGGCACTGCGGATGTACTGTGTCGCGGATGTTCAGATCGTAAGGTGGCGGCGGAGATGCGGGGGTGAGGAAGGGAGCCCGAGCCGCCGGCGGAAAATGGGTCACCGGGGACTGGGAGGACACGCCGCTTGGGTAGCGGGGGTGGGGCAGCAATCGGAGGTGAGGCCGCTTTGCGCTTGACTCCGGGTGCTGGCGAGGGCTTTGACTTGATAGCGATGAACTCGATCGACTCTACCGATGAAGAAATGGAGATAGCCGGAGAGCCGCGGCGAGGGGGAGGGAGTCGTGGATGGGTGGGAATATCGGGCGGGGGTGCAGGAAGACGTGAGGATGACGCTGCCGGCGGAGTACGGAACTTGGCGGCGACAGGTTTGGGGGCTGAATGGGTTCCCGTGGACCAGATCGCGACGGCCCCGCCTCTGCATTGGCGTGAATGCGTGAGGGGCCCGCTTGCGCGTTTACTTGACTGCGCCGCGGAAGAGGGGCGGTCGTCGCCACGGCTGGCGTTGTCTTCATCACACTAGTACTAGTGCGACCAGCACGACCAGGAGCAGGATCAGGCCATAGATGAGGATAGACCCGTTTCTTGTCCGCCATGAGCGCGTCCATACGACGCACCATATCATCACCGTCGTTTTGAAATGCGGCGAGATCTTGCTCTGTTGGCTCCTCGTACCCCTGCTTCCGCTCGCGCGTGAGCCTGTTAACGATGTCGGTCGTGCCCCAGAGTTCGATATCCCGGCTATTCGGCAATGCTGCGACTCGTTTGGCATTCCACTCGGACGTAGGGAGGTGGTTGGGACCTTGCCAGGTTGTATTCGTGCCATCGGGGCGCTTCCAATCCGTCCACTCTACCTGGAAAAGCCGTGAAATGCCGAATTTGCGAGATACAGAAAATATACCTCATATCTGTCGGGGGTGATCATCAATGTTAATGACAAGGAGAGATTTAAGCAGTGGAACGCACTTGAGATTGCCACCATAGCCAACCTCCTCCCCGACTATCTCCATACCCCACTCCCGGTCTGCGTCAGAGCCCCAATCTTCCGTCGGAGATGGAGAGGGAGACCAAAGTTCCCTGGCGTCGTCTTTTTCTTTGTGCTTGGCGCGCTTTCTCTTGCCCGGACTAGACCTGTGCCGGTAATAAATACTCAAAAGGAAGAAATAATGTACAAGTCGCGTACATGAAGACAAACGCGTCCGCGAAAGCCTTTGGCAACTTTTTTGAATGAATGAGGAGAGATCGACAAATAATAGCGTGACGATCAAACGGTCACAGTCACTACTAGTTGAGCTCTTCATAGTTCAAATAATATGGCGGTCCTCGAAAGAACTTCGGACAATCAGCGCATTTCGTGGCTACTTGCCACCCATGTGGATGACTCGAGAAATAACGCTGAGAAGATGCGCGCGTCCATGGCCAAGGAACGCGCCCCGAGTCTCTGTGCAATACATATAATGCCCACGACGAACCCGCCCAAAAAGAACTCGATAAATAAACAACCAATTAGCCCATTACATGACACACATGGCCGCAACCAAAAACAACGCCCACAGACTCCATGGCCACGGCTCTCCGAGTCTGAGCCCGACCGCCGCACTCGGTGAG
Source organism: Mycena leptocephala (assembly GCA_029378395.1). NCBI lineage: Eukaryota > Fungi > Basidiomycota > Agaricomycetes > Agaricales > Mycenaceae > Mycena > Mycena leptocephala. Next base: position 25,346 of record JARJLF010001020.1, read on the forward strand.
CCTGCTGACGACCCAGTACTCAACGGCCCGCTTGGAGGCAGCACCGCCGTCGCCGTTGCAATAAACGCGTCCCATGCGCCCGCGTCGCGCTCGGCGCCACCGCCGACGCGATATCCCCTTCCGCGACGCTGGCCCAGTGATAGATGCCGAGTTGCCCGGCAGAACATCCTGCTTGAGCTTGGGGTCCTCACCGCCCGCGACCGACGCCGCGTTGCTGTCCACGAGGCCGGCGGTGTTGTTTCCAAGTACGAAGTCGCGCACGAACGCGAATGCCTGTCAAAGTGAGCGCTCATGTAGAGAGGAAGGCAGGAGGAACGCACCGCCCCGGGGACAGATTGCGGGACTAGTGTCCGGCATTTTGGAAGAGCGCATAGGTCAGCCCGCGCTCCTGGTGTACGATCCCTGCGAAGTTTCCCAGGTCGTCTTCGAACGCCGTGGAAGGCTTTCGTGTAAACCCTTGCACGCCACCGAATGTCATATTCTAGCAGGGCATGTTAAATTATACATCATCATTGTGTCTTTTTCATACCTGAATAACGACTAGTTTGACTGTTTAGAGATTGATTTGAAGAGGACAGAAGGCCTACCTTCAGTTCCGCGGTGAGCAACCAGCGAATCGTCGTTCCCGGAATAAAAAACGATCCCGACACCGTGCGCGCTCGCGTTCGCCGCAAGCGCGTCAAAGAAAACCATTGGTCTGGTCTCTTGAGTACATGATCGTGGAATAGCCTCGTTCACTTACTCGGGACCTACGACAAATATTGAGGGACGGTTCCAGAATCAATAGGATTGAACTTACTAGGATCACCGAACTCATTTCCCTTGGTTGAGTCTGATCGTCGCCGTAAGTCAACAAAAACATAAAATCGCGTCATGTTCCACACCGAACGGATAGTTGAAAATCTCTGCCCAGGCCTTGGATGTCGGTGCGTGTATCGCTGCCTTTATTGTTTTATCTAAAATCAATACAAGTCAACCAAAAAAGTAGAAAATAAAATAGTTTATAACTACCATTCAAGAAAGTCGTCGCATCGCTCGGGATCTCCGGGTTGAGGGCATCGGGAATATTGTACACGTCGATCCCACCTTGAGTCCACGGGGAAGAAAAGTTGAAAGCGTAATCCCACATCTCTTCAAACAAAAAGCACCCGTAAAACGGATCCAGCGTCCCGTTGGGCCGACCCGCAATGCTGCGCTTCCATTCCTGGCGTCGCTCCTCCCGACGTAAGACCTCTCGTCTTTTCACCGGCAACAACTTGGATTTGCCCTTCTTCGCCTGCACCGCCTTGAGCAACGTTAGCGGCGACTTCTTCAACCGGTTCAAGGCAGCGAAGCGCGCAGGCGCGCCTTCACGTTGTCTTGGGTCTCTCAATGTCCGGAAATGCCCGTTTTGTGGATATGTCAGGTTCAAATCATATCCACACAAATGCGATCTGTCGCATACAACGTTAAGCTGCGAAATTACAACGGAACACACGCGACGTACTGGGTCTTGAAGTAATTATAGACATCGGGGTCGTAGCTGATGAGTTGGGGATAGGTTTCGATGGTAGTAAGCTGTGTATGTGTGTAATTATAAGGCGGTCTAAAAGCGGGACACGGCTAAGCTCTCACGGTCGGAAGCTCCTCGAAGGCTGCGGTGGATCCAAGGGTTCCGTCACCGATGGCGATCTTCTTGAGAGTAACAGGAGGACTCGGACTCGAGAATATCGCCTTGGTGATGTATGGCTGATGTGCGTGAGAATTGTGAGAGGGAGGAAGAGAGAAATATTTTCGCACAATGTAGGTCCCTGCGTGAGAGTGAATTAGAGACGTTTTCGGACAATGTATGTTCTTGCATACCTGCGTAAGACTCTCCCATGAGATACAACGGACGCTTGGCCAGGCTGGGGAATATCTTGACAATGTTGGAAAGGAAGCCGACCTTCATGTAGGTCAGTTAATGATTAGGCAGGGCATGTAAAATATATCTGGATCTCACGAAGTCTTGGCCCATTTGATCCTCATCCGGAACTAAAATGGGAATTGGCTGAAATCGTGGTGTTGAAAAAATTAAAACATACTGTAACCAGTCGTGTCGGATGTAGAGTAACCCGTCCCGACTGAAGATTCGGCTCATTGAGAATTCACAAATGGCGGGGATAGCATATACACACCAGGTTGATCGATCCAAAACGTATCCGCAAGCTGGTGCCAGCTGTAATTATTGTTGACGATCGCATAGTCTTTCGTGACGCGAAGAGGGCCGTTCTGGAGAGAAATTTTAAACAGACAGTCCACGAGTTGTAAAAGAATAATGGACCTCAGTCATGAGGCCCAGAAGACTGGAAGCGCCAGGGCCACCTAAAGCTGTGTCAGTCTTCTAGCCATTCGTTGAGACTGGACCTCACCATTAAGCCAGATGATCCAGGGATCAGTACTCGCAGCAGACCCCGTCAACGACCCATTAGCCTTTTCAAATGCCCAGAAGAAAAGGGTTGCGTTGGGATGGTTAGCACGGTTTACACCGACGTTTCCCGCGAAGTTGCGAGTCAAGGTTTTCGTTAGGTTAGGAAAGAGACCATCAACTTCAAAGTCTGCGGATCATCTGAGAACAGACCACTTTGACAGAAACGACACAACACGTACATGTCTGCCAGTCCGGTCCAAATGGCGTGGTCGGCATACCCGGGTAAGCGTGCGGAAAAGTGTTGGGGACAATCTGAAGTGCAAAACATTCGAGAACCAAAAGAGAGACCGTAAAAAGAGCGACGCGAATCATGGAAAGACCTCCAGGGTATGAGACAAACATGAGAGTAAGAGGAAAGACGTGAATCTGACATCAGTGATACCACGCCAACTCGAAACTGACGCCGCCGCCCGAGCCCGTGTAGTGCCCGTGTCCACTGATACCAACAAGCGCCGTCCGCCAAAAAGCGCACGGATCAACTCGCCCTGATTGGCCACCGCCTCACCTCATGTCGGCACTCCGGTCCGGAATCCCAGCGATCTACAACTGACACTGTGTTGAAATTCGCGAATTCTTTTCGAACCAGTGGCATAAGTGTTACAAGAACTACTTTGTGAAACCTCAGTGTGAAAGGCTCGAGACTTATCAAATAAGTTCTGGGAAGAGCAACGCCAACGAGAATGTTCAACATGTCGACTGCAACCGAGAACGTTTACATGTATTTTAACAGTTCAGCAGTTGTCACTACGTCGGCCAATTCGCCCTCCAGATGAGCCATAGCAACTCCGTGAACCGTCTCTGCAGCCCACGAAGTCCCACCTTCACTATCGCCCTTGGAACCTCCAAAATCTACCACGCCCGCAGCGTACGTTGCTGTTGCGTCCCCAACCACAATAACGGAGAATCCCCGGTCGCCAGCCGAACGTGCTGTGGAGCTGACGCAATGCGGCGAAGAAATCCCCACAAGAATCACAGTCTTAATCCCTTGTGCGCCGAGAAGGTCTGCGAGGCTCGTGGTGCCGTCGGAGACCAGGAGCGCGCCGAACCCAGAGCTCTTATCGTACTTGCGCAAAACGTATTCGCCATCGATCGGCGCGACGTAATCCATGGGAAGCACGTTGGCGGGACGCGTCCTCTCGTACCAAAGTGATTTTTCGTTTTTTGTATTGACGTGGTGGATATGGATTACGGGTAGAGTTTTGGCGCGGAACGCGCTGAGGAGACTGGTAATGTTAGGCTGCAAGTTTGGTGTAGATCGTTCCTGATTGAGATAATATGGGTCAAGAAACGCTGCGATGGTGGGTCAGTGACAGATTAATTATTAATCGTTACGAATCGCCCCAGCTTCACCTTGCTGCACGTCAACGACTATGAGGGCGGTGTGGGGAAGGGCAGCAACGAGATGAGAGGAGGGCGACATGGTGGAAAACGGTGAGTCAAACGAAGGAGGTTAGGCACCGCCACTTGATCGCAGCTTGTGCAGATCCTTGTCAATCCTGGTGTAGATCTTGTGCAGATTGTGCCTGACCGACGCCATGATAGGATTTCACTCAGTCAGGTGAAGCAAAGGAATGGGAGAACGGAAGAAGGTACAGGCATCTCTGCATTGACGAGGCCGCTTTTCATCGGTTTCTTGAAACTTTCGCCACCCTTAAGAACATTCATCCGTTAAAATCACAGGTAAAAGTACAACATTGAATCGACGGGAACGCAGAAACTTCCCAAATTTGTGAAACCACTGGCAGCGGTTCAGTAATCATCGCAACCCAGAACTATCGCAAGGTGCTCGAACGACTCGACGACGAGGTCGAATTCTCCTCCCTCGAGCTTGCTGAAAACCTCTGCCTCGACATCCCGATCTTCGGAGGGTCTGCGAACGTATATTGTCTTCATGCCGGCATTTCCCGCAACTCGCAACTCGTCCGAGCGCGCAGAAACAACGGCACATTTCGAGGCCGGAAGAGTCATGCTTCGGGCAGCTTCCACGTACGCTTCGGGATTTCTGGATCGTATTCAAATTTTTTAATTAGATTTTTCGGGGGAAAACGAGCGTACGGTTTAAACGACCCAAGAAGAGAGCCGGACAGACACACATCCCAAGATAAGCCGGCATGTCTGCTCTATAAATATGTTGTTTTATTAGAAGACGAACTTAGTGGAGAGATCAACGCATTACCATCTGCGTTTGCGTGCGCAACGACAGGTTTGAGAGGGTCGCCATAGTTTTGATGTTCTTCATCGCCTGCAATCCATCCTTGGCATCCGGCCATGCTGATAGTAAAAATATTAGTATGCGAAAAGTTATGACAGAGTAGAGTGCCGCCGACATACCCTTGGCGCGCTCCCACACTTCAACCAACTGATTTCGTACTGTTGGCTTCCAGCGAGTCGCAAATTCTGCGGGCTCCTTGCGCAACAGCTGATCGAGTGTCTGGAACGAACGGAGGATAAGTATAAGTACACAGCAGTCTGCAGGGTTTTATGACAGCTTACGGTTCGATAAACCGTGCTAGGAGAGAGCGAATCCCCGTTCTCCGCAAGATTACGTCTAGAGCAGTCTACGTCGTCGGAAAGAAATTATTTTGCAGGAACAGACGCACATGGCCTCAAGGTATAAATTTCGCCATTTCAATGCAAAGCCCTCCCAGTCGACCTCTTCGGCTGTAAATGCGTGAGTAACAAGAGGTGGACGAATGATATGAGCGTTACGCTTTGGAACGTCTGGAAAATGCTTTTGTCCCAGACGCCGTAGCTCTTCCGCGACAGTTCCTTGCCAATCTAATACGGTCCCATCGAGATCAAAGAAAAGCACTTCGACCTTCGTCAGGCTGGAATCGTCGTCGTACGGAGATCTCCTGCGGAGACAGATGAGAATCCCGACGCCAAGGGCGAGAATACTCCTACGTGTCGTCCGGTTCATTGAGCGGGAAGCGACTGAATAGCGACTGTGTTGTCCCCGCGCTTCGGCGTCCGATGGTAGGGACATATGATGTAGGCACCGGTTTTCCGCGCTGCGTCTGCGCGTTTTGGCCAAGGCGGGAGTTGCTGCCGTCTAAATAACCAAAGTATAAGTGTTCAGGAGGCCGATGGCTCCGGAAATTGAGAACGCACTCCGGGAATCCTGAACATGTTGGGTCTGCGCGCGCAATTGCTGTTCTGCAAAGGCAGCAAGCCGGGCAGAGTCTGCCGAGCCGGTTGGGGTGTGGGCGGCTTTAGAGCGGGCTTCACTACGTAGAATGTCTTGATGGTATGTGCTTAACATCAATATTTTATCGACCCTCGAAAACGTACCAGGAGAGTGTGCTCTGTTGAGACGGGCCTGTTCCTCGGCAAACTTGGACTGGGAGTCGTTGCGAGGAGCTCTGGTGTTCATGTAAGCGGTTAAAAACTGGCACATTTAGGAGATATCTGGGCACCGGGGGAATGAGCTCTATGAAGACGGGCCTGCTCTTCCGCAAATTTCAGGTGAGTATCGGTACGGGGAATTTCTGACGTTTCTGGTCAACACAGACAAAAAGACCGATGATTCAAGAACCTGGGGAATGCGCTCTGTGAAGGCGGGCCTGCTCCTCTGCAAATTTTCGAATTGCTTGGTCGGCAATATTAATGGGAGTGGCTGAGGAAAGTATGTGAGTCGTAAGAAGCGTAAAGGTTACGATGTACTTTACCAGGGGAATGCGTTCTTTCCAATCTCGCCTGCTCCTCTGCAAATTTACGGATTCTAGCTTCGTCGACACCGACGACCTTGGCAGTAGACTGGAGCAGAGTGTCCTCGGCAGCGAAGGGATGGCTCCTGGCAAGAAACACGTCAAAGCCCGAACTGCGAAGAAGTCCAGCTCTTACGGACGCGTTCCAGACCTAGGAATGCAGATGAGAATGCAAAAAAAACGGACACAGACACGAGACTCACGGAGATGGTCGGCCTCCATTGGTATACATGCCTTCTGAAAGGTCAGCCCTGTGTCGTGTGGGGGAGATGCAGACCTACTAGATGACCCCGGTCTGATACTGGTAAGAAGCGAAGGGTTATTCCCTATGTGACTAATATGAATCTGCAAGGACCACCTTATCGACGAAACTCACCCAATGACGACTTGGATCGATTATGCCCGAGGGTTGGGGTCGGCCGCTGCTGAGCCAGACCGTCCAAATTCCACTCAGGAGAATCCGTCTGGCCCGCGAATTCCCCCACAAAGCCGCCAATGCGCGACTGCGATCTATCCGCGGACACGTCGCCCCAGCCCCCGTCTGCACTTCGACGTATCTTCTCGCGAAGAACTTCCTCCTTGAACCGCTCCGTTCCCGCCTGGTCAATGGCCAACACCGCGTCATTGTATTCCTGAAGAAACTGCTGCTGTTTGGCCTTATCGTCGCGTGCCTGCTTCATCTTATCCAGAAGCTCCTGTTTCGCGCGTCGGACACCGGGTTCGAAGTCGGACTTGATTTGTGCATGGAGCCTTTGCTTGTAGGCCTTCAGGTCCTCGTTCTCTTGGGCAGTCATGGGCATCCTGATGCAAGGAGGTGAAAGGATGGCCGCTTCGTGCGTCAACTCTCATGATACCTCGAGGCACGCCTCAAGGCCTGCCCGCTTAAGCTTGGAAGCCGGAAAGATCAGAAACGGTCATGTGATAGCAGATAACGCCGAGGACATGGCGCGACGGCAATAACCACTCGCTAAATTGTACAGATGAATCAACAAAAGCTATTTTCCTTGAGCAAAAAAGGCGGCCAACTCGGTGAACGAGTCGACAACCAGATCGACTTCGCCTCCCTCCGACTTTGGTTTGACTTCCTCCTGATTGGCAATGGGTTCCTCCGCTGCCCTTTTGACATAAATCGTTTTCATTCCAGTACGCGCCGCTCCACGAAGATCCCATATATGAGCAGCAACCATAGCACAGTCTTTGGGTTCCAAGGACAAATGCTTCATCGCCCCCTGATAAACTTTGGGGTCACTGCGTCGGTAGAATTTCAAAAATAAGCAGCGACAGAAGAAACAAACTGACGGCTTGAAGGAGCCAAACATTTCCGAGGAAAAGACAACGTCCCACGGAAGGTCTGCAAACTTGGCCATGTCGACGAGCAGCTTGGTGTTTCCATTGGAGAGAGCGCCAACAATTGTCTGTTTCTTCAAGGCGTAAAGACCCGCAGTTGTGTCAGGCCACCCTTTCAATAAGATGAGCATCTTATATTGAACGACAGCGAAAAATTGGCCGACCACTTAAACGGTGCCAAGCGTTGTTTAATTCTTCTCTCTCTGCGTTGTTGAGCACCGCTCCAAAATGCTTCCACTCTTGCGACTGTAGCATTTTCTCCAGTATCTGGCGTCGAAATAAACACAAGAATAAATGACGAACAATGAAATTGTCAAACCCCGCGGTGCAACTCGTCCACGTTCAACTCGCCTGTGCCACCTTGCGCAGTTTCGTGACTGATTAAAGGTGAAATGTATAAATGAGATGAACTTTCGCCGACAATGGTAAGCCACATAGTAACACCGACGTGTGTTCAATGTAACCGAGCCGCCATGTTTTGGAAAAGTCACTCCAATTGCCATCTAGTACTCGAATGGGTGAGAAGCGTGCACACCACATCGAAAGAACCAAAAACCCACCAACCCCGTATTTATTGCCAAGAGTTGCAAGCTCTTGAATCAAGGAACTGTGCCAATCCACAGTGGTGCCGAATACGTCAAACAAAAGAGCTTGGACGTTGCGGAGGCTAGAATCCATGTTCATCTGCCTGGGACGCGTATGTCGGTAAGGATGTGGGTTGGTGGGAGAAAAATGACGATTGAGCCACTTATCGAACACCTATTTATGTAGGTCTCATAATGATGCTTATCTTCGTCAGCGGTCGTATTATGAAGCCTTCTAAAGTTCTCCCACAAGACCAGGTAATTTGGGGGTTTCAACGCCGCGTTTGAGATCTCAGGATCTTAGTGGTGCGGATGTTGCACGTGTCTTGACTATGCCATTGTTGGACAGGACTGGCATGCACTGGCAACTTCAAGGCTTGGACTCGGAGAGCAGGCGGAGAAGAGTGGAGGAAGGACTGAAGGGAAAGAACGCGTTCGGCCGACGCGCGTCACCGAGGCCTCGAAGAAATGACGGACTGCTGACGTAGAGTTGACCTGAGTTGCCCATAAGATACCACGAAGTGCAGCTCGGAAGCGCGGCCCATTTACACATGATCTGGATCAATCAGTAACACTCTGATCGCCAGATGATAATCTTTCTTATCTCTTTCACCCAACCACCATAAAGTACAATGGCTCGGAAACGCGTCAGATCTTCATCTCCCAGTGACAGTGAAAGCGACGAGGAGGTGGAAGCCATTCGCGATCCAGAGTACTATGACGACGACGGAAACTGCGTGGTTAGAGTCGAGAACGTAATGCTGGAAGAATTGCAGACGCATCGCATTTTTCTTACTCGGGATTCAGAAGTTCTCTCCCACATGTTTCGGTTGCCTCAGGGAGAGCTCCCAACGGAAGATACAAGCGATGAAAACCCTATCGTCCTCTCGGGAGATACCGTCGCACAATTCGGAGCCTTCATGCGGTATTCTCTGGCTAGGTGTGTTTTCTATGTTTTTTTTTTCCACCTGAATCATTGGCGTTCCCAGGATCGCTCAACTTCCCATCTCGGATATGATGGATATAGTCAATCTCGGCCACTTCGCCAACAAGTACATGATCGCCCCGTGGGTCGAATGGTCCCAAACCGCAATCTTGCGCTTTTGCCGCGACACACTTAACCGCACCAGAGTTTTAAAGGTCGAGGCACTAAAGTCGGCGTTGATCGTTGCTCGCGACACACATCATGACATCCTTTGGCACGCCATTCCCGAAGCTTGGCAAGCCCGCTTGGATGTCAAAAGCCGACAGTGGGATGGGGTCCGCTGTACGGTTCTCCGGGGCGGGGACAGAAGAGGCATCGAAGACGACGTCGAAGTATTTAGATGGGGGCAATACTGGGAAAACGAGCGCAGAGCCTGAAAGTTGACACCGAATCGCACTAAGTGGGCACAGGGACGACAACTCGACATGTCCCATGTGAGGCCATGCGATGGCCATGTCCAATACTGCAGCGTCTTCCAAGTCAGATCCGAGCGGTGATGCAACGCGCACATAGGTTAGGTTGGTGAGACAGGAGGATTTTCACCGCGCTGCTAGAAATAATATTTCGTTGGGGAGTGGATCCTTCGGAAAGCTGGTCAAAAGGTTGAGGTATGTGAGAGACCGATGCGAATAACCCGCTGAGAATGCACTGAAGAAATCGCTGATCTGGGGGGCCGTGGCAGAGGATGAAAATTTAATCTCGATTGACGCCAATGCAATGCCGTAAAAGGTGCGGAAAAAAGGCGTGACGGACTGAATGGTTGTGGACCAAATCTTCGAGCGCCGGGTCTAGCTGTTTCCTGGGGCGTGATCATATAAAAGGCAAACAATTTTTGGCAGGTCAGTGTTTACAACAGAACGGAAACGTAATTGAATTTTGGCTACCAATACAAGCCTTCAGCAGCTCAACCTTTGAGTGCTGCCTGCAAGAGTTCTACGGCGAGATGTGCACTGGCCCACGAACTCTCATATCCCCCTCCACCATGCCTAACATTTCATCGGTACTGAGTAAAACAAGGACATGCAGACGAAGAGGACGCACCCATAATTATGCACCACCGGAATCTTCTTCTCGCCGTCTAATATTTAGAAAGTGTGAGTCGACAATTCGTTCACGATGGCTTGAGCATACCAAGCCAAGACGTTTCCACCCGCACACCGCCCCTCCTTGTTGGCCGAAGGCCCACACACTCTTCGATCACGTCGAGGTCGTCGATCCCTCCATCCGCGCGCTTGGATGGTGGGAGGAGTTCACGGCACACCGCGGTCCCGTGTTCCTTCATAAGTTTTACCATTTCCGGGCGCGGGGAAGGGTGCCTGATTCGCATCAAGTTCGCTGCGCAACTATACAGATGCTAGTGCAAGGCACATACCAGTCATCCGCCTGGAACGTTCCCCCGAGCACAACCACTCCGCTTCCACGCGGAATAATGTAAGTCGTGTCGCCGTTCTTCCAGGCATATTGGAGCCCGCTGGTGATCCACGGTGCCCGCAGGAGGACGGTCTCCCCGCGGGTAGGGAACATAGCTGTGTCTAAGGCCGTGTGACATCGTGCAATTACACCAAGAAGCAACAAAAAGAAATAAGTACCATTCACGTCGCCCAAAGAGAGCGCCCCAAGGCCAGTGCAGTTGATGAGTGCGCTTGCATTAGAGGTCAGGGAGCCAGACGTCGTTTCAGTTATGATTCCGTCGCGTGCGACGTGCTCGAGCCCAAGCCTGGCTCCCGTTGCCGGGGAAAGTAGATCGCTGAGCGAGGAGAGCTTGGAGCGGAAAGCGCGGCCACCTAGGAAGAAAAAGCGGTGCCAAAGGTAGGCGAGATACTGTGGTACGTCTATGAAGAACTATGGCGAGGGATCGAGTGTTCTGCCGTCATGGACAAGCGGCATGCATGAGCGAGTGCTTACGGTGGTGAACGCAACCCCGGAGGCGACGCCGTGCGGAAGCTCGCTGGGATACAGCACACGAAAGTCGGGAAATAGTTCCTTCATTTCGGCGTCGTGTTTGCGGTCTTCCGGATTTCCTGTAGCCACGAAAAAATATATAACTACGAGTAGAGTGGAAGGGAAAAGAAACAAGATGCGTACCACTTCTGCGTATCCAAAGATAGGATGTGTCGCGATCGGCACATTCGGATCCTCCTTAACCATCTGCGCGAATATGTGCATCGTTTCTTTTCCCAGACCTGGTTGAGTGTGATCAGTGCAAGCGATCAAACGAAGTTGGGAATGACGCACGAGAAGAGAGTGAATTGCCTAGCCCAGGTCTACAAATGGCGCCTGCCCAGAACGAAGTGTACTTGACGGTCTTTGGATCGGTGGGGAAGACCTCTGCGAAGAGCGTTACGTCGTATCCCGCCTCCAGCACTCGGATGGCCGTGGAAAGACCCACGACGCCTGCAAAGGCGACAGACCGTCTGATCAAAATTGGGGGGTCAGAAGAGCATGTTAAATGGACGCTCACCGGCGCCGACCACGAATACAGATTGCTGCTTCATGGTTAGCCTGCGGTCGATGCTGACTCTTATATAGCCTTGTGGCCCGTAAGGTAGCGGGAAGACGTCATTTCGGCTGCGCCGTATCACGGAGGAACTGGATTGACTGCGCCCGCGGTATCAGCTGGTACAACAATTCACGCAATTTTCTTGGGATATTGCAAGCTCTCCATTCAGAAGCAACTGCGCCTCGCAGTACGGTGTAAGCATTTCTCTCTCTTTATAAAATTACATGTGTCCGTCTGAAGCCTTTAAACTTCGCTTTTGGGAGATCAGCCCGAGGGTTTGGAAGTGCTGGGTCCAGACCTTTGGAAGCGCTCAATAAACGGCGCTTTACAATCAATGTTCCTTATAGGACCTCCGCAGTAATACATCCTCCTCCTCCTCCTCCTCGGGGCTTTTTGGCCCCATGATCAACTTTAAGCGCGCGTGCGCCTATAAAAGTGTCCACAGTGCCAAACTCCGCTTTGCCCGGGGTATCAGCGTTAACTGGCGCTAATGCCAATTATCAGTCCGCTTTGGAGTATTGGTAAATTAGAATTTTGCACTGATGAAGTAGAGTACGGGCCAAACTATTGAAACCTCATGAAATTCATGAAAACTACCCATTTTTTTAATGCATGCTTGAAAGGTTCTGGACCCCAGGTTTACCCCTAGGTTTTTTTGTCTGCACAGATCTACTGGGTGACTTTCCATAAGCATAAACAATTCTACGAGCATTATTTTCAAGCTTTCCGAGACGATGCCGAGACAGCTGTCGGGACCCCATCAATCGGGGAGAGACGATTTAATGTGAATTTATTATAATCTGGAGGGGGGGTAAGGACCCCCCCTCCAGATTTTATTAAACGGAATAAACGGTTTTGGGCGACGAGGATGTGATGCTCGTCTCAAACATATACTTCGAGCTCTCCATTGGGGGCCAAAAAAATGCATACCCCTACAGACGACCTCCGGATCCCCTCCTGACCTTCGTTTGGGCAGCAGCGTGAGGTTGATTATTTTATTGTTTTCTTATGGGAGCTCAAGCACGAAATCCTCGACTTGAATTTCTAGCCTTTGATCCCATCACTGGCACTCTCAAAGAAACTCAGAGAATAATCTATGCTTATGGAAAGTGGGTGACTTCCCGTAATATCTAAAAATTCATTTGGAATATCTGAGCAATTTCCGCCGTGATGCCGAGGGGCCATCAGGACCCCATCGGACTCAGATCTCGCTTAGACCCTCGAATAGATCCTTGTATATTGCGAATCTGGACGAGGGGTGGGTACCCCTCTTCTAAACTTTTTCAAATTTCACGTCTGAATAAACCATATTGGGAAGTCGGGCGATGGCCACGTGGCTGTGTTTACTTTGTCTTTCCTTCAAGCCCTTCCTCTTCCCTCCTCTTCTCCGTCCTCATTGGCCAGCGCACACTCGGGCTCACTCTGGACCCGCTCCACTTATACATACCAACATGCTGCATTGCTTATCAACAACTCGGCAATGGCTTCACCAACTTTGTAACTTCTCCTGAAACATTGCCCAACCCCGACGACTCGTATGACGCGTTTTTCGAGTCTGACCATAAGGCGGAGCACGGTGAAAGCATGAAAAATGTTGGATACCATCTCTGGTGCACGCTGTGGCCCGCCGTTTCACTGTTTGCCGTCTTGTTGGGCTTTGGTTTCTCCTGTAAGCGAGCTTGGCCTCCCCAATAATTCTGGTGCTCACCCACTGCCTCAGCATGCATTCCTCGTGGACAGGCCACTCTCCTCGAGGACGTCGACAGTCTGACAACATGACAAGTCCGATTTTTTTGAGAGTGCGAGGACCTTAAAAGGCAAGGCAAAAGTCGGTGACGGTACGTTCGCATTTTGTGCCCTCAATTCCTTTGCTTAACTCTATCCTCTCTCTCAGAGAATGTCTGACCAGCCCCCTCGTACACCTTTCGCTCCCATCTATGCCCCTGAACTTAGTCGCGACTCTAACGGCAACATATTGTACCGCGACACCGATGGCCGCTGGCTTCCTTATAATGGGCCTTTGCCAGTACGTTCCTACTTTCTTTTCTGATATGTTTACGCTGATAAATTACCAGAACTACCCACAGGCAATGCCAGACCAGACTGCGCAACCGGTCAGCCATGCTCCCTTGGTCTGCAATGTTCCGACGGTTTACAGCTTTTGTACTAAACTTTCCCAACAGAACGACAGGAGCCGCGGTGGACCCGATTCGCTGATTGAACACGCATTTCTCCCCCAGGTATGTACACCCTTCTGTTTGTGTTCTTGTTTATTCACCCATTGCAGCCCCAGTACCAGTTCTCGCTACACCCAATCCAGAGTAACACCGCACAGCACCCCATCCCCATCGACCCAGTTCTGGTCGCATTGCCTGGTGGTGCTGACCTCGACCTCACGCATGGCCCGACAATCACCAACTCGAAGGGCCTTAAATGTGCCGAGAAAGTCGCCGGTAGTCGTCGCAAGGGCAAGGAGCGCGCAGATCCGAAGGGAAAGAAGAGACAGCACGCCTCCTCGGGGTCTCACAACGACAGCGAGCCAGCCACAAAACGCGGGCGTCCTCATGGATCTGCTAACTACGGCAAGGAGGATGTCCACAAGATGTTTGATATAATTGCGGAGATAATTCCTATCGGTCAGAAGGGTTGGAAGGAGGTTGAGCAGAAGTATAACAAGTGGGCAAAGGAGAGCGGATGAGCTGAGCGACCACCGAAGGCTCTCGAGAACAAGTATAAGCAGGTACATCATTCATGTTATCTGCATAGCGCGTGCTAAGATTTTTTCAGTACCTGCGGCAGAAGAAACCCACCGGCTCTGCATCCTGCCCCCCTGAGGTCAAGCGCGCCCACGAGATTGAAGACCTCATCAATTCCCATGTCGGTACCCTCGAGCTCAGCAACTCCGAGTTCGACGACCGGTCCGATGGCGGTTCATCAGACAATGATGTCGAGGTGGTTGAGCGTACTGCCATTGCCCGCCGTGCACCTACCTCACCTCTTCGACGCAAATCTCGTGCATGCGTCACGGACCTCGCCAATAATCTCGCTAGCACCTTTGATCCGCAGGCACAGAAGGCTCGCGAGGAGGCACGAGTGCACTGTTCGTATGAAAACACCCATATCCTTACCCTGTCCCAACAACTTTGTGATGCGCAAACAACTGCAGAGAATCTGCGCACCCAGAATACCATCCTCCAGAACCGTGTCCACAACCTCGAGCGGGAGCGTGCTGTAGCAGAGGTGAAGATGGAGTTTGTCAGCATCATGGGTGGAGGTAGCAGGGGTCTCTCTTCTCGCCGTTCACGCTCTCCTCGCCGTTCCCGCTCTCCTCGCCATCCCCACTCTCCTTGCCATTCCCACTCTGCGCGCCGGCGTCGCAATGCACGCGTTCCGGGTTATCAATCCCACAAACGTGTTCCTGGGATAGAAAGAGTCGATGGGAAAATTCGCTGTGAGGAGCTCTATCCAGACAGTGGCGCAATGACTTACTGGGCGTCAGATCCCTCGACGGATGAGTATTATGAAGATGAAAACAAGAGTCCTTGGGACACCTTTGATGTCTCCCGCCGCTCTCGATCGCAGCGCGGCGGTTCTCGCCGTCATCGCCGCACTCCCAGCCTCGGCCCTTCTTGCCGTCCTATCAGTCGCTGCCGTACCCCCAGCCCCGGTCCTTCTCGCTGTCCCCTCAGTCGCTGCCACACTCCCACTCCAGGCCCTTCTCACCTCCAGCCCCTTCTTCTGTCTCCATCGCTGCCGCCGTATATTCTGACCACAGCCACTCCCGAAACTCGCACGGCTGCTGCCACTTCGGTGGTTATTGGAAACACGGTGGAACTGGTGGTGACCCCTCGTCGTGGTCCAGCTGTTGGGTTTGTCATCAGCCCAGCCGTGCTGAAGGATGCCAACGGCGGTAATTGATTGCGACTCTTTACGATACCCTCACTTTTGTCTACGCTCCTTACCTATGTTTCTAGTTCTGTCCAACTCACAATCACTGTCTTTACTTGGGCATATAGTAGATAGATTTTTGTACACGCTATAGAAAATCTATTGGCTTGTTATTCATACTCTGGGAAATTGTGGAAACGGGACACGCGATCAACGCGACGTTGTTCAGAAAACAGCATGTTTTCAAAATTTGTCCATACCTCCTCGTCCTCCTTGTTCTGGTGCCACAACGGCATGTAAACAGTCCGAATTTGGTTGTGCCCGACACGTTGTACACGCAAATTGTGCAAGCGCACGCAAACCTCTAACAGATTTCCTCGTTCCTCTTTGTCACCGATGTCCAAGGTAAGTCGAAGCCTCCCAAAAGAGCCTTGCAAGCCATGCATGCCCCATTCAGCTGTCTGGCGGTACGAGAGCAATTCGTGATCAAATGCCAATTTCTCCTCGATCTGCGCAATGGTACCTCGAATCGCTTGACCCGTCTTGATGGGGGCACAAATCTTCCCTTCAATTTGGGCAGAGCCGTGCGGAAATGCCGTATCCGCAACCAAATAAAATCTGTCTGGTGTTCGCGATTGAAGCTTTTGGTAAATGGGGAGTGCGACTCGAGAATCATGCCAACTGCCTGGTGCATTGAGCTTTGCTGCAATCACAACACCTGGCCAAGCCATTGGACTATGCAGTAAAGGATAACAATGTGACATACCTTTCGGAGCAAAAACAAGCACCTGGCTTATGTAGTGCTCGCAAAGCCATCCATTGTACGTAGCATTTTCCATTTCTTCGTCTTCAGCTGTCTGGACAGGAAGATTGAGGCCGTCAATACTAGCGAATGCTTCAGTGAGGCAGGGATGTCGCTCAACAATCAAATTATTGAGTGATTGGAACTCTTCCACGGAATCCAGCCATTTAATCATTGCATCGGGGATTGTGCGCAGAACGGCGAGGAGAATGCTGAGCCCAAAGGTTATATACCGTGAGACTGTTGTAGGGATGAGCGCGAAGATTTGCTGCAAGCTGATCTCGTACATAGTGGAATTAAGGAAGTGGAGGACAAGCCCCAAAGCGCCGGCTGTGTCCAGAGATCGTGCACCGGGACACGGCTTTCCTGCAATGGAGACGTCGCCCCGGGGGATGGGAGTCAAATACCATGCGGCTCTGAAGCCAGTGTCGATTATACTATTGAAAGTCTCGACATCGAAGCCCATCGTGGTGATAAATGCTCAATTACTGTTGCTGGCAAAGAGAACCTGCCAAGGGGTATCAAATCTGGGATTAGGTAGAAGTTGGGGCCGGCAGAGATACAGCCAGCTCTGGTGTCTGTGTTCAGCGTGTTGGATGCACGCCTCCTCTGCGCCGAGCCACATTATGGTAACAGCAGAGGCTGCCATCTCCCAATCTGCCTCGTAGTCGTCTTCCTCCATCTCCGCCTGTGCGTGAAGAAAAAATGACGTGTCAATGTCCATTGGCGGTCGAGTTAGAGCAGGTGCAGAGTGGGACGTGTTGTGTGTGTTTTGATTGCAAGACACGCTTATACCAAATACCTCGAAATATAATATCTAAGCTTACGGGAATCAAACACAGATATAATATCTCAAAATTTACGTAGCCAACATCACTGGCACCGCACGGAAATTCAGCTTGAATATTTAATGCTTACGGGAAGTCACCCAGTCACCCACTAGCCAATTTAAAATTAAGTGAGCTGAACATATTTCTGGGTGGATATGGCCACATAAAGTGCTGAGGCCGTGCCTTGGCCATTTTTCTCCGGCCAATTTGGCCACTAATTTTTGGAAGTGGCAACTAGGTGATGCGCACCATAGCAGGCGTATGCGGCGATTTGATGTATCAGACGTATGCTGATTAGCATAGCAGTTGCGATACATCGATACCGCTAAGTCAGGCTGGGGGATGATGCATCAGCTCACCTTTTCTCGCGGCAACCCGCTGCGCATTGGCCACTCCCCGCGCGCACACCTGGCGCAGTTGATGGTCCGTGCACGGTGGTGCTCCATCCATCCAAATTGGGCAAATTGTTGACCCTTGTTATTTTCCCACCATCTCCCATCACGCTCTTCCTCCCTCCACTGCGCTCGCTTCCCTTGGTTCCCCCTGCCTCTGGGGCCTTTCCTGGCCTCATCCTTTCACTTACATATGCTTCTTATCATGCTCTATTGCTCCGTCCTCCCTTCATGGCCCCAATCCACATTGATAACCAGCATCCGCCTTGCACGCAGGCGCTGCTCAGCGCTCGCATCCCATAAATTCGACCCCGCTGGTTCTGTTGCCCTGTAACTCTAGCACTGCCCGGTCTATTGCTGTTACTCTGGTCTCCTAAAGCTGTGAGTCTCAAAATCTACTTCCATGCTCCCAGTCATCCACGCTGCCTCCCCACATCCCCCGCGCCACTGCACCCGCTCCTGGGCCCCATTTTGCCCAGGACCTGGGGGGTGTAACCTACCTTACCCACCAGACCGTGCACACATATTTCCGGCGCTGTCCGATGCTCCAGCGACCCTGTGCGATTCGACCCTGCCAGCATCGGCACCGGTGCTTTAGCGGCTTGGGCTCCCATGTGCATGCTCCCCACGTTCAATATTGTCCCACGTCATTACGACCGAGCTGAAATCCAGCAACATGACCCACGGCATCCAATACAGCACGTGCCACTCCGGTGCTTGTTCCACTCGTTCTCCCTGCTCTTGCGCTTCCCACCTCCTGAAGGGCTCTTCCCCCACCCATTGGCTTGAATTGTCCTGCCGCTGCCTCGCTGCCCTACCCACACTCGGCCCATTGTTACCGGCCACATCCTTCGCCATTCTGCTCTGCCCTTGTGTGCCATGGGCTGGCTCACCCCCACGTCTTGCGCCTCAGGGCTCTCTCCGCCATTCCACTGGTCCATACCGTGCTGGCCCAATCACGCTGGCACTGCTAGAGCTCGTCCGTGTCGGCCATTCCTCTTTTGCTGCCGATATTTCTGATATTTCCGTTCGTGTTTCTTGTTTCAACTTCAACTCTACATTACCTAACTCTTTCCTTCCTCTTCTTCCGATATCATTCACTTTTTGCCACGTAAAATGGGTGAATCATTTGCTTTTTTCGTTCCTTTCGCCTATTTGCCTTTCAAAATGTACCTGGGCGTCAAGCATTTAGATTGCATGATGTCTGTGTATTTTTCTCATGTATTGTTAGCTCAGTAATACTGTATTATGTAGTTTTTCAATCCAAAAATCGTCTTGGGGGTATGAAAAATATTGGGAACAAAATTCCATGTTCTGCTGCTCCCGGTGGGCGGTAAGACAACACAAAGGTTATTTTGATGTTTCTCGAATTGTTTGGGTGATAATTGTGTAGACTTTTAGATTTTGAAATTTTGAACATAGAAAAAGTCGAAAGGCACTCTAATGCTATACTGTGTTTAACCTATACTGTTCGTGCAACTCCTTATTCGCGGATAGATTTTCAGATTTGAACTTATTTTTGGGGTTGGCTACCTTCCTAAACCCCATTTATGATGTTGGAGCACGGACAGTATGGATTCTTGGTTGTTATGGAGTCAATTTTCTAGGTTAGCGCCCGAGTTTTTGCCTACATGGTTGAAATTGGTGATATAACTGCTTGCCATCGCCGAGATTTTGAAATTTGACTTTATATTCGGGGTCGGCAGGCTTGTCAAGTCTCTTATACGACGCTACAACACCATATATGACAGATTTTGAGGTTTCATGGAGCGGTTTTGTCGGTTAGTGCTTTTAGACACTTTCTATAAATTTTACTCAAACCGTGATTTTTACCCATTGTGCATACATACAAGTTGATTTCATCTAGAGATTATTGATAACTTTACATTAATTTTATGGCCCCTCAGAGAGTCAAACAACCTGAACTTTGTCTGAGGATCGCCCGTGGGAATACACCATTACTGAAGTGACCAAGCGTGACAATGTGACCTTCCTGGTTTCACCAAACAACACCGTTGTCCGACGTTCTCTGTCTACTAGCTCTCTTAAATATGGAGCTGCAGAAACACAGTCTTGGCTCCAACCTAGTGCTTATACTCTTTATTCAGTCAATTCCATCTGGTTGATCTTCTGCTGTATTCATTTTCTCGATCACGACATCTCCAGATCCCTGGTCTCCATTCTCGCCGCAAAATTGCCCAAAATATTACAAGCAGGCTATTCTGGACCTGGGCGGCATGTACTCATGCACTCTGGTCTTTCCCGACGCGACCACGCTGTAAATGGTGCCCAAGTTATATCCTTCTCATCTATCTTTCAAGACATAAAAAATTGTTTGGCCTGCGGAAGAAAAGCTCAGACAGACATAATGCAGACACAGAGAGTCGAACTAGTCTCTCGTAGACAGACGCTACAACAATATTAGTGCTTGTGCCTTGCATGTTGTAGAGTCGAACCCCAACAGCTGCATCAAATGCCATAATAATTGTGCTGTCAAGCGTATAATTTGTTATACAGGAGGTGCGCCGAATGTAGCTTTAATAGGGTGTTTCTCCCAAGTTCGATATTCCAATATAGAGTGCAAGTTTCGTTAAACTAGCGCTCGTACCAATAAAACTTCTTTTGTGAGTGCAAGTCAGTTTACCGTAAACTACTTACGTATCACGTACTTTCTTTACTTTACTCCTAGCACTCCCACGCGGGTGATAGCGAGCGTTCTTTCTTCTTTAGCGATTACTTCTTATCTCAGCCTTCCGTAAGCCGAGATTCTTCTTTAGCGATTTCGATTACTTTAGCTAACTGAGCGAATCAGTCAACTGTCACTTTACTTGCTTTCTTAACTTTACTTGCTTAGCTCGAACTCAAATCAGCACTTTCGTGATTCACAATTCCATCTCCTAACTAAGATTTACATCTGGCTTTATATACTATTTCTACGCTGACTCATTGTGAGTCAGTTGCTAATGATTCATACTTTGACTCCTAATCCCCTGACTCCAAATCCAACGTGAGTCAGTATAAATATCCTATGACTCCTCCATGATTCACCTCTGACTCTCTAAATTTATGACTCCATTGCATTCGTGAGTCATCCTAATTTCTTTCTGACTCTCGCAAATTGACTCTGCACCATGCGACTCTTGTTATTTTAATTCTATAGTCAGGTGAGAATGAAACATAAACTCTAAAATATTACCTCTTGTCTCCAAACCATTTGGAGACATGACATCCGCGGGGAACGAAAATTTGAACCGTCCTCGGTTCCATCTTAGTAATATTTTTGGAGTTTTAGGGAGAAATGATACCACCTGACTCCCAATTACGATTGATTTGTAGAGGACGATCACCCAAACATTCAAAATTGTGCCGCATACGTAACAGGATTCTCAATCGCCTCCCATCGTAACATTGACATCGTTCCCGTCATCTCTGCCGCTGTTAACACCGAGACGTCTTCTCCCACGAGACCACTTGATCGGTCATAAGTTCTAATATCCCAGTCAGCTGTCAGCACCTTGTGACGTTCTTCCTCGTTGCCAAGCGGGGCGGCCAAATTCGCCATCTCCTGGGATACGGCGATGAGAGTTACCAGATAATGACGCTGATTCTTCATCTGAACAAACGTGTATCCTTCCCTCACGCACAAACTATCCTCCACCTCCCAAAAACCTGATAACATCCCACGAAGCGTCATCGTATCTCCGGTTCTAAGCGGCGTCCGCAAGGAAGTCGTGAGGGTGTAATACATCACGCCCCAGGGCATCATCCGTACTTCCACGTTGGCTTGGACTGGCGGTCTCTTGTATTCGGTGGCAAACGTAAGGCCTTGGTGCGTCTGTAGGGTTACGGTGCGATATGGACTGATGTATTGTGGCAGATCCAGCGATATCGGTTCCGAAGACACTACCAAATGACTCGTCTCGTAGTCGAGTGTGGTGAATTTGGCTGGAACCAGAGATCTGGTCTCTGCGAAGTCGTCCTCGATGATGGTGTCCTTATCGTAAAGATCGCTCAAGAAAAGATCAAGAAATTGGAAAGGATCGTTGGGCGGATACGAGGGGGTGGCAGCCGCTTCGGTATCGTTGGCTAGTTGGAAGCCTTCAGAGATGCTCTCGCACCAGGGGTGGTCAAAAGGGACTGGTGCGCGAGTCTCTAGTCTTGTAGCTGTTGGGAAATGGTGGCCGTATCTTTCCCAATGACAGAATATGCGACTTATTTCTTCCACGCACTGCTATATAGTGGAAAGGATCAGAAAAGATCCCATCACGTCAGGGGTTGCTATGTTTTCATATGTTATATGTTTACGCACTCGTTCTTCCTCCGACTGATCCATAACAAGCGATATGTTGTCGTGTGACTTGTTGGTCTAGGAAAAGATTAGCTAAGCCTTTGTTTATCACGCAATGTGGCGCTTAGCTCAATCAGCATTCAGAATATGCTTCCGTCTCCTCATCCGAACTAGTAGTGTCTGTTTCTGTGGATTCTTCTTCAGGTTCCGGTCCCATCCATCCTGTGCGCATAAACCAATGATCCCGAGTTATGTAGGGTAACAACCGGTGAAACGGTGCGCTAAACAGTACGCTTGAAATGTGATAGCAGCTAGGGGATGCTAAACACCACCAAAAACCACCAACACACACACACACAACTGCCCTCTTATTAGCGCTTCCTTTATGTTCGTGGGTCCGTGCCGTAGTATGCGGCAAGCGAAGTCTGAACTCTCAGAAACAGTAACCAAGTTCCAATTGAACAATCCGATGAATGTTCTCAAGTACACTTCCGCTCTCGAAAGTAACCGTTCACGCAACGTTCCCTAGGCCCCGATGAACAGGTACTACGGGTGTTTTGTAGATTTGTATAGTTTTGAGTCTTAAGCGCCTTCTAGCCTCAAGAAACCCAGATTGCGTCGCCTTACAACTGCTGAGGATCTACCAATGGATGACCTTGACTCTATAGCGCAAATCCCATACAGATAGGTCTATGCTCAAGCGTCCCACTGCGCAGCCTTAGCCAGCTACAGATACAACTATTTGTGTGCCCCTAGGGAACTACCTAGCTCCTAGCTGCACGATACCACCGTCACCTATCAGGTAGTAGACTCTGGCTGTTAAACCAAAGAACGTTTGCACTGTCTCACGATTACTGAGGGTCTACCAATGAATGACCTTGACTCTATAGAACAAATCCCATACAGATAAGTCTATGCCCAAGCGTCTCACTGCGCAGCCTCAAGCTAACAATGGTCCAATGATTCCTAAGGTGCCTTCTCACAGGTCACTCGAGGTTCTGAAGCTTAAATCACAACTCAAGCCTTTGAGCCAACAACTAAACTCCAATTGTTATAGAACAACTACAAACAGAGAAAGTGCTATTCTCCGCGAAGCTGACCTGAGAACACTACCACCGGTGAAGCTGGCTTTGGCAACTGCCTAGGCGAACTGGGGGTGCAATGAACTGTTGAGCAACCGCTTAAGGATGCCCTAGGAACACTACCACGACTCCCTGGTGCAATGAACTGGTCTTCTGTGGGGTTCCTTCTGCCCTTTTATACTACTTTGCGAAATACATGAGATAATACGAATTGAGTAACTGAGATGAGGTGCTTTATAAGAAAGAATCAGGTGCTTGGGTGCCGAGTTGAATCGTCATGATGGAATGGCCGAAATAGTCATCCAGGTTGACCCCTAGGTCTGTTTTGGGTATATTTGTAATGCCCTAGGCCAGCCGATTGCTCCCGCTGGGGACGAATGTCTCCGGCTTGGTTGATAATCCAAGCTTCCTTAGGTCATTACGAGGTATAATGCGGAACTCTATCCGCCATCACGCCGCTAGGACGCCTACACTTCGGCGTCCGCTTTCTCTACAATCAACACTGCTGCCACAAAGAGTTACTTGTCTTTGTTTGGCACCTCGCGACCGCGTCGCATACGTCACATGTCTCCTAGCCCCGTCTCGACTGTCAGAGCACGCTCATTAGAGTACTCGTTCCGTCTGGTTAAGTAGAGCTTAACTACTACTTGACAAATCCTCAGTAACGTCGCCCTAGGGCACTCCACTGGCCCTAGCTGGCTAGTCACTATCGACTAGACACCTCCTAGGAAGCAAGCTTCCTATACGATATCCGTGCCTAGGCGTCTACTTCTCCCTAGCTGTCCCCTCTCTCTTCCTAGGACCTTTCCTGTGCAGCCATTGGTACTCCTAGTAGAGTTATGATCCCTAGCTGGACTTCTTGGGCTTATGTGTTTATCTCCTTGATAGTGTACTTAGTTTGCACTAAAGTACTACAGCCAGTGGTTCGGAGCTCACCCTAGCTCTCCTTTAGTATCACCAGAACAGGTGCCCTAGGGCTGTCGTACAGGCCCTAGGGGCACAATCTCCGCCAATCTCTGGGCTAGGCTTTAGCCTTAGAAATCGCAAAAATCGTGAGATTCAGCCTTCACATTTCATGGGCCGTATCATCTCCCCTTCACTAAATCTCGACCGTCCTCGGTCGTCGCTAGCTCTACAGCTTCACGAAATTCAGTGGTCCTAGGCATGATCTCTGCCCTAGGACGTTCATTATTTGGTGCCCAATGATTTATGAAGTCCAACGGTCAATTATCTCTCGCCCAACTTTAATAACTGATATTTCCCACAGTGTCCATAAGAATTAGAAGACCGGATCCACATTTGGATAAGATCCTCGCTTTGACATTTGCCTCCTTCGGGAAGTACATCAAACTTTTACGGCATCAACTCCGTCGATCACAAGTCAGACATGTATTTTTAGGAGCAAATACTCCTCTTCATCTACGTCTGCTCTCAACGTCCCTTTGTCCCAGGCAACCTTACTTTTCCACCTCGTGGAAGGTTCTAGGTCAAGAGTTACGTCACATCACCGCAGCAAGTCCACATCACAACGTGGCGTGAATAAAGTTTAGTTATTTTCGGGACTCAATATGTTTACGGAGGCTTCTCCCAAACATCACGGCAGCCTTCCTGATGTAAAATTTTCAGGGACTCCGCAGCCGTGTGTTCTTTTGTCCCTGCCACGTCGCCACTCAACTGCAGCAACCTCTCTCTTGGACTCCTCGGTGTCTACGCCGAGCAGTTCAAGCCTCTCTACGATGACCAAACGCAAGGCTGTTGCGGGACACGACGCCGCCTCTGTTCCAGCTGACGACGCGCCTACTCTTTCCAAACAAGAGAACGAAGCCTGGGCATTCTTTCAAGACTTTGAATGCTCTGAAGTCGTCGAGCTCTTCAGCGAGTCCCGCTTCCTTGCGTCTAGCGGCAATCGTATTATGGACCTTCTGGACCGTGTCCAACCTCACATTGTAAGCATCCGACCTTTCTACCCTTGGGACCTAGCTAACGTCTCGAAGCGCTCCAACCGTGCACGCTTTGCACGAGGGCCTTCCGCGGTCGACAACTATGTCTTCCAAGTCTGGAGCGTCTACAAAGCCGCTGTCAAATTGTTCCCAAATCTCAGCTTCTCTGGTCGCTACCCCGACATAGACGGTTCCGTCCAACGTCCGCTTTTTGACGCCATGTCGGTGAGTCTTCCCATCTGCTGGCTCACATTGTTTTCTTCCTCTTTTTAACAATGTCTTCCAGTCCTTAGCACGGCTCGACTCCACCTTCTTGATCCCTAAGACGACCTCTGTCTTTTTGATCTCCTTCTCAGACGACGAGTCTCCCGAGAATCAACCTCCTAAGAAGAAGCCCAAAGGTCCCAAGCGTACAGCATCCCCGGCTCCCTCGAGCACTCCTCGTTACCACCTTCGTGGAGCAGCTGCTGAGGAGGAAGACGTCTCGGTACCGTGTCACTTTTACAAGCGACACCATAGCTGACATGTCCCCCTAGCCGCCCAAATCATCCACTAAAGGCCCCGTTATCAAGGCCGAGCGCGTCCTTCCAAAGCCTAAGCCCCGGAATCGCAAATCAGCGCCTGAAGCGACGGCCGAAGCTCCTCGTCGTTCTAAGAAAGCCTCACCTCCGCCACCTCCTCTGCCTGTGGAGGTCGACGATGACCGTGAGGATTCACCTGACGACCAGTCCATCTTCCCCGACTTTAAGAAGGATAACGAACACTATGCTCGTAAGTCTACATTCCAGCCCCCAGAGCTCATTCTTACGCGACCTTAGCCACTAATCGTACTGGAGACCCCGCGCCTCCTGCCGCTATCGAATTGGTCTCTGAAGCGGTCGTGCATGATGGAATATTGCCTGTGCAAGGTCACCAGGTGCGGTTTTATCCGCTCCTAGCTCCTTTTTTACACTAACGCGCCCTCCCTAGTCCATCTTCATCTGCACGGCTTGCTCGACGCGCGTTACCATCTGCGTTTTTCGCGGATGGCACGTCGCCTGCCACGCG
The DNA here is from genome assembly GCA_029378395.1 of Mycena leptocephala. Taxonomy (NCBI): domain Eukaryota; kingdom Fungi; phylum Basidiomycota; class Agaricomycetes; order Agaricales; family Mycenaceae; genus Mycena; species Mycena leptocephala. Next base: position 51,187 of record JARJLF010001020.1, read on the forward strand.
TGCCGTCAAGGTGGCACCAAATGCTCCTTTGCAAAAGGCCCGCTTCCCCTGCTGCAATCTTTGGAGCGTCTCCGACCGCTGCAATCAGCGGGAGCTACTGGTATGTCACCACAGCGATTCTCTAACCGCCTCCTAGCTCACGCTCTTCCATTTGCAGCCCTCATGGCGAACCTCAACAACATTATCCGCCTTCGCCGCTCCGCGGATGTCTTTCACAAGCTAGCTGGCCACGCTTTGGTTGACTACGAGCGTGGATGCGAGGACTTCGCCATCCAGTACTTCCAGATGCGCGAGTCCTTCCCGTCCGACGACTTTACGCAGTTCTTTGAGGACCCAGAGTCCATCAAAGCTATCGAGACCCTTTTCAAGCGGCTCGACATCACCTATGAGACCGCCCTAGCCAAACATCGCGAACGCCACCCCTCGCCCTCGGTTTCGTACCGACCAGTGGCTCCCGAGATGCTTCCAGATGCAGACCCTCAACAGGCGGAAATCCCTTTCTATACGCGTCCCGGACCCGACGAGATGTTGTACACCACGCGCAACACGTTCAAACCGCTCGCAGATTCCAGTTCTCGCGCTTCACGCGCTGTTTTTGAACAGAACGCCACCGATGAGGACTACAAAATGACCATCCACCCGTTCGACACCGACGACGTGCCTTTCCCAATTTCACGATCACCCTCACCAGCCCCGCGATCGCCGCCTCAAGTTCCACACCAGAAGGCCCGGCTCTCGTCTCCACGAGAGTCGTCCCCTCCTAGGACCCAGGCTGCTTATCCCGCTGTGCAGGATGACGTGCCTAGCTACCTTCGCGAGAAGAATCCGCAGGTTGCGTCGCAACTTCCGCCTCACCATTACCTCGACAAGCGTGTATTGGTGCAGGAATCCAAGCCGCCGTCTGCAGGGCACCGAAAAGGACCCTTGTCGTCTCGTCCAACCGAACCGCGCGCGCCTGCGAAGGCCGCTTCCTCTTCTCGTCTCTGGGAAACGGCACCACCAGTCTCGAAACCGTCGGCCCCTCGTCCTCGTGAGACGCCGGGCTCAGTCTACGAGACTTATGCCGTTCCACCACCCTCTCGTCCTACGCATCGCTCTGCAGGCTCTTCCATCCCGAGGCCGTCTTCTCATGCGCACCCATTGCGCCAAGAAGACTCATCTTTCCGGGACCAACCTCAGCAGCCACGCCTCTATGATGGTACTCCAGTCCCCCGACCTGCTTCTCCTTCGCATCCGGGCCAGCGCTCACCTCTGCATCAGAGGTTCTCTCTGACTCCGCCGCCGCCATCGTCAGCTGCCCGGAACTACTTTAGTTCCACTGCGGACCAACAGAAGCCGAGAAATCGCCCCGTCCGCGCGCCATCTCTGGAGGATGAGGAAGCTGCTTCCCCCACCGTCTTCGACGAGTCTACCGCCGACGAGGACTCCAGCCGCTTGCACCTCGTTTCTCCGACCCCAGCTGAGCGTTCTGAAGGGCAGACCGCCTCTGGGCCTCCTCCTACGAGTGCCACGGGCGAAGCTGGCGCGGCTCGGGACTGAGCGTCGCGATTTTAGGTATATACGCGCAACTTCTTGGACTTTTTGCAATACATCGTCGCAACATCGTGTCTCTTTCTTGGTTCCTAGCTACATTACGAATACTTTCTCTTGTTTTCATGCACTCTACTTGAAAACTCTCAAAATGTAATCGTTAGCTAGATGAAATCCATGTGTCTTCGTGCTTTTACGAGTGTGAACGAGTTTGAACTTAAGTTAATTCGTTACTCCTAAGCCTTTTTAGACTCCCTAGCTCTCTACTTGCGCGAATTTTTACAATAAGCTGGCCCTAGGCGTCTGACTTTAGGTACGCGTTACTACGCACTCCTTGTCTTTTTCCCTATCGAGTCGTCCAGCGACCTCCTAGCAACATATTTCATTTGTCTAAGGGCCTAGGCCATTCTCGATGCGTTCCAGGTTGTTATTATCACACTTGTAGATCTGCTAGGATCGTGAATTCCAATTTTAGCTAGTTCCTAGGGCTAAGGTTTATCCCTAGGAAGGTTACGAAGTGATTTCTTATAAGCAGCCGTTGCGATACGCAAGTACGATCTGCGGTATCATCTCGTGCTTCACACGTCAAACACTTTAAAGTGTCTCATGATGATGTCCGATCAGATATTTGCCATATTGCGTCAACTTGCCAAGTCCATTCGGACTTTTAGACATCAGCTTCTGTAACCGAGCCATCCGATCATCAATAGCAATGAACTTGAGCTACCAAATTCAGCGTATATGTGATCTATTTTTGAAAAACTTCACACGAGGACCTTGCTGCCGCACTGATTCGTCTTTGATGGCCCTAGGGCATCCGCATGCTCCTAGGCGTTCATCCTCTACTCTTGGCGCTCTCCCCCCCACTAAAAATAAACAACCGCCCTCGGTTGTGCTATCTCGTGAAAAAAGAGGCTTTTTGCGTAGCTGATTCCAACAATTCTCCATGTGCACGCAACAAGATTCTTCCAAGTTTTTCCCAGCGGGTTTTCGAGTCTATAAAACCCAGCTAGCTTCATCTCAGAAACTCGTCCAGTTCCTGACCACTCCTGCTAATGGCTCCTCCCACCGCATTGGCTTCTTCCATTGCGGATTGCCTCGAAGCGCTTGCTGATCTTGACGACCTGAAGGCCTCTTCATCGAACACTCAGCGCCTGCGTACTTTCAACTGGGCCATTGACCGTTTTGTACGCCTAGGCCTATTGTTCATTGGCAGCCATTAATTTCTCCTTCCTAGCGCGGCTTTTGTACTCAGTACAAGTCCGCTCTCACGAATCCCAAGAATGACGCCATGCTCAAGGCTGTCTACCGCATCCACTCGCTCATCAACGATGCCCCCAAAGCCATTCCGGGCTTTGTTACTCCGTTGGCGGCGGTCAGCGACATTCAGGCCGCCATCCTGTACTACGAAGGCCATATCGAGTCAGCGGCTGCCAAGACCGCTGAAAAGGCTGAGGCCGCGAAAAACCGTCGCTCTGCCAAGAAAGTACGCGCCCTAGCTCTGTCTTTTCGTCCACCAATACTAACATCGACTTCAACACTAGGCGGCTAAGTCCTCCGTCATCGTTGTTGAGTCCGAGGAAGGTTCCGAGGACGAGAAGAGTGTGTCGGCTCAAGTCCGCGCTGTCTCTCCCGTGCTAACGAGGTATTTTCTCCTCAGTGCTTCGTTGGGTTATTCGCTAATTTGTCACCCTCCAGATGGATGTCGACAGTGGTGCTTCGGTCATCATTCCCACTGTCGAAACGTCCAAAGCTGGCTCTGTACCGTCCCCGTCGGCCTTAAGTTCACCAAGGCCAAGAAGGACAAGGCTGAGAAGGCTGACAAGGTTCGTTTAACACTCTTGTACGACCCCGCTCTCTCGACGCAACTCATTTCTCAGTGCTCCAAATGTCGCGCCGCTGCTCATGATCCCAAGCCATGCCCCGCTCTTTCGGACGTTGGCGAGACCTTCCCTGACGGCGCTCCGCTTATGCGTAACCCTGTCGAGGAAGCTGCGCGTCTTCGCAAAAAGGTATGTCCCTAGGAGCTATTTTTACCCCCTAGGTCCATTATTTATTCCTTTCTTTAGATGGAACCTAAGCACCCTGAGTTGGTACACCCATCCTTTCGGTACCAGCGCGTTCTGACAACCCCACTGTTGTCTCCCTTTCAGTTGTCAACACTTCCGACAGGGCTACTGCCTCCGGCAGTTCTTCTCGCAAGCGTCGTCGCAACGGTGGTCATCACGCGTATGATGCTGACCAGGAGTACGACGTCCCCGGTATGTTTCATCCGAAACGCGTCCCTAGCTTCAACTCATTACGAATTTCGTGTCAGACCATCCTCCCCAAGACGTATCTAGCGACGTCATTGACCGTGCTCAATCGATTACTGAAACCGATGATCTTCAGGTCAAGACGACTCGCGAGTTTGCTCGTCTCGAAAAAGAACCTTAAGCGCGAGGTTTATGTGTGTGGACATCGCCTTCAGCACTTTCTCTCGCTCCGTACACATCTCGTAGAGGAGCTCAATACTCTGCGCGCCGTTGGGCTAAGAACCGCGACGCGTCGCCTCTGGAACCTGATGATATCCCCGAGGCCGAGGTGCGCGATTTTGCAATTGATTTTTGCAATCCGTTGACTCATGCCTATTTCCTCCCTAGGAACAGCTCTAAATCACTCATTTAAACCATTAACACGCTCGTTGACCGTCCTTTCTATCTCTCTATCCTCCCGTGCACGGCCGTGCCCTGTTCTTCAACAGAACTACCTCACTACTCCAACAGTAGTTTACACGAATGGACTTTATCTCATTTCACGTCCCTTATGACCGTACCGAGTTTCCCTCGAACCCCTTGTTGTCTTAGCAGTATCTGCCAATCAATGTTTGACAGATCATGATCGGTTACAAGGATCGACGCTTCCTAGGCCCCTTAAAGGTTCCTAGGCGCCTGTCTTATGGTTCTCAGTTCCCTCTCTTCTCTCTTCTTTGTCGCAGCCATGGGTTACATATCCGACCTGGAGGCGTTTACGCTGCACATGCTAGAAGACTTAAGGGTACACCCTTAATTACGCTTTTAGCTTATACTGACGACCCTCCTAGCCACAGAATAAGTGCGACCAATGCATCGACGATGGCTTCGACTGTTTCATCATCACCTGGGGTCGTGGCTGTCACTTCTGCGAACACCGTCTTCGCAAGGACTGCTACGCGATGAAGCGCCGCCGGTTCCTTAAGTGGTTGGACGAAGAGCGCGCCAAAGGCGAGCTGGGTGAGTCCCCCTAGACCCTCTTCTCCCATCGTTTTTCTCCAGCTCCCCCCCCCTAGCTCTGCCTTTCGGTCGTGATATGTTTACCATCGACGAAATGCTGCCCTACGTGGAGAGTGCCTTCTGGATTCTTAAACGACTTCACTTCAACCGCGTTCGTCGCCAATTCCAGGCCAGGCTAGCCCGCATGAACGACATTCCTCCTCTCCTCATGGTGTACTCGCAATGGTACTACATGCAGTATGGCGAGCAGGCCATGCACGTCGTGGAGAAACGTCTTCGCGACTTCATTCCTGAGCACTTGGACTTGGAGTCGATGCGCTACCCCATCGAAATGTGCGACCCTACTTTCTTTCTATTGAAAGCCGTCTGACGTCTTTTAAATAGCGTTCATGGTCATAGTACCGTCGCCATCTAATGCGCCTAGGCCTTCGCCTTTCGCTTTGACCTCCTCGACCTTGCTCTTCCGTGTCCGAGGACATCCACTCTTCCTCATCTTCAACTTCGCGTCGGGCTCTTCCGATTCTTCCGAGTCATCCGGGTCTATCCTTAGTCTAACTTTCTTAAACTGTAGATCTTCCCTTTATACCCTTTACCCTTCTTCGCCTTTGCCTTAGTTGAATCTGATTCTTTATCGTCCATCATTTCCTCAAGAGTTTCGCGGAGATGTCAATAAGTTTATGAATATTCGCAGGAAGTCGGATGCTATGGCGCGCTTCATAAGGTACAACCCTAAATGCGGCGATCCTATCATGGAACATAGCTCCGTTCATCTCTGCTACCAGATACGCTCCTCCTTTGGTTCGACGAATAACAATCATCGGTCCTAGGTACCTAGGGCGCATCTTGGAGTTCAACGACTTCTCGACTTCAGTATTTCTGACCAATACTAGTCTTCCTGGCTGGAAATCATAGTTTATGATCGACCCTTCATGGTATCTCTCGTACTTCCGGACTGCTACGCGCTTCTCATAATCCACGCGTTTCCTCATAGCATCTACATGCTGTGCATGCTTAGCTAGGGCTTGAGCTCGGAAGCCAATTAATTCAGAGTCCGTTAGGGCTCTTCCTGGCAAATCCACTAGCCACGTCGCTTCTTCAATATCCAGAGGCAAGATTGGATGCGCTCCTGTTACTATGAAGAATGGCGAACACCCCAGTCCTTTCCTGATCGTAATTCTATCTGCCCAAAGAACTTGGAAGAAGAAATAGAACCACTTGGACAGGTTTCCACCAGTTGCCTTGTACAGCGACTGTCTCATCAGAAAGTGACCGTTCTCGATTTTTCCGTTGGCTTGGGAATTGTACGGTGATATCAGTATGTTGGGAATTCCATACTTCTCCTTCAACCATGCCACTGCCTTTTTGAACTGCTTAGCGTTGTCGGTCACGAAGACCCTAGGGCACCCCCAACGACATATAATGTCTTCTAGGAGGAACATCCCAAGCGCTTGAGCTGAGTCCCTGATCAATGGTCGACCTTCTAACCAACGGATAGAGAGTCTCGAGCGTCGACAACTAAACCATGTTTGTTGGACACCTCTCCCATTACCATTACATCGACGTGGACGATTTCGAACAAGCTAGGCGTATGAGTGATTACCGGTGGGATTCTCACCAAAGTACGCTGTCGTTCTTGACACAAGTGACAAGACTTGACATACCAGGCTACATCTCCTTCCAATTCCGGCCACCAGAACCTCAACGATATCAACTCCTTCGTAGCAAAGATTCCTCGGTGTCCTAGGCTATCATGTGCAGCCTTCATCATGTACATCCGATGATCCTTGTCTACTACTAGCTGATGCGCAGAGCCAAAAGATTTTCTATACATCCTCCCCTCCCTCAAAAAGAAATGGGAAGCGTAGCGCATGAAACTTCTGTATTCCTGGTCATCATTCATCCCTTGAGGTCTCGTCATTGGATCCTCTAACCATCTTTTGACGATTCCCAGCTTGTTGTCCTGCTTCCTAGCAGACTCACTTCTTCTGCTTTCATCATATGGTTCACGCTTCTCAGCGTCCCATTTCAATTCTAGGTCGGGAATCAGCGGTTCCGTTGCTTGCAAGTATTGTGGCACCGGTATCCCAGCGTCCCATATATTGCATCGCGTTTCCTGCATATCTCCATTTCTAGACCCGCATATAACTGTGTTTCATATTTGAAGTCGTCAATGGATGTAGCTAGGGACTCCAAAAACAGGTAACCACCCTAGTATCAATCGTGTGCTTAAAGTCCTCGAATTCTAGAGGTTGAGGACCCGTTTCATCGACATCCTCATGGTCCTCTGGCGGCTCGTTCTGATCATAGCCTTCCTCCGAGTTAGGGAACACCTCGTCTCCTGGATGCGGATCTCTCCGAGACAATCCATCGGGCCAAATGTTACACCTGGCACATGTTTCAACTTAAAGTGGAACATTAAGACCTTTTCGATCCACCTATTAATGGTCGCGTTCGGACCCATTCCCGGATGCTTCAACATTCCCTTAATGTACTGAGCATCGGTTTCAACTACTAGGCGACGAACGCCAAAGATCCAATAATACATGGCCTCCAAAGCTCTCATCAAGCCGTACAGCTCCCTCTTGGGCTGTGAGTAGTTGGCTTCCACCTTTCCTAGCGTGATGGATGCAAATCGCGCATAATACTTCTTCGTAGGATCATTGGGATCCAATTGGTAGATTATAATACCAATGGCTCTCCAAGATGTATCTACTTGTAGCACTATTTCTGAATTCCATTCATAATTCAATGGTTTCAGCGCAGGGCAATCCTTCAACGCTTCTCTGATCAACTGCTGCGCATCGTCGCAATCTGTGGTCCATACAAAAGGCACATCCTTTTTCGTAAGCTCATTAATAGGATGGACAATATCTCCATACTTCTTGATGAAGCTACGCAGAACACCAACCGTCCCTAGGTACGCCTTGACCTGGCTAAAATTGGTGCATGGTCCCCAGTTGTTGATCACATCGATCCTTTTGGGGTCGGCGATCCTTCCTTTATACGAGCAAATGTGTCCAACCACAGTAAACTCATCTAGGCATAGGATTGTCTTCTTCCCCGAGAAGGTTCCTCCCGCATAGGCCATCCTAGTGACAACACGATTCAAATTTTGAAAGTGCTCCCACACAAATCGTCTAATCCCAGGATTTTCAGGAATCCTCTCATAGTCTCCATCTGCTGTCTCATAGCGCGTTGCAGGTCCTCGAACTGGCACATCGTCGATATATGGAATCGTTACATGTGGGATTTCATCCTTGAGGATGTATGTAACATCGTCATGGAATATAGGGACTGAGTTGGTCCAACCCATGGGCAATTTAACCAATCTCATAGCTCCAAACGGAGTCTGGAACGTGGTATAATCCCTTGCTTCCTCAGCTAGGTCCCGATTATCATATCCAACAAACATGTCCAGTGAAGCGCCGCACGCTCTACCAGCAAAATGTTCAGCTAGCTGGTCAGTTCCCGGTGTAACTCCCGAGTGTTGAATAGTAACTTCATTCAAACGCTCCAAAGAGTGCACTATTCGTAGTGATTTCCCGTCTTTCTTAATCACAGCGAATATAGGTGACCTATACGAGGAGTTCGAAGGCTCGTATACGCCAGCATCTATCTTGGCCTTAATGTTCTTACAGAATTCTTCGAAGTGGCCAGGCGGAATAGGAATCTGCGAACAGACCCAAGGTGTGTGTTTCACCACCGGCATAGTCACTGGAGGAAAGAACTCGTGTTTGAACTGCCCTCTCTCATTTTCCTCCCAGGCGAAGTGTTCGTTATGAACCATCATAAAGTGGTGGTTCAATTTCAATTCTTCGTCCGTTAAGAAACCAATATTATGGATCTCATCCATAGCTTCCATACGCTCTTGCGTATATTGTCCTGTAGGCTCGAAATCAGGAGGCCTAGGGTTCAACACCGGCATATCTTGCAGTGGATCCCCAGTTATATTCCGCTCAATCCTGAATTCTCCTGGAAGCATCCCTAGGATAGGCTTAACTTTATCTGCAACTGGTTTGTATTTCTTTCCAAGGAAAGACATTACTAATTCCTGCTGCATTAATTGCTGCCTAGGTACTAAAGGTACTTTTGGCGCGCAACTAGGCCTCGCCCGTTGTCGGAATTTAATCCCATCGCAGCCAGCTCGGAGGTTTACCAGGTTCATTTTCTGCGAGCGTCTGCCTGCATAAAATCCCCTTTTCTCACGAGGTGTCTTCTCTGGTTTCTTTGGATCGCTGTCCGCATCGAATTTGAATACTTCCATTCCATCGATTTGGACATCCCTGGCATATTGATTTAACAACTGCGCAGCGGGTGCGTCTTCAGATATAACTCCTTGAGAAGCACAGAGGTAAGCTAGGCGCTTATCATCATCTGATACTTCTAATCCTTCTTTAGGTACTCCATAGCCTACGCACACTAAGTCCCCGTTTGCATCATAATCCCAGGCTGTCATAAGTTCTCCCTCCTCTTCGAGTTCCTCGAACAATGTCAAAAATCCTGCGGTTTAGAGCTAGGGCCTTGTGCTTCCTTCTCTGCCATCTTTCCCTGAATCGATCCCCTGGCGTACATTGGTATAGTGCAACGAGTGCCAGTGAATGGATCCGTCAAAGTAAGTGACACTTCTCCATCTCTCTTGCTAGCGAATACGCTCTCAGTGAGTATTTCGAAGGGTCTTCCTAGGAGGCACTTATAGGGTGCCCTTTTCAGGATGTGTACTTGTAAGTACACTACAACGTCTCCAAAATAAATGGACGTTCCTGGCTAGGCCGCACGTCTTCTCAACTCCTCCGTTCGCGCTCTGCATGAAAATCTGAACATCTGTCTTCCACTGTATGCTCAGTTTGATCGCCACCACTTTCCAGCATTGACACAATTTGTGATCCGCTGTCAGTGATCGCCTCTATCTTCATTTCCCGTTAATCTTTGGGAAGACACATCTAGCGCGGCCGAAATTTCAGAGGATTTAACCAATATAGGCTTCGCTTTTTCGTCTGGCCCCAAAGTATCAAGGTACTGTAATACCGGATCCCCCATTATCACGCTTCCCTCTGGCAATTCACCATTGGTTTCCGTTACAATGTGAGCAAAGGTATCAAATAGCAGCGTCTCAAAAGGCGTTCCATTTTCATCCAAAGTAACCAAATCGGTTTCTTCGCTAGGGTATCCCTCGACTGGCGCTGTGGCGGATTCCTGGCTAGGAGCTCCTCCATAGACCACTTCAGCCGTGAAATTTTGCACTGTATTTGCCAGTACGCCCCCTCCTAAGTTCTCTTTAGAATTAGGTCGTCTGGTCTTGGCTATGTCCTTTGCCAACTCCTTCTGTATCTTAGGATTCCCCGCAACGAGTGCTCCGAATGGAATGGGTACGACCGTGTTCCGAATCGTATTCATCACATTTTGGTGCGCCTTTTCGGTATCCATATTATTCCTCAATACATACGCCTTTTGTCTCGGCGGAGGTTTATTTGGATCCCTAGGCTTCGTTTGAGGTTTAGGAGGCAGAACTTCTGTAAGGGGAACCTGCGCGATCGGCGGCACGTTCCGGAAGGGTAACTCCTCTCTAGGTCTGATCGGCCTAGGGGGTCCTTCATCCTCAGAATCCTCCACTTCCTCCACAGTCGCTTTCGGCAATGGACGTCTTTTTATAGTCGGTCGACTCTCGTTCTTTCTCATCGTGTTTAGTGGCCTCTGCCCCACTCGGCTGTGACTTAGATGTCTGGTTTTCTGGCGCTTTCTTGGATTGGCTGGTACGCGTGATTCCTCTGGAGGCTTGGTGCGAACAGGCTGTTTTCCTGTTGCCTCCTTCCTCGGAGTCCTCAAAAATCCTCATCCTGGGAGTTCGCTGCCCCTCTACCAGTCCTAGTCTGAACTAGCTGATCTGTACCCAGCAATAAGCTCATGCGTTCCATGGCTTTCAGTGCGGAGTCCAGCCTAGCCTTGTCCCCAGATTCCTCCTGTATCAGAGTCTTTCTTGGACTAGCCCTAGGGCTTCGCTCGGTCTGTTGACGTTGCAACATCGCTAGCTCGCTTTCAGCGTGCGTATTTCATCAGGCTTGGAATCGTATTCGGCAGATGGTCTTCCCCGAAGTAATGATCCATGAGTTCGTCGTAATTCTGGCTGACGTGCCGACGTTCGTGATAATCCCGGGCCTTATCCATAGCACTGATGTGTCTAGGCTCCCTTGGGATAGTCTTTCCGTCAAAGAAAAGAGTCTTGCCGTCGACGACCTTCACAATGCCTTTGTCTATATCGTCGTGACGTTTCCGACAATCTGACATGAAGTGTCCGTCTTCAAAGCAATAGAAACAATTCCTAGGCGTGAAATTTCGAGGACCACTCGAGCTAGCTTGAGTGCTGGTGCTGCTAGGACGCGCCGATTTCAAGGCGTCCATCGTGACCTTCAACTCAACCATCTCTTTGTGCTGGGCAGCAGTAAATTTGTCCATGTGCTGCGCCATAGTCTTCTCCATGTTCGACTCTATGGAATTCATCTTTTCTGCCAGTTGTTTTAACACCGAAGTTTCCGCCGGGGCTTCCACTCCTTGTATTAAAACTGTACGCTTTTTATCACTCTTTGCGGATGAAGAAACCGATTCAAAGAATGAAGAAGATTCCTCATCGACAATGCGCGTAGCCGCGGCTACCATGTCCGTCCAGACGTATTATCGTCGTCGTCCCTAGCCTCAGGTACGAACGGCAAGCCCTTGTTGGCTGCTACCGCTTCCCACAACACTTTGTCTGCTTTGTATGACGGAAGAGCCTCGAGCGGCGTCGTCCTCATAACACTTCTGATTCCTGTTGGAATACGGGATCCAAGGGTCTCATGAAGAGTTTCGCAGCTTCACGGTTGGTGATTCGCACTTTTGGTTCGAGAAGCTTATTGACTCTAGTTCTGAAGCCACGTAGAAATGCCTGGTAGGCTGATACATCATCGGCTTGAATAGGCCTAGATATATGCTTTCTAACGTAGTCTTCTAGTCTGGAGACAGAGCCGTGTTCGAGTTCCTTAGCCTCGGGATAGCTCTGGACATTTCTTCCTTAAAGTCCTCCCAAGAGTATGGATCTCTAGCAGTGACCATAGACTCCCATTCATCTTTCGTCGATCCACTACAATAGCAACGCTACAAACTTCTTTTCCGCATCGGTGGTCGCTTTCGAGGTCACGAAGATTGTTTCTAGGGATGTCAAGAACTTTCGCAATTCTTCCGGCTGTTGGCCGTCGAACTGTAAGGAATTCTTTCCCCAATTAATTGGCAACTTCGACTCATCGAATGTAGACGGCATCTTTGCTAATCCGCTCGGAATAGTAGCAGTAACTGCGCTAGGCGTGGTTTGTGCTGGGTTCTGCACAGGGTTTTGTACAACGGTTTGTACAGGTGGGTTGTTAACAACTGGTGTCGTCGTCAACGGGGTTTGCTGCACCGTGGATTGTGATGCAGGGTTTGTTTTCTGACTGGCTTGCAAGTTCGAAATGCTCGCACTGGTCTGATCCGGATTTGCTTCCGGGTTATGAACTGAGTTCGAAGGTGAGCTCTTCCACTTGACGTTGGAGAGGCCACGTTTCTAACTCTTTGAATCTCACGTTCGCAGAAACACGACTTTCAGTTCGTTGAGCGATCTCTCTACGACCTGATGCAGCGCTACTGGATGATCCCACTTGAGATTCTGGTATTACCACTGACGAAACTGAACCAGCTTTCTTTGAGTAGCGGTTGTTCGTGTGGATTTAGACTTGGGAAGCTGAACGGGCTCTGGAACTAGAGTAGACCGTCTTTTTCCTTTGTCCTTCTGTGAATCAGACTGAGGAGGTCGTCCGAAAGACAGGTTGTTGGGTACAAGGAAAAGTTGAGCTTTCAACTACCGTCTCCAACAGAAGCTCTTTATAGAACTTCCAACGCTCTTCAACTGACTCGTTACTTTTTGAGACTTCAAACTGGACCCCTCGCGGTGGGCTCCAGATGAAACGGTGCGCTAAACAGTACGCTTGAAATGCGATAGCAGCTAGGGGATGCTAAACACCACCAAAAACCACCAACACACACACACACAACTGCCCTCTTATTAGCGCTTCCTTTATGTTCGTGGGTCCGTGCCGTAGTATGCGGCAAGCGAAGTCTGAACTCTCAGAAACAGTAACCAAGTTCCAATTGAACAATCCGATGAATGTTCTCAAGTACACTTCCGCTCTCGAAAGTAACCGTTCACGCAACGTTCCCTAGGCCCCGATGAACAGGTACTACGGGTGTTTTGTAGATTTGTATAGTTTTGAGTCTTAAGCGCCTTCTAGCCTCAAGAAACCCAGATTGCGTCGCCTTACAACTGCTGAGGATCTACCAATGGATGACCTTGACTCTATAGCGCAAATCCCATACAGATAGGTCTATGCCAAGCGTCCCACTGCGCAGCCTTAGCCAGCTACAGATACAACTATTTGTGTGCCCCTAGGGAACTACCTAGCTCCTAGCTGCACGATACCACCGTCACCTATCAGGTAGCAGACTCTGGCTGTTAAACCAAAGAAGTTTGCACTGTCTCACGATTACTGAGGGTCTACCAATGAATGACCTTGACTCTATAGAGCAAATCCCATACAGATAAGTCTATGCCCAAGCGTCTCACTGCGCAGCCTCAAGCTAACAATGGTCCAATGATTCCTAGGGTGCCTTCTCACAGGTCACTCGAGGTTCTGAAGCTTAAATCACAACTCAAGCCTTTGAGCCAACAACTAAACTCCAATTGTTATAGAACAACTACAAACAGAGAAAGTGCTATTCTCCGCGAAGCCGACCTGAGAACACTACCACCGGTGAAGCTGGCTTTGGCAACTGCCTAGGCGAACTGGGGTGCAATGAACTGGTCTTCTGCGGGTTCCTTCTGCCCTTTTATACTACTTTGCGAAATACATGAGATAATACGAATTGAGTAACTGAGATGAGGTGCTTTATAAGAAAGAATCAGGTGCTTGAGTGCCGAGTTGAATCGTCATGATGGAATGGCCGAAATAGTCATCCAGGTTGACCCCTAGGTCTGTTTTGGGTATATTTGTAATGCCCTAGGCCAGCCGATTGCTCCCGCTGGGGACGAATGTCTCCGGCTTGGTTGATAATCCAAGCTTCCTTAGTCATTACGAGGTAATAATGCGGAACTCTATCCGCCATCACACCGCTAGGACGCCTACACTTCGGCGTCCGCCTTCTCTACAATCAACACTGCTGCCACAAAGAGTTACTTGTCTTTGTTTGGCACCTCGCGACCGCGTCGCGTACGTCACATGTCTCCTAGCCCCGTCTCGACTGTCAGAGCACGCTCATTAGATTACTCGTTCCGTCTGGTTAAGTAGAACTTTAACTACTACTGGCAAATCCTCAGTAACATCGCCCTAGGGCACTCCACTGGCCCTAGCTGGCTAGTCACTATCGACTAGACACCTCCTAGGAAGCAAGCTTCCTATATGATATCCGTGCCTAGGCGTCTACTTCTCCCTAGCTGTCCCGTCTCTCTTCCTAGGACCTTTCCTGTGCAGCCATTGGTACTCCTAGTAGAGTTATGATCCCTAGCTGGACTTCTTGGGCTTATATGTTTATCTCCTTGATAGTGTACTTAGTTTGCACTAAAGTACTACAGCCAGTGGTTCGGAGCTCACCCTAGCTCTCCTTTAGTATCACCAGAACAGGTGCCCTAGGGCTGTCGTACAGGCCCTAGGGACACAATCTCTGCCAATCTCTGGGCTAGGCTTTAGCCTTAGAAATCGCAAAAATCGTGAGATTCAGCCTTCACATTTCGTGGGCCGTATCAGCAAGGGGAAAATACCGTTCCAACCACCTATATTGCTTTCTTTCGGATCTACCGTCCGTTACTGAACCGAAGACCTACACAGCACAGCCTAATAACTGCTCACAGAAATAAGAACTAGAGAATCATGTCACCTGTACATGTTTTTCAAACCGAGGAAGAACGCAGAAATTATGAAAGATCATTCAGAAACATCGAAGACCAACGAGAGTTTGAAGATAAATTTGGAGTCCCTGTTGGTCCCTTTTCGGAACCAGAGGATGTCCCAGGGCTGGAATCCAATCATAGATTCAAACGATCAGGAAAGATCGACGAGGGCCGAGCCATTATTCGACGGGACCGATACACCCAAACGATGGGGGAGACTCCCCTTCATCGGAATCCTCAGTAAGTTCCTCACTCGCCCCAATCCACGCATGACGCACCCGCTCCCCTCATTTTCTTTTAGTGCACCACTTCGAACAACGTACGATTTACCCGTGAGAGGAGCAAAGGACGCGCCAAAAACCTTTCATGGGAAATATACGGAGGTACAACTGTTCTTAGACCATTACGAGAGACTCCTCAATAAGTGTAGAATCACGGATGACCGCGAGAAGTGTGCAAATATATTGATGTATTGCACCATAGATGCACAAAATGTAATACAATCCATGGAGAGTTTCGAGTTCCATCGGTGGGCAAAGCTCAAGCGAGACATTCTCAGGCAGTTCGACGCCGAGCGAGTGTTCCAGAAGTATAAACCAGCGGATGTAGAACAGTATGCAGCACGAAAGCGTTTGAAGCCATGTCAACAACCTGACTCAATGGCGGCGGTATTCTGTAAAATATAAAGTTATCGCAGGAGGACCATTGAAGAAAGGACATTTAACGCGAGAAGATTATAATGCCTATTTCATGATTGGTGTTAACTGCCCTCTACGACAGACATTAGAGAATCATATAATACAGACGAACCCGTACCGCGGACAGGATGATCAGTATACGTTAAGGAAATTGACGATGCAGCGGAGTGGTACTTTAGACGAGATAAGTATGAATCTCTGATGGTCCGGGCAGCAGATCTTGGAGAAGACAGAGAGGATGACTCTGACATGGATTCGGACAGCGCGACATCAGGGAGTGAAGGATCTGATTCGGATTATGAGGAGTTCCGTCGCAAGAAAAAGCAGCGTGAAAAAGAGAAGGAAGCTGGAACGAAAGAAGAAAATCGCATCCAAAAGGAGCAGTGATAAAGACGTTAGGAGGTTCGAAGGGAACGAGGAGGAAATAGCTACCTTGATTCGAAAACTCAACGCTATGAACTGAACGATCCTGAGTACGCACCTATATACTATAAAGTAATGGTTATGGATCGCAGTGGAACGGCAGGGAAAGTGCGTGAAGCCTCCAGCATGGACAGCGCCGAGCCCGCACGTATGAGGCCACCGAGCCGGGTCGGGACCAAGATGGAAGGTCCATCGCACCCAGCAACGTTTCCCAATAGCATTCCAATAGGGAGCAAGTAGCAGGAAATGGGAAACAGTGGGCTGCTATGGGTGTTTGGGAGACGGCCACCGGATTTCAGAATGTCGCAAAGTCGGGAATTAGTAGAAAACAATATCATTAAGTACAACGAAGAAACAAGAAAACTGGTTATGAAAAATGGCACGATGATCCGACGACACCCTGGGGAGTCATTAGTTAAGCCGCGGAAAGGCTTGCAGGCTTGGATGTACCCCAGGTAATGCTGGGATTTCTTGGGCCTACAGGTGACCGGTGGCCGGCCGTTCAGAGTTTCTATCAAGCAGAAGATTGAAGAGCGAGGATCGAGGAAGTTTTGAGCAGCTCCAAGGAGTATCTGGGGAAACGGGCCAACCCTAAGGAAGAAGAGACATCGAGTGACGAATTTGAATCAGCAATATTCCTCACGCGTCCAAAACGACCAATGGACACCGAAGCGGACCCCAATATGTTCAAGCCGCGGATCGCACAGAGACTAGTACTCGTAAAGCAAGAAAACTAATTTTTGATGGCGTATACCACCACGGCGAGAAAGGCCTCAAGTAGGGGAAGTAAAGGATCTGCAGCTGGAACAGAAGAGTACCACAGAACATTCCAGGATGGAATCTACACCGCCATCCCCGCAGACTCCAAGTAACGAAACGCCAGTAAGAAGTAGCGTGGAACAGAAAGATAAGTTACCGGGCCCAGTTGCCGACCCCCAAACCAACGACGCCTATTCCAGAACAGCGACCCATTAATGCGCGGCGAGTCAGATTTGACACGGGAGAAGATGTGGAAATGGGGGAACCAATAGTCAAGGACAGGGATCGAAAGAAAGCCGCGTCGACAAGTCTACCATCCCTGGATGATGCGGCAAAAGGTCTAGATGAACCCATATCCCCCAAGGTTACCGGAAGAAAGTCTGGAATATCGGATACGGTAAGCACGCAAGACGTGATGGATCGGATTCTAAACACGGAAGTTTCGTTTGAGCCTTCGAGAAATTATGGTAACATCGAAGGATTTGAGGACAGAATTCCAGGAGCTAATTAAAGTGCGCAATGTGCGAGCAGTTCTGTTGGGGAACACCGCAGATCACCCGTTAATAGCGAACGTAGGTTGGCTGCGAACCGAAGGGATACTGATTAAGATTGATATGAAGACAAACGGTAATGATATTTGTGCAATCATCGACACTGGTTCGCAATTGGACGTCGTCCGAGCAGACATCGCAGCCTTAAAAATACAAAAGGCTGTAGACATGAGTCAAGTCACCATATGAAACGACGCAAATGGAGGTCGTGGTCAGTTACAAGGGTGGATATGAGATGTGGAGTTTACCTGTGGAGCCGCCACTACCATGACCGACTTATGGGTCTCGCAGAAAGCTCCGTTCGCGTTATTACTAGGCCGCCCCCTGGCAACGAGGGAACTTGGTGAGTATTGATGAAAGGGAGAAGGCACATACCTATCTTTAAGGATCGCGAGACTCAACGTCCCGTTTCGAATTGTTGGCGGTGCGCATGAGGGAGCGCTACCTTTCCATCAAGAAGGCGTAATCAGTACCAATCCTTTTCCATTTTGAAAGATAGCGACTCCACAGCGTAAGTTGTGGATGACTCGGGATGAATATGACTTCGGCTCGCCGTGTCGCCCTAATAGGCAAAGACCCTGGGGAAAGCATCGCGTGAATGTCGCAAAAGGAAATCTTGTAGCATTGCGCGAAGCGGTGGCAGGAAGCGAGAGTGGAAATGACTGGACAAGGGGCCCGATAGCCAGTAACAAACTTAGAAAAGAAAGTTTGGTTGAGGTAGGCCTGCAACTAGTACAGGCCGCTCTGGGGGCGTTCGTCGTCGTCGGAGCCTTAATCATGTACCGACACCTTCGAAAACAAAGGCGGAGTCAATGGTCTTCGACCTATAAAGAGCCTGAGGGCGCACCTTCCCTACGACCAATCCCCCAGCTTTTCCAATGCCGCTTTCGAAAAACTATAGTGACTCCCTTCTCGTACGCGACAACGGCTACGCTCTGCGCCTTTGGAAGATGTTCAGTACCTGTCTCGCGCGCATTTCAGTCAGCCTCCCATGCCCGTCGCAACGCTCAACGTCAGTGGGCCCATTGCCACCGTCGAAGACGCTGTCGCGCGCCAGTGCAGAAGTATGCGGTGCATCAGCCGCTCGATGTAGACCCGACCTTCATGGTGGCGCCCCCAGAGCGAGTACTACGGGAGTGTTGTGTTGCCCAGCGGCCAGGTGTTGCACAGGAGCTCGTCCAACAACGCGTTCCGGGTGTTTAGGGATCGTATTACCGGGAAGCCTTTTACCTTGTCCTGTCACGAGTTTTCCTTTCACATCACCACTCCCGACGATCCGCAGCAGGTATGGAGGTTGGAATTATGTTATCCATCGGACGCACATCTTCAGCAGGCCATGGCAACGATGACCCCGCCTCACGGCAGCAATCAGGACGATATTGGGTTTCCTGTACATGCGACCCAGCAGGCCCCGCCAATGATCCATATGAGCGAACGGGTACGACTTAATAAGCACTCACCAAATGAGGGGACAGCGCCGAGGATGTTATGGAGGATGGCGACACCACCCTCAACCCACGGCTGCTCCTAATTCCGGATGAGCTCGCCGCGGTCGCTGACCTATTCGAACTCACAGGATGTAGTGGAGGCGGTCCTTAGCGAGGACATTCGCCGACGCGCGGCAGCCGCCATCAAGAAAGACATTGGGGATTTGTTCGGCTCGGATTCCGAAAGCGACGATAGTATGCCTGAGCTGACGCCTATGAGCCAGGGAATGGCAGTATTGACTCGACAATTGACCTTGGGATATGCGGGCTGTGCTTTGAGGACCAGCATGCTGCCAGCGCCGATTGTCCGCTGCATGGGCCGGGTCCGAAGTCGAAGGCCGAGGGTTTCGAGGGAGCGTCTTCGGGTAAGTGGCACAATTATTTTTTTATTCATCTGGAAATTATTCATGCCTTGTTAGCCGCGGCTGAGCGAGAGAGGGAGATGCGGCGCATTTTGGATGTCGCTCTGGCACCTACTATGAGCGAATGGCTTTCGCTCCCACCTCACGTCTCGTTCAGGACGTTGGCCGCCGGCGCACGTGAAGCACGACGCGCATTTGAGGAATTTACTAGGGAATATGAGATAGACCGGTCGGAGGAGGAACGAGAGGTAGTGCGAGGACTTGAGCAAGAGGCCATGGAGGCGCTGCGCGAACTGGCAGAGGGAGAAGGAAGGAGGGATAACGAGGTGTTGGGCACTGCCACAGAACATGTTCGTGCCGCAATGCCGTATCTTTTCCTGCTCACTCATTCGAATATACAGGTCAAAGTTCCTCTCTTAAACCCACATCGGGGGCGAGTAATCAGCCGCGATGACTACTCCAGCTCTTCGCTTTCAGCCTCTGCCTCCACTTCCTCGGACGCCGCTTCGTATGAAGAAGTGAAAGTTCATGAGCCTGTTCCACGCCGGGTGGACACAGTACGTCCTGGAGATTGGAGCCCGGCAGTATCAGAATGGTCAGTAGACCTATGGGATTTCATGTTCAATCCACAATGGGTAATCGACGATGCAATTTCTAGGATCTTGGTGCAAGCGCAGTCTCCACAGCCCATACCTGTCATGGTGGGGTCGCCATCGTCATACGCCGACAGTAGCTATCCCGCGACGCCAGCCGAAGCAAACGAACCTCTCCCAGTTTTTGAGACATCCGGCACCCACTCGGCGCGTCTACAAGCAGCCTTGTACCAATGGGCGCGCGAGAACCGTGCGCATCAAGACGAGCATTTACGTTTCGAGGACGAGATGGGCGCTGAACCCGCCCACCAAGCATTGCATATTCTTCATGGGCCACTTAGCTCTTTCGTGGACTATCCGGCCATGGTAGCGCTGGGTACGCAGGACTATCGTTTCCCCGACACCATTCCCTTTGATTCGATTGAATTTTTAACGGCGCCCGACGAGGAGTTCGGACCAGCGGCGTTCGCAACATCACTTGACCACAGCTTGCCCACGTCCGCCATCCATAGCACCGTGGAAGAGGGCAAGTCGCCAGCAAACGGGACCACTACCTTTATCAGCGACGCTGCGTGGGACGGAGTAAAGATGGAAATACTTCACCAAGGGCCGGTTAGCAATAAACGGAAGAACCCGGATGGGGAAGAGGGAGGGCTCTTCCAGAATGGGCGTCGCAAGAAGCTTCGTAAGTTCCCCGGTGATCGTCTGCGTCAGACTACTATTAAACGAGAAGCCCTCAAAGCGGCAGGATTTACCGACACAACCGCCGTGCGCATGATGGCGGGGGTTCGCTTAGGAAGTGTTGAGACGGCTCGACGAATCGAGGACATGGTCGGGCATCGCTATGGAGTTAACGAGGTACGAGAGTTACAACACTTTGATTTTCCTGTCATGTCTATTGACACCCTCAAAACAACGCAGCGGTCCTTTCCTGTGCGCCTCGTTGCCCACCCGTTTCTATTCGACTTGGAGGTGGTGAAGATGCAAACGCTCTGGCACATCCTGCAGCGAAACGGCCGCCAGCAGCTCGCGGGAGTCCTATGCGACATATTATCGATCCATCTCCGCAAAGACTACGCGGTCTCCCATCTTTTAGTGCTGGATACCTCGAGGACAATTTTCCGGAGCTGGAATGCAACTACTGGGAGTTGTTGCGCGAATCAGCACCCGCCGCGAGCCCTCGCGTTTCACTGCGACATTTGCCAGCGAAAGCACCGGATCCTCCCGTGACTCTACAGCGGCTAACCACGACACCGCCAACACAGCCCCGGATAATATGTCTCGCAGGCATGCGTCCAGCGAGAATAGCGGCGACATCGAGCACCATGGCCCTACTGATCGGGAGGGCAAATTTCGAGACCCACGGGGCAGCAGACACCACGTTCACTGCCCTGACTTCGTTCCCCATGGCCCAGACGTCGCCTAAAGGCACGTTTTTATTCATTCTGTTCACCGCGCTTGTACTTACATGGAATTTTATGTGGCAGTTACATAACCTTGGAACACGAATCATTCACAGCGGCTACTCATTTCTTTCTACTTCCCAGTCCTTTTCGAACACGCAGCGCCAAACCGTGCCCTTGACCTTTTGCACGGTTGTATCATCAGCAAGGTCGGCTGCTCTTACCTTAGCTCGGGTCGCCCGTTCTGTAGGTATTAGTACTGATTTTATATCCATGAAGTATATAATCAGGTGTGGCGCCATACTTGTAATAACTCGATGTATAATCAGTACCGTATCGAGGCACTTGCAGCGATGAATATACTGGTCCAGGAAAAACGTATGCGATTGAACGCGTCGAAAACAGACTTTGAGTGTTACTCATACATCAAACCGGGGACGAGATTAAAAAGGAAGACATTCTCACGTACAAAACCAGTTTCGCCCCGGTAGTGAGCAGCTCCAACGCAACTGGGCCGAACTCGATGAAGATGATGAGTTAATATTCTATCCGGTAGAATTGTTCGACGAGAAAGGAAAGGAATACCAATCATTTACAATGTATCAGAAAGTCAAAAATGAAGAAGAAAAGTTTACGCCAGCAAACTGTGACCTTGGAAGGGAAGAAGAACCAATTTTCTGGTCGGTGGACGCTAATCACGCGTCGGAAGGGTCTCCAGAATTTCACAATGTACAAACGGGTGGATAAAAAGATTCGTCCGGTATCTACCACTTTTTCCCCAGATTATGAGGTGAAGAGACAAATCCCCGAAGACCGATGCATCCTTGCCGAATTATCTGCGAATCCACCGCCTTTTTACCCACAAAGCGATTAGACCAAACACGACTTAAAATCCTGGAAATAAACAAAGATGGATTCTGAGTGAAGAGGAAGAAAGGTTATTCATACGAGTGATGGAACTAAACCAAACCGCTTTGGCCTTCGAAGATTCGGAACGAGGAACATTCAAAGATGAGTATTTCTCACCTTATAAAATCGCAACTGTCCCGCATACCCGTGGGAGTACAAGAACATTCCGATACCGCCAGGAATCCTGCAGAAAGTTATTGATGTCTTGAAACTCAAGATAGAGGCGGTGTATATGAAATGTGTCAATCGTCATACCGATCCCGCTGGTTCTGTGTCCTAAAGAAGAATGGTAAATTAAGGAGCATGATCTACAGCCTTTATATAAAGTGTCCGTTCGGGACGCTGGGATGTTGCCTATTGTAGACGATTTTGTGGAAGGGTTTGCAGGTAGGCAATGCTACACCGTTTTTGACCTTTATTGGGGGTTTGACGCACGGAAGATGGAACCTGAAAGTAGGGACATGACAGCTTTCATGACCCCCCTAGGACTCTTACGAATAACCTCTATGCCTACAGGATACACGAATTCCCCGGCGGAATTTCAGAAGTGCATGGTGTTCATCCTGCAAAAAGAAATTCCACATATCGCCAATATATTCATCGATGACCTACCAATAAAAGGCCCATCGACAGCGTATCTAGACAAACACGGCCAACCAGAGTGCCTGACAGTAAACCCAGGGATCCGATGATTTGTGTGGGAACACGCAAATGACGTTCATCGAATTATGCACAAAGTAGGGTGCGCAGGAGCTACCTTTTCCGCATTAAAGGTGCAATGTTGCCGGCGACAAGCTCTGATTGTAGGACAGCTGTGTTCCCCCAAGGGACGCATGCCTGATACCAAGAAGGTCTCTGCCATATTAGACTGGCCGGTGCTGAAAACACCACAGGAAGTGCGGAGGTTCCTTGGATTATGTGGGACGGTAAGAATATGGATACAAAATTATTCAGAGATTATTCGGCCCTCACCGAGCTATACCGACGTAATCATGAATTTTTGTGGGATGAAAGACGAGAGTACGCGTTTGCAAAAATCAAAAGACTAGTTGCGACTGCACCAGCCCTACGACCAATTGATTATGGAAGTAAAGAGCCTGTAATCTTATCAGTCGATTCAAGTCGTGAGGCCGCTGGAATGATATTGTCCCAAAAAGATGACCAAGGTAGGCGCAGGCCGGCTCGATATGGATCTGTCCCCATGAGCGAGCGCGAATCACAATACTCGCAGCCGAAACTGGAACTTTTCGGGCTTTACCGTGCACTTCGTCACTGGAGGCTCTACATAATTGGAGTAACAGCTCTGCAAGTCGAAGTGGACGCAAAATATATCCAGGGACTCTTGAACAATCCTGATCTGCAACCCGACGCCGCCGTGAATCGTTGGATTCAAGGTATACTGATGTTTCATTTCGCATTAATTCACGTGCCGGCTACAAGATTTCAAGGACCAGATGCGCTCTCACGACGCGAACCAGCTGAAGGAGAACCAATCGAAAGTGACGATGATTCATGGCTTGATGAAATCGCCTTGTACATAGAGGCAGGAAAATTCAGGGGGTATCTTCCGAGAAGTTTCAGCTGCCCTCCTGCAATTTGACACGTAAAGGTCAGGAAGACTTCCTACAGAAGGTCCTGAAATTCCTCACCACACTGGAGGCCCCTGTCTTCGATAAGCCCCAAAAACACGCGCGATTTATACAACAAGCCACGCGATATTTCATCCACGAAGGAAAATTTCTGAGACGCAACAAGACTGGACCTCCTTTAACAGTGATTCTGGAACCTGCAAAGCGACTCAGAATACTGGAACAATCTCACGATGATTTAGGACATAGGGGAGTTCAAGCGGTGTGGGATCTTCTGAAGGCACGTTTTTATTGGCCGAAACTGTATAATGACATTCAGCACCACAACGCTTCATGTCATCGCTGCCAAATACGAAGCACCAAAAAGCTCGAACTGCCAGTAACAGTTCGACACCCGCGGCGCTCTTCCAGACAGTATATATAGACATCATGATGATGCCCGAAGCTTCCGATTTAAATGATTGTAGCTGCACGTGATGACTTGTCGGGAACATGCGAAGCTAAAGCACTGAAGAGCAAAACTGCGGAAGATTTGGCAGACTTTTTCTGGGAATATTTGTACTGCAGGTATGGGTGCCCAGAAAGGTTGTTACTGACAATGGAGCAGAGGTGAAAGCGGTTTTCGGAAATTGATGAAAAGATGAATATTCCGCATGTAAAAATTACCCCTTACAACAAACATGCAAACGGTGTAGTTGAGCAAGGACATTACACATTACGAGAAGCCATTGTCAAAGCCTGTGGAGGAAAAATAGAGTTGTGGCCGCAAAAACTGGCAGCCGCCTTGTTGGCTGATCGCGTAACCGTAAGTCGGGTGACTGGCTTCTCGCCTTACCAATTACTTCATGGAACTGACCCAATTTTGCCATTTGATTTGGCAGAAGCTACATTTATGGTTAGTGGTTTCCGATCAGGAATGAGCACTACCGAGTTACTCAGCTTCGAATTCGCCAATTATCGAAGCATGATCGCGATATAAGACGAGCCTCAGAAACCTTCGAAAGGCCCGATTCCGATCCAAGCAGCAATTTGAACAACGATTCAAGAAGAAACTCCAGAAAGAAGAGTACGTTAAAGGAGAACTGGTCTTAGTCCGTAATGTGGGCATAGAAATGGCGGTAAGTTCACGACGCAAAACCGACGATCGTATTTTGGTCCCTACGAAGTGGTTCGCAAAAATCAAGGTGGAGCCTACATCTTGCGAGAACTCGACGGAACTCTTTTTAGGAATAATCCCACCGCAGCTTTTCGGTTACTCCCTTACATTACACGCAATCATTGGTTCATGCAGGAGAACGGGCTGGAGGAAGAGGAAAAGTCTGAAACAGATAGCGAAGAAGAAGAGCTATTTGAGTCATCAGATGAGGAATGAAGGAACTAAAAACAAAGCGTCAGATCAAGCAGGGTCGACGAGATTGGAAAATATTCTAGACCACCGAAGAATATTCGGAACCGTACTCCAGAGTTACTGATTCTGCAAGCTCGTAAAAAGGGCGAGAAGTCTTTTCCCTCGCCCTCGCCCCCTTGTCTCGCTCGGAAAAAGCTCTTTTTCTCATCTTTTCCTGTCTGAACTTCTCCTCTGCCACTGCTCTCAGCCTTGGGTTCGCCTAACTCCCCTGATTGCGCGATCGAACAAACGGGAGACCCAGTCGCGACTCCCCACGTTTAGTCGCTCAATGGGGAATCTAACTAGGCCAGAGATCATCCGACCAGTAGGTCGATTACATTATCATTTCATTCATGATCATGACTGTCATGTCTCATTGTGAAGAATGCTTTGGTGACGGAGCAGCCTCTCCGCACCCCTTCAGTAATCCCCATGCCCCATTTCAGTCTCTTTATGCACCCATCCATTTCACTCCACCAATTCTTCTCCGCCACTTTAGCCTCCAGTGATATCGATGCGAATGACTCAGGGCCACTGTTCTATGATTTGCTTGAAGTCCCATCCTCGCCCCCGAAGTATGCACTCTCCATATACCCAGTCCCCCCACGCATCCGACGTGACCGGTACCAGTCGCGTATCAACCGCCGGCCCAAGGGTACGCATCTTGGGGCCACAGGACTTCCACATGAGGAGGACGAAGCCGCCGTACGACTGGACGCCATGTCACACTGGCACTGGAGAATCAGGAGATTCGCACGCACCTCGCTGCCCATCCCGACCAGGAGTTGCAGTTCAGCCGTCGTAATTGGCGCGTTCAAGGCAAAATTTTCCAGATGAAGTCGACCCCACAGTGTCGGCTCCAGACGGGCGACCGGCTGGAGTGTTTTGGGCTACTGGTTGGGAGTGGGCATGACGAGCACCAAGAACGCCTTCACCGTGGACCTCACGCCAGGGCGCACCTGTCGAGATGGGTGAGATGTCTGTGCGTTAACCACAAACAGAACAGAAGGCCTGGATCGAAGTGCCAGCGCATTACTATTACCCTCGAGCGTAACCATGCGGTCAAGAAAGTGTTTCATCGACTCGGATCATTATTCATTCCCCATCGCACCCCGCGTAGTTTTCTCTGCCATTCTACCCAAAACTGCCTCACGAATCGTTTCTCCTTTCTTTACTTGAATGAAACTAGTCACACCACGCTCCCTACTTGCTACGAAATCATGTAGGACCAACTTGAAATTGACCAACGTCCGATCCAAAAGAATTTATTCGAACATTGTTCCTGCTATGTGACTGGGGCAGTCAAAATGATTCTGTTCGCCGCGGATGTCACGCATGAAAAATGTTCTGCTAGAAGTGAAATAACGTCCGAATAAATTCAAGTTAAAAGATTCATACAAAGTGTGACACAAGTCACATTGTCACGCAATGTGACCGGACCGCAGAAAGGACCGGAGGCCGGAAATCTCCGAGAGAGTCAACACGGGTATGAGTTAAGACAAAGAGAGTCAGAAGAATAAGTCATAACAAGTCATTCAAAAGGAGTCATACATGAATGACTCGGACACGGAATACATATAAAAGGAGACCATTCTGAGAGGTAGTAGTAGATTCCCCTCTGTACTTTAGGGTAGTCAAATATAAATTTCTTATGCTTATTCATCCGCTTGCTTGAGTTTCTAAGTTTACTAAGAACAGCTTACTACGTTATTTCTGACGTAACACAACTGATTCTCAAGCCAGCAGTTCAAGCCGCCGTGACTATCACTGATATCTGCTGACTAAGCAGAAAGCTTCCCGAAACAGAAAGTACTACGCCGTATCCTTAAAAAGGCAATTTGTTGGAACACATTTGGACGCTTAGGTATCTTTCGAATAAAGACATTTCCAAAGTATCTAAGGGAAACATATTTTCCACTGCACAGCGTGGATTGGGTAATGAATTCCCCGGAGTTGGAGGCTCTTCTCAGAGCCGCCGACCAAATGACCCCATTGTCATCGAAGCGGCAGGCCCGCATGCCGTATACCACGGAGATTTTATGCCTATTGCGCCCACACTTTGACCTCTCAAACCCTTTAGACACCGCTGTCTGGAGTTGCCTAACCACTCTTTACTGGTCAACTTCGCGAGGGGGCGAGTTTACCGTCAGAACATTAACCTCCTTTGATGCTGCCATCCACATCAAACCATCGAACATCACCGAAGTGCGCGACCACAACGGGCTCAAGCAGACCAACTTCTTCCTACCTCGCACCAAGTCGGCTCCTCATGGGGAGAGTGTTTATTGGGCTAAGCAAAACGGTCCCACGGACCTGAAAGCTGCACTCGCTAATCATCTATCTGTCAACAAACCGCCGCCCAATGTTGCCCTCTTCTCGTACTTCCACAAATCCAGTCACCGCCCTCTCACGAAAACTGAGTTCAGGAAGCATCTCAGCAAGGCTTTTACCGCTGCTGACGTCGAGTTTATTCATGTCCACGGTATCTGCATTGGTTCCACATTGGAATACTTGCTTCGTGGTATCCCACTGGACGTCGTGAAAGCGAAGGGCCGTTGGGCTTCGGACGCATTCTCAATTTACCTGCGGCGCCACGCTCAAATCATGGCGCCCTATATGCAGGCGGAACCTCAGCTCCATGCCAACATCCTGCGCATCATGATACCACGCACATCATTACGGGCTTGACGGTGTGAGCCATCACTTTGTGATCGCTCTGGAACGGCACATACGAAGCGGAAACGGCTTCGCCAAATAAGGCAGAGCACATTCCCGATCCGATGCCTTACACATGGCACTCACATAAGACGGATCCCGACCCCGCACGCACTACAGCAAATTAGCCAACCATTAAACGCACGCGCAAGAAAAGAAAGCGGAACGGCACGCGTAAATATTGATTATCTGCAACGCCGCTCGCCGACTTTCCAAAGTCTGTGCACCCTTCCGTTTGTCCCGCTCGCACGCACGCCGCCGTTTTGCGACCCCGACTTTGCAACTCTGCGCGCCCTGTGTTTTCCCGCTGCACGCCCGACTTTGCGCTCTGCGCACCCGACTTTGCGACTCCGCGCGCCCGACTCTACGCGCCCCCTTGGTTTTCCCGCTCGCGCTTCACCTCCGCCTCGCCTCACCTCCGCCTCACCGGCAAAGCCGAGCCAGGCGCCGAACGAAATAAAATCAAGTAGGATATGGTTATGAAGCTCGTGGAGCGGCCTTCAAGAAGGAATAGGACGTTCAAGTCGGGAGGAGGACCAACAAAACGAATAAGGAGAATAAGATCAGGGAAGAACGGCCGACCAAGACGAGATCTAAGGAACGGAAAACTCGCGCATAGGATCTGGAACGTGGAACTAGGAGCGGAAATCGTTCCTGACACAAGGAGCATGTGTCCAAAGAGCGGAAATCTCGCACATAGCCTCCAGGAACAGGGAGTTGAGAGCGGAAATCATTCCCGACTGAAGGAGCACGCGTTCGGCGAGCGGAGAATTCGCGCACAGCTTCCAGGAATGAAGAATTGAGAGCGGAAACTGGAGCGCCATGCATTCGACAAGCGGGTTCCCCACGCGCAGCTCAGGAACGGAGCGGGAACCTCTTTCGAGTCACAAAGACAGACGGAACCAGTCAAAGGAGCATGTGGCGCTCCCAATTTAGGGAACGGAATGCGATGAGTCGGAGAAGGACAAGAGGAACGTGTAGAAGGCAGTGCTAGAGGGTCGATTTCCTATAAATACGAGACGCTGCTACGAATAAAGACATCTAATTTTCCCATCTAAAACTACCAGCGCATCTTAAGTGATACGTAAGTACCGCTCACAAGGGTACGCCGACTACGAAAACAAGGTCTCCAGGGCTGCGCCTGGCAGAACATCGAACCGCCGCCCTTGGATTGTCTGCCGCTGTACGGACCGCTCTTCATAACAGCGATCTCGAGCACCACGCCAGTCACCGCTCGAGTTGTATAACTCCCCGACCGCTCGCATCGAACGGAACGGGTATCGACCTTCATCGCCGCTCTCAAGAAGCCGACTCCGCTCGTTAGAACTTGCGAACGGAAAGAAGAAGACGATTTGTAGAGAATTTAGTAGGGAACGGACTTGGAAAGAACGGAACGGCAGACGGGAGCGGAGTCGTTGAAAACAAGTTTAGGGCCTCCCAGCGCACGAAGCACCCAGAAGAGGTCGAAGGACCAAGGGTAGCTGTATACAAAAGAACCGAGAACGGCCCCATAGCGTTTATAACAACGGAAACCGCATCGCATCTAAACAGTTGTCCGCTCCTCGACAGGATTGTAGAACGGGACGTGTTACAAAATTCAGGGAAGGCTAGACTTTGGGCGGATTCCCCTCCGTACATTAGAATAGCGAACCGTACGACCAGATATTCTCTGGGGCGTATCAAAATCCTCTAAATAAACCACACACATTTTACTGCCACCACAGTCTCGCGCAGCGACACCATTATCTCCCCCAAGGACGAACGCTCTCTACTTACCCTTACCACCACCACCTATCGGCACCTAGCAGAGGCGCAGTCATCATCACAACGGGTGAGTCTCACACCTAGTCCAGGGGAATCCAGCTGCACAAATGTGTCGCGAGACTCCTACCACCAGGGAATTCTCGCTAACTGTTTTCCCTCAGACTAGTGCGGCCTCCACCCGGATAATTCACGGCGCACAGCGCCGGGATTTTCACCCATATTCTATGTATGACTACATTCACTCAATAAATTACCTTCCTTTGGGTTACACAAGCACGAGGCCATAAAGCTTGCATTCCCTGGTGGGTGGGGCACGGCGTGGCATGGTCGTCAAGAGCAAGAGTGTCACATGGTTACTGTCACTCCCTCACGTGAATGTGACCAGTCGGGTCAAAAGAGACGTGTGGTATCCAATTCGCACTATCTGGTCTCCATAGTGCCCTTTTCATGAAACAAACCAAAAGTGTCATTTGACATTTTCGATGTTTATCAGCATATATTGGTGTGAATTCTGGCTCATAATTCTTGATATGACTTGGGAGAATTAGTATAATCCTTCAGAACATTGTCTATGATCCTGTGGCATGCTGAATATAGTGAACAAGAATCTGACAGAATATCACCTCAAATCATGGGATATCCCTGCTTGAAAATTTCCTTTTTGGGCAAAAAGCGTAGTATCCCAAAAAGGAAGATCATCGGCCGAACCTTTGATCCCTATACCCAAATTGTAGAGCTCATCAAGGGCTACAAGAGTCATCTATAGCATTTTGCGATTGGTGGCCCTGTTGGCCCGCAAAATGCAAAATACTTTCTGAGAGCCAGCGCTTTTTGAACCAATATTGGCATTTAAAGCCACCAGGCATCAATTGCAACCAATACAGGCAGCTATAGCACCCTAATACAGACAGCCATCAATTTTAAGGCAATGGCCAGGCACATCAATCCCAACCCAATGCGGACAGCCATCAATTTCACGGCAATGGCCACATTTTAACTAATATTGTTTAAATGCTATTTATTTATTGTTTTTGCGGCTGAGGCATGCTGCCGAAGATGCCATCAGTGCCATAGAAAGGCAGCGGCACAGCTGTGTGGCTGTGTGGCAAGCTCCACGAAATAACACATTAGACCCTGGGGCTACACCCACCATTTAACTGGTTATTCTAATCATATGAGCTGCTCCAACGCTAAATAACCCCTAGAGGCCGAACGTGCTGTCTATTTGATAAAACAAATTCTCATAGCGGCACCGTGGTCCTTATCACAACATATGGTACGTCCGGTCGTGACACTGGGTTGCAGACGGCAATTTAAACCAATATGGCTTCGCCCAGGCCGACTTCTACAAAGCGTGAAGCTCGCGAAGTTGGTGATCCTATTACGGGGAAGCCTGATGATATGACTTGGGGTCCGATGGGTTGGGACCTTGTTAATGGAGGTGTGAGAGTAAAGTGCCCTGCTAGAGGCAAGTGAAGATGTGGTCAACTCGGTGTGAGCGAGGCTTAGTTGCACAGGTGGGGTACAGGTGGTGGGGGAGAACTGAGCTCCGAAAATTGACTGACTACAATGCCCTTTTCTGCTATCCTTTTATACCTTTTCGCCTCTCGACCGTCCCCTTGATGCCCACTTGTTCGGTTCCATTCCCTTCGCGTTTGAGGGTGCTTTCGCAGGAGCAGACGTGGCATGCATTCAGTATTTGGGGCCGCGGACGAGGCTTACGTTCGAGTTTTGGGGTTCATTTCTGCGAACGGACGGAGTGTACGACGCGAATCGGTACGGACGCAGGACCCGCTCCATTGCAGAGTGAGTTTCTGGGTCACAAATGGTCAGTTATTGGTCGGAAGACACGTCCAGACACATCTGAGTAGGTTTCGAGTGGTTTGGAAGAGTGGAAACTGGATCGGACAAGGCTTGCGTTCGAGCATTGGTGACTTCTGGGGTGTGGGAAGAGGATACCAAGCCCAGGATGCCCGCTATTGGTCGGTCCGTACCATTCTCATGGGCCGTAGCACGCGGCGCTATGCTCATATGCGGGGTACGAACTTGTGGAAGGGGAATTCGGACGGCGAGGGCGCTCAGCAGCGGTTACACCATGGTCGGACAGGTGGTACGTGCGATGCGGAGGGTTGGATGGGGAGCGTAAGCTGCGTGCGTTTGATGAGAAACCGAATTTGGTAACTTCGATTCCCGATTTGGATGAACAGGCGCCTTGTATGTTCTCGTCCTGGACTCGGTTGAAGGGGCCATGAGGCGGTGTGCAGGGCATAGCACAAGCACCAGCCTCACAGCGGTGCTCTTCATTTTCGTCATCCTCATAGTCTGAAAGACATTAATGAATGACATTGGGGCAGTGCGGAGGATTTTACTTACATGCTGGAACACGGTACGGCTTACCACGATGACCAGTTTTCCAATTTTCATCGCAAAATGCAATTGCACAATGACGAACATTCCAGCGTTCCAACTGTTTGCCAACGGTGTCAAGAACCTCGGGGAAACCGTTCTCATGACCTCCAACGTCCTCATGACCCCCAACGACTTTGTTTAGAAAACGCTTGAATCCGGAGCTTTTCTCGTTGTCTGACCAATCATCGTTGTCGGACTCTGTCGCTGGCACAAACCCCTTTTTCTTTCGTGCAGCAGGCTTTTTCCGGCTCTGGGCCAGCTCAAAAGGCTTGAGTTGGCTTGAGGATGCCTATAGAGAGAAATAAGCCAATTCCAAGTCACTTATGAGAGATTTACACTTACAATATCGATGATCGGGGATGTTCCAGCCTTCCATATTATATAACAGACTAGTCGGTCAGGCTTTCGATGGGGTTGGCAGCTGTCGGCCTGAACAAGCTCCAAGACCTCTGGAAATTGGCCGCGCATAAATTCATGAACAGTGCCGAGACTGAGAGTGCTGCCGTTATCAAGACCAATGCTTAATTTACTGAAGTGGTCATCTAACAGAACGTCAGGCAATGAATCTCGATGAAAAAGACATGTACTTTTGGCGGGGCTCAGCTGCGCCAGAGCCGGTGGGATAAGCTTTTTCAAGGATGTTCTCAGGGTCCCATCTTCCGCCTTAAAGAGAGGTATAGCAGCCCTTTGGGACGGAAGAATCCAGATCGTGTGATTATGGGTATTGACTCCTTGAAACTCAACCGCAACTAGAAAAAAAAAGTCAAGTGATTCATTATGGAAGGATATGTTACGCACTGGGAAGACCCACTTCAACTTCATCAGGTGTGACAAACTTGTGGGATGGCGGTAGGTCTACGTCTATCGTGCTTGGAGGTTTGTGAGGCTTGTCTGCGTTGTCCTCGTGCTCGTCCTCAGAGGGTATAATGCTTGATAAAGAGGATACCGAGGCGTCTACACAAATACTTCAACTCAGTGAAGCTCCATCTAATGTGGCAGACCTCACTATCTGCCCCTGGTTCCTTTTTCTTGTTTGAATCGCTGCCAGGCTGTCCAAGGTGCTTGAATTTGGGAGCAGGGTCTGCCTTTACTTCCTGTTGAAGCAGTTTGATATGAGCACTTAGCACAATTTGTTAGGAAAGACAGTAGATGCAAGGTTAATGAGATACTCACCCGGACAGGGCAATAGTATCCTGCTTTTGAGCGGCAGCATCCTGCTTGTCTTTGTCTACACTATTCTTGGTGGCTGCTCCACCCGTTGTACTGGGGCGATAGACTGTAAACTTCTGGAAACGGGATTCGGTGGCAAATTTCTGGCTCCCAAGAGCATCCAAGACAAGTTTTTTAAGCTCTTTGACCTTGGAGTTGCCAGGAAGCTCAATGTCGAGAGCTTTAGCAAGGGACAAGAGCTCTGCCTTTTTCAGGCCATTGACAGAGCCCCCCTTAATCTCGTCGAGAGGGGGGAGCGCGTTAAGATCAATCTGAGTGCGACTCATGGTAAAAGATGAAAAGCTCGGAATACACCGGAAGTCGACGGAAGGCTATGTGATCATGTGCTGAAATCGGATTGTATTTTATTGTACTACTGCCAGGTACGCTGAAGTCCACTGGATGTACTCTGGGAGATCGCTGAAATTCACCAGATAGGGGCGGGCTGTCACGGTGGTCACTGATGTTCACTATCTAATCATGCCGCTCACCGGCAGTCAGCGGAGATCAGCGAACGTACACTGGTGGATGCTGTACACCGATGTCCTTTGTACTGTAGTATTACGACCAAAGGTTCAGGTGACGGGTGACAGGCGGTCGTGAACTGAACAATTTTGACTCCGGTGACGGTGACTTTGCAATTTTTGGGCCAAAATAGGCGAAAAAACGTCAAAATTTTCGGTCCGGCATTCGCCGGACAACCATATATGGGAATTTTCTCGTGATTGCCGAAGAATGAACACCAAGTTCAGTGAACATTTGAGGTGACAGGTGACAACCCGTGAACCTTTGGTCGTAATACTACAGTAACTCCGGGCATATAACTCTTGTACTTGGGTGTATGTGTATCCGCATGAGATGAGATGGGATGCCGTCAATTCGTGCTTTCAAGAATCAATGCGGTGCGTGCCTCGCAACGGAGGTAGGTATTTGGGGAGGAGTGTAAGCCGAAGCCGATCAGGGTGGGATGTTAATGTCCGAGATGTCGATGGCTTCGTGGGAGTGAGAAAAGGCCCAGATAGACGGCACGGAGACAGTGTGAGTGTGGTAATTCAAGGCCTTAGGCGTCGCCGGCAAGTGGTATTGAGAGATACCGGGGAGCACGTTGGGTAGGACTGGGCAACTGAGGCCCGGTTTTCCCGGGTAGGATTGACTTCATCCGTCTGTCGCATATATCAAGCATATATGTCGGAGGAGGACTCGGAAAGAGAACAAGGCCGTCATGACGCCAGGAAATATAGCATCAAAACAACGACTCCGCCAATCGTGTCCGCCCCTACAATTAATTGGACGGACTATGGGGAATCAGAAGATGTCGTGCCTCCGATGAGAATGGTTTCTGCCTCGATTGGACGGCCTCTCCAGTCCAGCTTGGGTTAGACTCGCCACCCTCAAGCTGCAAGGGGGAAAGCATTGATAATTTTCCAACCCGAGGCGGCCGATGAATACCCAATGCGAAATTTCATCCCGGAAAGCAGGACCGTTTTGAAACCATTTACTTTTCAAAGTCAGAAACATGGAGATTCCGGGGATGTGCATCGCTAAATGTAGAGCGTTTGAATGTCTGTAAGCCTGGATGCAATCAAACGAAGTCGTCAAATTTCATGCTTACAATTCTGATATACCAGAAACTAGATGCTTCAGGTGCAATTTTCAGGGCCGTCTGAATCCAGGAGACTCACCAGCCTCTCACCATCAAAAATAACTTCATTTATCGGGAAGGTGTTCCACTGAAAAACACAGATTCAATTCGTTATAATCGGGTCCAAATGTATTTGAGAACCTTATTATCAAAGCTATACTGCGGAAGCATTTTGACCAAGTCAGCGTGTCCGTTGCGCGCGGTTCTCTTCAGCAACGTATAGGACGTTCAACTTCAACTACCAGGTGGTCATATTGCGAAAGCCTAAACGGATTTAACTCTTATCTTCCATTAGACGAATGCTTACGCTTGCTCGTTTTTGATTTCTCTTTTCTAACCTCCACTGTGTCGATGGCGAACCTATCCAGCATTGATGAAGACTATTAAACAATGATATGGAATGATGGATGAGTAGGAATGTAAGCAGTAGTTTATGGCGGAGGGGGTATCATGTGCGTGAATTGAGATAGAACTCACATCTACATACGACTAAGAGTACATTAGAATGGAGTAGGTAATGGAGCGAAGAGGTTACTATAACGTCCGAGAAAAATCCACAGCGGGCGGAAACGGCTAAGCTGCCTGGGCGCGACGGAGTACGCGGTGAAGCATGACAGTGTGTCGGTGGCAACGGCGAAGGATGCGAAGGTGCCACGGCGAGAACAGCGCGCTGGATGCTGGAACAAACGGACGGGCGCCCCAGAAAAGCAAGCGGGTGCCTGCCTAATATGGGGCCGGAGGAGCCGAGTGGAAGCAGGAAGCGCATAGGGGACCGGTGGACGTGTTGCCTCGGAGGTGCGTCGACGATGGAAGAGGGGACGGGTGCGGCGCCTTGCATTATTCTTCTTCCGACATCCCGCCATCCCCTCCTCCTCCTCCTCCCGAGAGCTGCAACGTGTGCAGATGTCCGCACACGCACACAGCTGGGTGTCGCGCCTCCACAGTCCATGCACAGCCCGCAGCCACGTACCGAAGGCGTGCCTTCATTCGCGCGTCGGCGGTCGCATCGGCGCAGGAACCCGACGTTCGGAAACCCATGACAGTCTCGTCTTGATGTTGTCCTCCGTGACGTGGACGATGGATCTTCCACACCTTCTTTGTCCTTTCTTCCTGGAAACCTCGGCTCTGCACGGACCGACGACGTTCTGACGCCTTCCATTTGGCCCTACTACACGCCGATCACCCGCGCCAGCGCCGTCCTTATCACTCCTCCGTCTCTGCGTCTCTTATCGTAGGTGCGGGCGGGTGATTCGACTCTTCCCGCACCGTCCTCTAGGTCTCCTCCGGTCCGCAAGTTGAGTACTGCTCGATGATGCATTTTCTACCGGCGTCCTTGAGCACGCGCCCTGGCGCTCCCTCCCGCACCGTCCTCTCCAGCGTCGAATTTATGGACGTAGTTGTACCCGATTCGGATGTACGCTCAGGCGCCTGCGGTGCGGTTCCGAACTCGAAGGATGTGAGGTGGCGTGCAGCAGGTGACGCGGGTGGTGGCTTCGTGGGCCGAGGCCGGCGCATGGGGGATTGGGTGTCGAGAAAACTTAAAAGACTGAAGAGCACCCAAACGCAGTCCAGAAGCAGGCTCGGAGACGTCAGTTGTCACTGCGGAAGGGGAGCCTGAGCTTCAGGTCGACGAAGACGAAGGTCATGCGGCGAGGAGGGCGGAGGATGTGCAGGTCGGAGATGCCAGTGGCCTCGAGGACAACAAACGGGGCAAAGGCGTCAAAGACGCGGATGATGACGCTCGGATGAGGCCAGGTATAGAAGACCGCTAACGTATCCGGCGACTGCTGATTGCATATCGTGGGGTCGGTCCGCATGTAGGTCTTTGATTCCGCGCGGCTTAAAGTGCAAGCGGACGATGGAGACCGTCAGTGGAGAGGTTCGAAGCTATCTGAGTATTGCGCAGGCGGTTTCCGCGACGGCGCGCATGATGGTCAATGCAGGAGCGCACGGCGAGGTCGCGACGGTGGCACCTGTTGGAAAGGCGACAACAAGGACGTGAGAGGATGTGATGCTTATGGCGGAGGAGCCAAATCGAGAGGGCGGCGGTGATAACGGCGGCGTGCGAGCCCATGAAGGCGCGGTAGAACACTGGTGCGGAGGTATCCCGGAAAAGGTGGTTCTGATGAGGATGCGCAGCAAGTAGTTCACGTAGAGGTGGGAAGGCCAGAGCAGCAGGATGATAGGCAGTGGGAGGACGTCATGACCTCTTCTGTCTCAATTAGCTCCGAGCTCGGTAGCTCAAATGGCTAGACTGCGTTGCTAGGCTCGAAGACAGCACAAGTGACGCAAAAATCCACTCTGCCTGAGGGTTCTTGAAGCTAGGGTATGTAGTTCTGGACAAGGGGTGTATGTTTCTGGTCAGATCTGTATGATGTCGAGGTCGAAGAGTTGGACGAGGAGTTGGACGATGATCTGGCACGGGATGTAAGTCCTGCAGCCTCAGCCGTCCCTGAGAAGGAACACGCACCTT
This sequence comes from Mycena leptocephala, assembly GCA_029378395.1. NCBI lineage: Eukaryota > Fungi > Basidiomycota > Agaricomycetes > Agaricales > Mycenaceae > Mycena > Mycena leptocephala. Next base: position 88,284 of record JARJLF010001020.1, read on the forward strand.
GGACGTGTTTCCCGCATTGTTTCTCTCGTCCAGCGCGAAGTCGGAGTCTTCGTACGATGATCTTGTGCAGAATCAAGCCCTGGCTGAATAATTGTGGCTCTAGCAGGTTGATTCGGAGCCGTGTTTTCCGCATTGCTACTCCCTCTAACGGTGGGCGCAAATCAACGTACAAAACCAGAACCGGTCGTCGTAACTCGGTACGGTCTGCTGACAATATTCCAGCAGCGCTGGCACAAATGGCTGAGCTTGAAGACATCAAGAAGAAAGTCCTAGCGAGCTCACCCGCAAGCCAGTCAATACACCAAAAAAGAAAATTACGAGGGCAGTCGTCGGCCTATCAGTCTGTAGCTGCCACAGCTTCATCGTTGGGTCAGCCATCGGCTGTAAGACGCAGAAACGGGTGTTCTTTTGTGGTTTGGCACAGAGTACGACTCATTGTCACGGTGCAGGGTTGGCGAAATGGTTCTGAAAGAGCGAGTTTGGCAAACAAGCTTGAACCAAACAACGCCAATATCCCTAAATGGAAATTTCGGAACTTGCACTTGAAAATCCGCTGTGGTCCAAAAAAAAAAACTTGCTAGTTGCATCCAGATGTCCCTCATTTTTTGAAAAATCGGGAAGTGTATGAAGACGGCGCCGTGCCGCCGATGATGCACCGGCACTTTATACGATGGTGTGCTACTTCTGAAGCAGAGTCAAAACGGTTCAGCAAATTTACATATCACATCTTAGAACAATTGAAAGCAAAAAACAAGAAATTAAATGTATTACAAACAGAGTCTTAACGCGCGTTAGCAGGCATAAGCCTGAGCCCAGGGAACCACGTCAAGGTCGCGCGAGGCAGATAGCCTTCCCCGGGAGGTATCTACTACAGGTGCCCCAAGCGATATGAAAAAATGAAGAGAAAATAAAGCCACCACCAAGTTCTCGGACGCTGTGAGCTGCTGGCGCGGATTCAAGGTCGGGGGAGGGAAACGGCGAGCTCATGAGCGGGCGATATGGTCTCGCTTGGGGGGCGCTGCGAGGTCGGAGCGCGGATCAATATGTTCCTGCCTGGAGGCAAATGGCGAGGTCGAGGCACAGCGTATACTGGAATAATGATATGAGCACATTCACTTGGGGTAATAGAAAACTGGACGTACCTGAAATGTCGGCAAGAAAGCCACCGCAAGCTATGGGGCTAGGTGATCTAGATCAGGGCAAAAACCCGTTCCATGCTGTAGCCGGGATTGGCCAATTGACAACTGGTGTCAACGCTCGCAAGGAGCACTACCAAACATGGTACCCGGGCTGAGCCGCATCACACACACTGTTGCCGCCACAGCTGCGGTAGAGTCGAACACGAGGAAAGCCTGGAGAGACGCTGCCGAAAATGAGAAAGGCAAACGAATCGAGGGAATATCCTTACCGGCGAGATGGAGGTAGAGAACAAGGAGAGGCTGACTGAATTCAAACTCCGATTGACCAAACTCGCACAAACCCTCGGCACACTTGACGCGTTTCAACTCGTTACTGCACCACGTTCTTTTTTTTTCGTAATACCTCAACTCAGCGCGACCTTGGCGAATGCCGAAGCAAGGAGATCCGCAGCTCTATTCTGACTTCGAATCGAAAACGGAAATGTATGAGCCAAAAATTTCAATGTGAGCCAACACCACGTTCTGAAGAGCTCATCTGTCTACACCTGTGCAAGCACATGTGGCACATGGGACACAGGGGTAGCACGATCCAAGCCCAGCCCAAGTAATCGAGATAAGTATTGTGGTTTATTCCGAGGGTAAATTGTTGAGTTATGTACCTTGTTCCGTTTAACGTTCGACGGTTGAAATAGAGCCCTGTCCCTCTTTTTATTTCGACCCTCGTATTGAATCCTTCCCTGAATATTCTCACGACCAAATTTTCCGCAGCTCAATTTACTAACTCATGTTCTGTCGAGAAGAGTTCTGCTGCGCATCTCTCAGTTCAATTTTGCTTGACGTAAACTGCGGCCGGCAATCCATGCTATAAGAAACGCCATGGAGGCAATGTTTACCTCTCAACCCCAACATGTTGAAAGAAGGCCACCGTACATCTCCTCACTCTCTTTCCCCCGATCTTCGTTCCCTGTACCCTCTCACCTCTGGGGTAATGTCCAACTTTTATTCGCCCCTCCCCGATCCCGCTCCATCCAATGCGCCCGGCAAAACCAAGAACCAAAAGAAAATTACCGACACGCAGAGCGACTCGGAGGATGATGATGATTCCAGCGAAACAGAGATGTCGGACGGCGGCCCACGCCGTGTAGGCAGACGGTATGCACCTACGTAGCTTACTGCGTGTTTCACTTCGCTTATGGTTTCACTCACAGGTTAAGACTCACTGGATCGAACAAGGCCCTCATTCGATTCCTCAGTAACCGTAAAGTTCAACCATCCGAGATTCGTGCCCATCCAAAGTGTGGATGGGTGATCGAGACTATCAACCGGTACAGGAAGGAGGATGGCAAAGACGATGAGCGATACATTAGCCCGGAATTTGACAGGATTCTTGCAGAGGTACGAAATCGAGATATCCAAGCCCAGGTCAGAAATGTTGATTGCTTCGTAGATCAAGGAGACAAAGAAGAACAAAGAACTGAACATGTCGCAATGGGAGTTGAGGAAGCGCGGAAGAGCGAACATGAAGCGTCGTGTGAGTAATTTCTGGGTGTCTGTCTAATGAGTTCACTGATGGAAAATCCAGGACGTCTCGACACTTTCAGTGGATAGACCGCGTACCCGTGCCTCAATTAAGCAGACCGCCGCAACAAGCCGCAAAGTCTCGTCGCCACACGAACCGGTCACCCGCACCACCGACCAAAGCTTCTTGCTCCGCTTCGTCTTGAACGCCGGGCTCAACCACGAATGCGCGGACATGCTCAAGGAAGCGGGATTCACGACGGACGAGAAGTTGTTCCGTGTCGCCGGGTTGGGGAAGGAAGAAGTCGACAAGTTCGTCAAGATGCAGTTCCCAAAAATGACGGCTGTGGACAAGGTGCTTTTTGTCGAGGCGCTCCTGCGTCTGGCGATGCCGTTGTAGTTATTTCGTATCGTGGTATTTCTTGCTCGGCGGCAGTGTACAGTATTTTGAGAGTCGCCAAATGAATGGGCTCTTATAGTTTGACAAACAATCTTGATTCGCTCGACGCCAATCGTAAGTTACTATGTTGGAAACAAAATTCAGATAGAAAATGTTGAGTGTAAATGCGAACCAGTCCTGTTGGAAAGGTCTCAGATATCACGGAGAGAGAAACGGCTTAAAAGATAATATTTAGAGACGATATTTATGCGAAACTGACTTGCAACTGCAGGGAGAAATATCATCGGATCATACCGGCAATTGATTCCGAGTGGCTGTGTGCCTCCGTTCAGCTCCTCGTCGATTGCGCCAAGTGTCTCGCCATTTCAATTCGATCGACAAGAGCCCGCCTCGCAACATGTCTCCTCTTCCCAATACAATTCAAAGTCCAAGACTTTTCCAAGACACTTTGTTAGGAGAACCAGCTGCATAAAGGAGGCGCGGAACCTCTCTGCTTCTTTCTTCCTTCCTCCTTCCTCAATGGCTCTCGATTATCCCCTCACACGGCCTTTTCCTGGAAAGTACTTTGCACCTGCTGCCTTCCTTGGCGCTTTTGTCGTTCTAGTCTTTCTGACTACGATCAATGGTATGGACCAGGTCTTTTCCTCGCCCATCTTTTCTCATTCTTTTTAGTCGTCCTAACAGGATACGAGACGATTACAGTTTTCCAGTCTGATTACAATGTCACCCAATCGCATTGGTATCACCAATACATTCCTTCCTTGATGCCGAAGCCAGGCACTCTCTGCGATTCGCGTGTTTTCAATCTTGGGGATACCTTCACGACAAACTACACCCTATTCCAGTATAACATCGCCTCTGTCGTTAGTGCCAACGCAGGAGACTCTGGGATCTCCTACAAGGGCTGGACGCTGGAGGATTGCGACATGACGTCGCTTTTTAGTGCGTGCGAACTTGGAGGGTTTTTTTTTGCGTTTTGCTAACAACGAAACTTGTCCAGTCCATGGAGACGCCAACGCCTACACGATTGAGTACACGGCTATCGTGGAATGTCGGAATGACGACTACAGTTTCAGTGCACGCACCGACTTCTCCCTGTCGTCTTTGGCTGGCAAATATAACCAGCTGCTGGGCGTCAAGCGCCTGCGGCAGAACCAGCAGCAGGGGGTCTTGAATAAAACCAGGGATTCGCGCGGCCTCGTTCTCGATGCGGTGACTTCCATTAGCAGCACGGATGCAGCTTCGCGGACGTTCACATTCTTACAAGCTACGAACGGCACCTCACCCGTCATCGTCTCCCTCCAGGCCGACTTCCCATTCTGTCCTGCAGCCCTAGGCCGCCAGGCTGCCTGTGCGGTCAACGTTCCGCAGTTCAACATCTCCAGCTCCTTCGTGTCATACGCCAACCTCACATTCCATCAATATTTCGCGAGTGACCCGCTCACGGACTCCAACCAGCCCGTGATCACGAATGATACCTACAACGTCCTCTCGAACGTCATTCAGACGATGTACGCCGCGGTCCGCATCGACCTCGGGAACCCCAGCCCGAACAACTTCCTGCTCAACACCTCCGTCATCCCCGCCACCATCTTCTCCACATTCCCGGCGACGCTCCCGGGCGTGGACAACACGTCGGAGGAGTACGCGAACCTCGTTGGCACGACGGTCAACCCAGATTTCAATATCACGGGGCTGCTGCCCTTGACAGTCGAGGCCCGGCGCTCATGGACGTGGTGTACCTGTGCCGCTTCCAGCATCCGCTCCCGCCCGCGCAGGCATTCATCGCCGTTCTGGTCGCAACGCTGAGCATGTTCTCGTCCGGATGGGCGATTTTCTTGGCACTTGCGACGAAGGTGGTCAAACGTCGGAATAGCGGAGGTATTTAGTTTCTTTTTTCGAGGGGAGAATAGATCACTGACTTTTCTCGTAGCCAATAGCTGCTCCGAGCATGCGAGGGAACTCACAGCGGGCGAGAAAAAGCCGTTTCTTGATTGAGGCTTCGGGTGACTGATTTAGTCGCTTTGGGTATTATGTATATCTTTTGGGTGTATTGCAACTTGAATAAAGTGGGGATTCATGGAGATACGCTTGTGCCTCATAACGCTTGGTCTCAGGGTCATGAAGAGGAACAAATTATATGCTTCTTTCGCGTAACTAACACGTCTTCGTGATTCGCGATGCGTTGGAGGAGAAGATGTTGGTGACGCGCTGTTGACGCGCCGTACTAAGGTTTCGAGCTTGAAGCCGGAAACTGTGCTTCTGGTATTTCTGAAGAATTTTTGGGCGGCTGATTTCGGCACTCGACCAGCTGCAGAACATGTCACAACCCGTCACACAAGGTCAGCCTCTTGCTCTTGACCTCCATCTTCTTCGACTCGACGAGTGCGTGGTTATACTATCCCTCCTTCCATATCTTAGCTGACCGTCCATTAGATCTTGGCTCAGCAGGCTCCTGCTCAAAGGCGGCTCCATCGTCCCCGACCCGACCGGCGAGTGGTCGAACTATCGATCCTGCCGCCATTTCGCTGACATTCTATTAGATTCTCCACCCTCGCCTAGTTCAAGATCGCATCCGCTTCAAGTGCAACATCGAATCTCGACCGGTTCTGCCGCCTAGCAACCGCTAGTGACCCCTTCGGTCAGATCACGGAGCTCTAGTGGGTGGGTGTTGTGATGCGGATACCCGGCGTCGAGAGCCCCAGACGCGAGGACTTGTTCCTCGCGTGCTTGTGCCTTGTTATGCTCGCGGCGGGAACGTGTGGTAAACATTGTTGGCCACAGGGGTGACCGTTGTTGCGGCTATTGCATTTGTGTCAACATTTCTGGTACGTGTTATCGTCATAGTATTCGCTGTGCAGCTTGCTGATTCCTTTTCTTTTATTTTCTTCTTTTTTTTTGGCCATTTTCTGCTATCATTCCTCCGGACGGCCCCGGACGCAACAACCAACAACGCCAACTACGCTGGACGCGTTTTTTCTTCTCATCTCCATGTCATGCAAGGGCTCCTGTACGTAGATACTTCCTGGAGAGGGCTACCCGCCCCGCGCGACCTTGCCGCGGTCTCCAGGCCCAGGCCTAAGCCTGCTAATGCGCGCTAAGACTTTGTAATTCCACAATAAATTTAACTTCCTTCTTCGAATGCATGTATTATGCGAGAGCCGGACGCGATTGAAAAATCATCTGCTGCTTGAACTACAACCTCCAACTATGTCTGTGGCGCACCAAGGTTGGACCTAGGGTTCACGAAGAAGAATAAATTAACTTCATGTTCAAGAGGCCAGAACGGAAAAACAGTCTCTTCAACTTTGAATCTATTCATTCACATCGATGCATTGCTCTCTATGTAAAAATCCCCGCTTTTATTCATCCGTACGCAACCTTGAGATCTCCTTCGCGAATGGCATTATTATATTAATAATGTCTGCGGCGCTTTCAACTGCCTCGAGCCGTGAGCAGAAGGTACTTACGCGAGTCGTATATGCAAAAATTCCCTTCGCTATCATCCATGAGGAATGAATCTATTTATTCTCCGCAGAAGCTAGAGCGGTTGATTTTCTTTCCCGCTTCCCTCCAACAAGCCTAACGCGCACCATGCCCGCCTCGTGCAAATTTTCGTCCGTGGGATGCTCTACCTGATCCAACAGCGTTGACAGTTCCGGATGGTTGCGATAAAGCCAGATGGCATGGAGGAGTCCGGTTCCATCGATGGTAATATGGTGCTGATCATCATGGATAGGATACAAGGAAAACGGAAGGGCGAGGACCATAAGGCCTATGGATGCGGCCAGCCCCACTGCGACCTAGCATGCATGTATCAGTTGTGAGAAGGAAATAATTGAAGAATACCCACCGCAATTATGCTCAACTACATACAGTGTGTCAGGAGACTATCGGTGCGGTGTTTCAAAGGACGTACATTTACATGAACTTGCGTGAACATTTCCGTGACTGTTGCATTCCCTCGGAGCAGAAAAGTGGAGTTCGAGGGAGGCACGACGACGGAGACCATCGTCCTATTTCTATACTCCCAAGTTATTGACCCATGTGTTGGAGGGAGGTGACCAACTAGAAAACAACGCAAACAAGTAAGTAATCCTATTTTCACTGGGGAATTGACATACGGGTCCAGAACATGGACGCAACTAGTTTCGATAATGCGTTCTCGAGGTCATGAAGTGTCACGGAGTTGGGGATGTCGGTGGGATCCACTGGGTTCAAATTCAACGCTTGAATCAAATACCTTATTATGGACAGTGTGGCGTGGTTCAAAAGTGTTGATTTCTCGCTGGAATATGCTGTACTTACAGATCTCCGACAGTAACATATGGACCCGATGATGTTGGCATCGTCAAAGGAAAATCCGAGGGTGGCATGTTATCATACATATACCCCCACTGAAAAAATGCTGTAAGAACAGGTACGACCAACGAATTTGCAGTCAAATGACATACTAAATCCATCAAGGAATTCCCTGCTCCGGTATTTTTGGCCTCAGTGTACGGTAGCCAAGCTGAGACATCTTTTGCGAATGTTGGCTCCACTGTGACCAGTTTCCTGGACTGCACATCCACAATTGCATGTTGAGGAACGAGCGACAGAGAACACTGGAAAATTTGAATAGCAGAGACAGCAAGATTCATTGGCGGCGTAAGATTGACTGATATCCCAGAATTATTCATGGAGTCGAGAACTGGGATGGTGCTGTATAGGATGATGGAGTTTGAATTTACAGAGACTGTGGAAATTATTCCCGGTTCTGAAATCTTAATATCAGTAGGGTAAAATTATCCAGGCACTATTCTTACGACTAGCTTTAATATTGCCCCAGGCGCCTAACTCTGCCGAGTACGTCACATTGACTTCTGTTGCGGCCAAGTAACCACAAGTAATGTTGAATCCTATCGCGTCCACGGTAGCGTTTCCCACTCCGATATTGACGTCCAAGACATCATACAATGTTCCCTCATACACGCCCAGATTGTCTGCATTGATTATGGACGGCAGGAAGTATAATGATCCCAGCGCATAATGGTATATGTCCTCCCTGTTCATGACAACTCAGAATAAAGCTGGATCCGTGACGCGTTCACGTACGTAGATTGATCAGAGTCATTGTACGTTGGGAAACTCTGTGTTTGGACGGTAATCGGCCTGGGTGAATCGAACGTTTCCAAGGAGAACAATGCGGGGAAGGTGATGTGAAGAACAGCAACGTTCCCAAGATATAAAAGAATAGATAGTACGCCGGTCATCGATGGAGAACCCGCCTTCTGCCGCCAAATGTTGGAAAGTGCTGACCCGATACCGGCCCACGCAGCAGCGCTGTCGTGCGTCATTGACAACATTTGATTGCTTTTCAGGCTCCGGCGTACGGACAGGGCCTGCGCTAGGAATACCAGAACTACCAAGTAACTCTACGCTACGTCAGAAATAGAAATATTATCAATTCTGCTGATGGGTACATACCGTTCCGAACGTAGTGGAAATTGCGGTTAACAAGAAGGAGATGGTATTCTGATTGTCCAGAGAGAATACAACGCGATGAGTGAGTTCTGGAACCCAAATCCCAGCGAGCACAAGATGTATGGCGACGAGAATAAAATGCAAAGCTAAACAACAAGTGCGGAGGAGCACAGATGACTGTAGTTTCGATCTCTTTGGTGCTAGATCGTGATTCGTTGAGCACAAAGAAAACGTCTCGAGTCTGAACATACCTTGCCGAGACATGGCGAGCAAACTCCTAGCCGAGTGAAGGAGTGTATAGTCAGAGCTCCCCGGCGACGCAGACGTCGGACTACCTCGGCGCTCCACATGCAACTCTGTCGAAGAGAAGGAATGAGAGTGGTCCCGGTACATGAGCGAGAAGGGAAACGAGTCGGTGGGAGCAACTGGTGGATCTTTCTGGTCGGGATATAAAACTTTACCGGGGTCAAGGACAAATTTAGATTTGAATGCTGCGCAGAAGAAGCATAATGCACAGGCGCTCAAATAACAGTTCGCGTCAGATATCTGTCAGGTTCGCATCTGCCAATGACTCGAGAAGTGTGGATCAATATCCCACTAGGTTGGAGAGGGTGGATCCCAAGTTGCTACTGAAATCAAAAAATTAAACCAGGTTCATAGACGCAATCAAGCGATACATATGTTGGGCTAAATTGCCGTTCAAATATTTATTCGTAGGGATAAATCACAATTTGAACGGGATATCCGGGCACCGTGTAAGGGCAGGGCAGGATAACTTTAACTTGAGCAACCGTAATGTCAGAACAGTGGCGCAATTGTCATGATACTTTGGTCCGGTTGCTAATACTTGCTACACTGATCACCAGGACCAATTTAAACACATAGAGCGATACGTTAACCCGGCCTGGCGCGCTCTCGACCTTTTCATTCCTCCCTTCCCTTTTTCTTCCTTTCACACCTCCCCCGCGCTAAGCATTGAAGCTTCGGAATACCATGCAATTACTCATTCTCTGTCTCCTTTACCTTATCTCCACGTCTGTTGGCTCCTCAGGCGTAACACATTCATTCACCACCACCGAGTCAACTACAGAGATTAGCACTACTCTTTTTCAGCATGCTGCGTCCACCGTCGATACCGCCCCGGAGACCAGTATGACAATCCCCGTTTCAACCACACTTTCGCCATGTGTGACGAGCTGCCTGAGTCTGGTGGCTGCCTCATCGTTATGCAATGTCCCGTGCGTTAATCCCTGATAATCTCCAAGGGAAACACATGTACTAAGGATTTGGATATGCAGGTCCAACGTCACTTGTGTGTGCACGGATGCGGATTTCCTGGGGAATCTTGCCTCATGCCTTGAAGGAGAGTGCCAGCCGTCAGAGATGAGCCTTGCTCTGGGCATTCAGTTGCAAAAATGCTTTGGTGGTACATATATGCTCCTTCTTTTTTTCTTTCCTGTTCAATATCCCTTTGCAGCACACCTTTCACCAAGCATTCCTCCAACTGGCACTGCACCTTTTCTTCCCTCCAACTCCTTCGCGGACAAATCTCCCTCTACTTCACCTAGCGCTCCGTCTTTGCCTCCCTCCAACTCCTTTGGCGATAATTCTCCCACTACTTCACCGAGCGCACCCCCAACTGTTACTGCATCTTTCGTTCCCTCCAACTCCCTCGCGGATAAATCTCGCTCTACGATTGCAGGCGCCATCTCTCCTTCTCCGTCTGCCCCAACTAAATCTTCAGCCGGCGATGCATCCAACGGGTCCAGGGGTGGCATGTCCCCTGCAGTACCTGTTAGGAGGACAGCGATTTCGCTGATTTTCGAGGCCTCTATTTGGATTTTATTGGCCCTTTGAGTGCACGTTTGAATATTTTCTATGGCAATCCCGGTGAGCGCAAAAGGCCGATTTGGGAATATGGGGATGGATACAAACTGGTGATCATTAAAGCAGATGACCCTAGATAGATTTTTCGCAGAATGTCCAGTGCTGTGTGCATGGTTGATCGTGTTTAAATTTCATCCTGGTGCCGTTGATTTACTACGACTAGCCGATCTGCGGAATTCCCACGGTTGAATATCAACGCGCCAACTCATGCTTCATCAGTAGAGCTTATGTATTAGCAGAATTTTGTCAAGGAAATCTAAATCCTCTGATTGGTCAAAAATTGTGGAGCAGCCAATCAGAGAATTTAAAAACTCTCGGTGAAAAAACTGCTAATAAGCTCTAGTGTCGAGTCAGCTGTGAGTTTGAGGGGAATCCGCTTGTATGACAAGTCTTTATTATACAATAAGAACAGACATTTTTCGGGCATGACGCACTGGTGATGCATGAGTGAATGGGCTATCCACAATCATTTATCACCTCCATTGCAGAATAAATTCAACCGGCGACACATTATCACAGCTTAAAAAATGCGAGGTTGCGCATCCGGATCAAGCAAGGTTTCCCTGGCTAGTTTGAGGCAGTCAGTGTCCACATTGGACGCTCAAGGAACACAGAAACACATCAGAATTTGCGCCCAAGGTATAGAAAAAATGGTGAAAAACCCGTCCTTGAAGCATGGACCGCCGCCCACGAATACACTGTGCTGCACCCACCACATAATATTCAGTGATCACAAAGGTCGTACTTAGATGACTGCTGGAATGTCTTCAGTGCTCATGATTTGTTGAGCACAGAAATACACCTGGAGTGAGCTCAACATATATTGCCAGGACATGGTAGCAGTCAAAGAGGAAAGAGTGTATATTCAGAGCTTTCCGGAGATGCAGACGTCGGACTACCTCGGCGCTCAACATCCAACTCTGTCAAAGGGAGGGAACGAAAATGGACATGAGTGAGATGGGAAAGGAGTCGGTAGGAGCAACCGTTGAGTCTTTTTCCTCGGGATATAAAACTTACCGGGTCCAAGGACAAACTTAGATTTGACAGTTGAAAGTTCGTATCAGATATCTGCCACGTTCCCCTCTCTCATCTTGCATCTGCCAGACCTGAAATAGTTGTATGAAAATCCCACCAGTGACAGTCCATGAAGAGGCTAGCTCTCAAGAAATATTAGGCTCTCATCAGGCGCAACGAAGCGATATCTATGACATTTCTGCGCGAATATTTATTCGTGGGGATCAAATGCAATTTGAACAGGATATCAGGGTAGGTCATGCATCCTGTACGGCGGGGTTGATGGACAGAATAGCTTTAATTTGAGCCACTGTACATCAGACTGCTGGCAGCATGGTTATGATCATGATCATGTGTCCGGTTGCTACTTAAACACAATGAACGGTACCCATTCTTGCATCGACCCGTTCAGACGTGGACTCGAGGTCAGTGGTCACCCCTGCGTTCGGTGTTTCTTTATTTTCGGTGCTGCCGCGCTGAAGCTCTCGCATCGAAATACCATGCAATTCCTCATTCTCTGTCTCCTTCCCCTTGTCTCCGGGTCGGTCGACTCCTCTGCTGGTGTAACACGTGCATCCATCAGTGACCACGTAGAGATTAGCACTAGTTCCCAGCACGCTACATACACCGCTGAAGACATACCTATCGCTTCCATCCCCACCTCAATCTCACTTTCACCATGTGTGACGAGCTGCCTGAGTCTGGTGGCTGCCTCATCGTTATGCAATGTCCCGTGCGTGAATCCCAGACTATCTCCAAGGGAAACACATGTGCTGAGGATTTGGATATACAGACACAATGTCACTTGTGTGTGCACGGATGCGGATTTCCTGGGGAATCTTGCCTCATGCCTTGAAGGAGAGTGCCAGCTGTCAGAGATGAGCCTTGCTCTGGGCATTCAGTTGCAAAAGTGCCTTGGTGGTATATATGCTCCTTCTTCTTTTCTTTCCCGTTCAGTATTTATTTACAGCACACCTTTTCCCAAGCACTCCTCCAACTGGTACAGCACATTTTCTTCCCTCCAACTCCTTCGCGGACAAATCTCCCTTTACTTCACCAAGCGCACCTCCAACAATCACTGCATCTTTGCCTCCCTCTAACTCCATTGCCAATAATTCTCCCACTACTTCATCGAGCGCACCCCCAACCGTCACGACATCCTTCGCTGCCTCCGCAGATATATCCCCTTCTGCGATTACGGGTGGTGGAGCCGCCCCCATCTCTCCTTCTCCTTCCGCCCCAACCGACTCTCCGACCGGTCCTGCATCTACCGGGTCCAGTACAGCCCAGAGAGTAGATGTTGCCAGGACTGTGATTTTAGCCATTTTATGGCCCTTTGTTTGGGTTTTACTAGTGGTTTGAGGAATATTTACCGTAGCAAGTAACTTGCGGCCAACCGATTTGGGACACGATGATGAATAAAAAAGTAGTGGTAGACAAACCATCCTTTGAATATAAATTGTTTCAAGCGCATCGCGAAAATTGACCGTGATTGAGGACATCCTCTTCAATTGTTGACTGATGCGACTTGGATGCGACTCCCGATGATGCCGATGTCTTGGCAAATTCCCACGGTTGAAAGTGATCAGACTCAACACGACAAATTCATACCTGCTGATCTGAGGCCTGGCTCGCAATTGAAGTGGAAAATCGACCTTTAAAATTGCGTAACGATTCACCCATTGTAGCAGGATAAACCCTCGAGGATTCTCAAAAGCTCAAGCGTCTTGTGTCTCCGCTGCAGCGTACAATGGCGTCACTGTAGGCCCCATATGCCTCGATCCGTTTGAAGAGGCGCGGAGCCAAGGTTATTTTATTAGAAATGTGCGGGTGGGAGTGCGGTCGGCAGAAGCGCCTCGAGTTCTAGCGGCAGATTTTGTTTTCGGTTTGACGGCGGCAAGTGAGGGTCGGAACGCTGACGGAAGAAACGAGGCAAAGAGTCGAATCAGTTCGAGGAAGAAGCGGTATCAGAACCATCTTTCGACATGAGGAGATTCTTGAGAAAAAAACATCACGCAGACATCGGATTACGCGTAAAGTTGAGGGAATAAGTATAGAAAGCTTTTTCCTGAGGCGAGAACAGGCACGAGTGATCAGAGCTTCAAGAGTCCTTGCCAGTCAGAATATCGAATCATCGAGGGCGAGTTTCAATTAAATGCAACCCGATAGTCTGCAGAGACCGCCTTGAAACTGTCCAAAGTGATTATGTAGCGTCCCGAGATACCAAATAGAATGTGGCCGAGATAAATTCCCACTAATACACAGTTTAGAGGGCAGGTATGACAATATGTTTAGCACGTCCAACTCTCTTGATTTTTCATTCATTAAAACTGTGCGTCCAAATCCACTCCAGAGGTCAATCTGTTCCTTCATTTTCTGCTGCCGAGCGGGGAAGATAACAGCACTTGCCGCATCATTAGCGAGCGCATCAGCGATATCAGTGGCATATCACTGTAGCAACGTGCTGCACCTGCTGACACTTTGTGCTGCGTGTCACAGTTCCATTGCAGAGGGTTTCCAACGCAAAAACAGCGCCGCTGGGTATACGGCGCGGCTGTGGTCCCGCTCGGTCGAGAGCTCCGCAAGCACCAGGAGGTCGGCGATCCCACCGCGACGACACTTCATCGTGTAGCAGACGTTGTAACGCCATGTGCCAACCAGCTCCCGAATGATCTGACCGAGGCCTGCACGGTGAATGTGAAGTATTCATCGGAGGTGTCGGAGGGTCCCACGGATCATCCTTCTGCACAGTGAGCGGGCCGTCGAATCCTTGGACTTTCAGCACGACTGGGTGCGCATAAAGCTCCGGATGTCTCGGTGGATGATTAGGAATGGGTAGGCTGACACGCCACAGGTGCGGCAGTAGAAGACTGACTTAATCCGAGTGTCGGCCATGCTTGGCGCCCCGTTGATCGAATGGAGGAAATGCTCGAGTACTGAGCGAGGGTGGAGTCTCTTTCTTCGAGAGGGAAGATCTATCGTAGATCAGGGTTGTGCTGCCAACAATTACGGCCCAAAAACCAGAGGCACATTTGCGGAGGATGCGTACCCTGATTCGCAGAGCAAAAGATGGTCGCAGGAGGGGTTATATACCGTACAGTCCTGATCGAATGCAGCCAGATCAAGGTGACACTTGCTTTTTGTTCCTAAAAATGACCGACTTAAGAGTTGCATGGAGAAGAGATATGCAGAGCGTGCTCCATCTAGCTTCTCGTGATTCATTCTGGACTGTCTATATATTGGCAATATTTGCGCCTTTTTCCGGTCTGTTTTTCGACGTTGATTCGCAACTTGAGAACCTAGATTCCAAGACTTTGAGAGAAGGGTGGCGTGAAAGTATATAATCTGCAAAAGTTCGGGGGCAAATTCGAGATACGTAGGTCTGGGAGAATAAAGGGCCCATGTGTAAATGGATACTAACTTCTGAAACCAAGTAGTATCGGCGTGAATATCCACGCTCGTTTAACTACCATCGAGCTGATTGAAAATTTAAAGCAAGGGTTCCTTAAAGTCTTCAAGAACTTGGAAGGGCGGACTCGGCGTTGCTCAGAACTACAAAATCGTCAGGACAAGAAAGAAGGAGATTATAGACTTGGACACAGATAATTGGATTAATTAGACCGTTGCCTCTCTCGAGGCGGAGATTTTAAAGGCTCGGCACTCGAGACCTGCTTCAAAGTCCCCGCTTGAACTTTGGCAGAGTCCCCGATCTTTGAGACGTAAAAATCATGAACTTTGACCAATGACGGATTCTCAGGCGATTTAGCTAGAATTTGAGGGAGCAGAAACGAACAGCAGAAGAGCTCCCCAGGCAGACAGAAGATTGCAAGACCGGAGGAAAGCAGATACCGACTCCAAGGTCCGTTGGCAGAAACGATTTTTGACAATGAAGACAGCCAGAGCAATGAATTAAGTATGAAATGCAAGATCTGAAAGATATGGGAGCCGAGGAGTGCAGATAAGTAGTAGTTGCGGCCAGCATAGTGTAAGAAGAGCTTCGCTGAGGTTCAGTCCAAGCACGAAATCGCCGGACGGCCCGGCGTGCCATAGCAACCATAGCCCTGTCTTCTTTCGCTTTTGCCATGTTCAAGTTCATCTTCTGAAGCGTACTTGCTGGTTACTGGCGTCTGCTCAGTGCTCGGACTCTTTAAATAGATGGCTTCACTGCGCTACCACTCGCGATAGCCCCGGGCCGCTGTTCGGCTGAAGTTTCAAACCAGGAGTCCAGGACAGACCAGGACACCCGTTTGTAAAATTCCTCCTCCAACCGCAAGATCGAGACCGTTGGCGGTGGCCTCTGCTTGTTAGTGACCCTCCGTTGCAACTTTTTCAATATTAATCCTGCAGGTATCTAATGTCCCGAATTCAGACACCTTTCAATCTCGATGCGTATCTACTTTATTGGCGATGCCATCTCGACACCGTCTGCCTGACACAACGCATGCGAATGCAGACCCACGGCATCCCTCAAGCCTGATGAACCTGACCCCTAGACATACGATTCCTCCGCGCATCGCAACCGACAACACCGCCCACTGCAACGTCTCTCACCTCTACCGTTTGCTCTCCCGGAGTACCTCGCAACCGCCACCGCCTGACGAATCCACGTCGTTCATGCGAGCAACAATGCTGAATCGACATGTGGATCTAGCGGATGCTGCATCGCGTCGCCTCGCCGGCTCTTCTCTTTTCCTCGTCGCGTCAGGGATAGGGATATCCAAACCCAAATTCAAATCCAAGCTCAGCCGTCTGCCTAGCTCATGGAGCGCCTTGATGTGCATGGCCCGATATGCGCGCTGTGCCGCTGTGTTTTTCTTTTTCGGTTGCCGGACAAACACGCCGCCACGACAGTCGAGAATCGTCTTGCTCGAAGCCCTTCTCCCTCCCTTCTTTCTCGAAGGAGGTCCCGAGCACGGCGACGCTACCTGCTCGTATTTCGCCCGCGCTCCACCACTCTCACCGTAGAGCGCTTGATTTCGGCCCGGGTGTTCCCAAGTGTTTCCATCCACAAAACCGGACACGCGCAGCGCGGCGCGGTGGCTTGTTGCTTCGGGTACGTTACCAGTCTCAAGCATTCTGGAATGTCTATGAAGCCTAAACCTTTCTTAAAGGTTTCAAGATCGAGTATAGCTTCGGTTACGAACGACTCCACTCCACCAGCTCAATGCTGGGCGTTGCGTTCGTTCTTGGGTCACTCGCGTCCCGGATCGTCGAGGTTCGTGTGTCCCTTCTGTTCGTGAGCCAATCTCTGATAATATATTAGGCTCTTGCTGTCGCTGTCATCAACATGGAATTCGTCGACTTGGGGGCCCTTCTCCTGGCCAAAGTAGTGCGCGCAGGCATCGAGGACTGTACGCCCAAGTGTTCCATCCACCCCGACACACGCGGCGCGGTGGCTTGCTGCCGGGTACGTATGTCTCAAGCGTTCTGGAATGTTTATGAAACCTAAATCCTTCTTAAAGGTTTCAAGGTCATCTGATAGCTCTTGCGCGACGGGACTGGTTACGAACGGCTCTACTCCACCAGCTCAATGCTAGATGTTGCGTTCTTGGGCCATCCGGGTCCCGGATCGTCGAGGTTCGCGTGTCTCCTGTTTTTCTGTCCCCGACTTACTCTCTGATAATAAATTTAGGCTCTTGCTGACGCTGTCATCAACCGCATGGAATTCGTCAACTTGGGGCCCTTCGCTTGGATTGCAAGGCCAAAGCAGTGCGCGTAGGCATTGGGAGTGCACGTCCAAGATGCCCACCAAGCTCCTTCGAGTTCCTCCCTTCGTCCATCGTGTGTTCGCTTCCATATCCTCGGGCACAGACGCTAACACTCTGTCCGAACACCTTCAAATATCCGCCGCTGGCGCCGCGTCCGATTCTCTATACCCCGAAGCTGTTGCTCGGAACCGTCACCCTTGTCACCAAAGAACTTGACAAGGACGTCGCGACCCCCTAACGTTGGAGCTTTACGATATGTATGGTGCATATCTCTTTATGTTTTGTCACGATGGATCGCTTATTAACATTAGGTCGGGCCAAGCCCGAGTCGGTTTTCCTCCAATTCGTCGGCCTCTTCCGTTCAGTAACAATGCGGATCTAATTAGCTGAGGGCCAGGCATTCAACGAGGCTCGAGTTGCTCGCAACGAAAAAGACCGAACTAAGGGAGGACCAGACGGCCACAAATCGGGGCAAGGCGTCGACGCACTTTAAATGTGAAGAAGATACCCAGCGACCCATTCAATAGTGCTCGACGGTTTAGCGGTTAGAGAGAGATACGCCTTTGGGTGCACTATGGATCGTAAATGACTTCTCTGTCTCCGTACGTCGCCAACTGACCTTTACTCTTGAAGCTGCGATTTTGTCGAACGTTGCGCCGAGATGAAGAAGATGAAGGTACATATCGCTAGCTATAACCAATCTTTCCCGCTGGCTAATACCGGCTTTTTAGTTTGGAGGTAGTCGGGTCTTGGCACTCCTTTGTCTTCACGGCGATCCGAGGCCATCATCGAGAGGACAACGAGGATTCCTTGACGATGGAGCTTGTGCTGGGTTAGTTGGACCGTGAACGCGTAAGAAGATGCAGGAGCGGTCGTCTCCCCATTGAGATCCCAGCACCGACGGCGGAGATAACCCTGCTGCACCACAAACCATATCGTGATGCATATGGGTGCGTGTTTTCGCTGTGTGTGGGCCCGCGAGCTGACTTGTTCATTCTTGCGTACTAGTATTTCGTCAAACTTGGGGCTGTATCCGTACGAGATGAGACACCGAATGAAGGTGTGGTGCTTTGGTAGACCAACCTTGCCTGTTCACTAATGAGCTGCAGAGGATGTACGAAAACCACGAACAGGGGCCCTTCTCGCAAAAGCGTTGCGTCTGTCTGATCCACATCCAACCCATTTCGAATCTCCAAGCCCAGTAGCGAACCTAGCAAGCCCGTTGGAAGGAGATATCCCTTCAACCCGGCCGTGGCGACCGAGATCATTATCGAGAGGACTACGTCCACCTAGCCCAGCAAAAGCTTCCCAGGTCCGCCACCGTCAAGTCATCCTCGAGATAAAGATGAGCGGATACGAAGCGCCCCATCGGCGCTTTCGCAGTCTGTTTGGAATTTCAGACGACTGACCCAGCAACCCGTTTGGCGGAGATGATTATTGCGAGAGATGGGGGAAGAGCGGGCGGATTCGAGGGCGAAAGAGCTTGGAACCGAAACAGGACGATGATGACAACGGGCGAGGGCGAGGATGATATGGACAACTGTAACGAGGGCTAGGAAGTCTGTCTGCGACGCTCGGTTTTTACCTCTGAAATACCAGCACGAATACCTAGATGATTGATAGCGGCTGGTAACCGGTTCCAGTTGGACGTGGGAGGAATCGATCCAGTGGTGGTGGAGGAGATTGACGCGTTGTTGACGCGCCGTAGTAAGGCTTCGAGCTTGAGCCGGAAACTGCGCTTCTGTTATTTCTGAAGACTTTTTCGGCGGCTGATTTCGGCTTCAAACTTGTCACAGCCCGTCACACAAGGTCAGCCTCTTGCTCTTGACCTCCATCTTCTTCGACTCGACGAGTGCGTGGATATACTCTCCCTCCTCCCATATCTTAGCTGACTGTCCATTAGATCTGCTCAGCAGGCTCTTGCTCTTAGGCGGCTCCATTGTCCCCGACCCGACCGGCGAGTGGTTGAACTATCGATCCTGCCGCCATCTCGCTGACATTCTATTAGATTCTCCACCCTCGCCTAGTTCAAGATCGCATCCGCTTCAAATACAACATCGAATCTCGACCGGTTCTGCCGCCTAGCAACCGCTAGTGACCCCTTCGGTCAGATCACGGAGCTCTAGTGGGTGGGTGTTATGATGCGGATACCCGTCGTCGAGAGCCCCAGACGCGAGGACTTGTTTCTCGCGTGCTTGGGCCTTGTTATGCTCGCGGCGGGAACGTGTGGTAAACATTGTTGGCCACAGGGGTAACCGTTGTTGCGGCTATTGCATTTGTGTCAACATCTCTGGTACGTGTTATCATCATAGTATTCGCTGTGCAGCTTGCTGATTCCTTTTCTTTTCTTTTTTTTGGCACCTATTTTCTGCTATCATCCCCCCGGACGGCCCTGGACGCAACAATCAACAATGCCAACTACCCTGGATGCGCTTTTTTCTTATTTCCATGTCATGCGAGGACTCCTGTACGTAGATATCTCCTGGAGAGGGCTATTCGCCCCGCGCGACCTTGCCGCGGTCTCCAGGCCCAGGCCTAAGCCTGCTAATGCGCGTTAAGATCTTGTAATTGCACAATATATTTGATTTGCTGTATTCTTTTGACTTTGGATCATCGAGAGAGTGATATATATCTTTTGCTTATTGGTCATGTGTGGTTTGCTACAAGATAGTGCTATTATACAAAAGTCAGGACGCATGATGAAAGTGGATAAGTTATATACTTGATTCAGTATTAACCGGCGCGACAAAAGATATATACATCCTCTTCGGATGAGATTGACCTCTACACACGAGCCACACCTCCAAAAATTCCCTACGCGTTTCTGAAGACGGTGGCCCGGAATGGGCTTCAGAATAATCAATGGACCATAGTAGCATAAAGGAATACTCACGGATGTGCGACTCCGTGACGATGTT
>JARJLF010001021.1:0-108096 GCA_029378395.1 Mycena leptocephala
TCTGGGGGAGGTTCTTGTATGCAAAGTATGTCGTAGTCTACGGGGTTCGTGGAATTAAGTAAGGAAATAAGTACGTTGTAACATTTGTGGGTATTCAGGGAGAGATGCGGAGCGAATCAACGGTGTAGCTATTGGGTGTGTTATTCATTGAGGGGGGGTAGAGAGGATGGGGGGGAGGAGGGGTTGCTGCGGAGGGTGGTACCTTCTCTAGACTGCTCTGGGAAAATACCTGATTTTGAAAAAGAATGCAACTAGCCAGATTCGAACACAGGCCAGATCAATTTAGATTACAAAGCAAAACCATAAGCCACACACAAGTGGCCCATAAGCCGCTCATATGTGGTGCCGCTTATGGATCCATAAGCGGTGGCAGATGCCTCCTGTGTGAACGAAAGCAATTTCACCACACCCACCAACATTGTGAATCCGCTAGTGCAGGGTCGCCGTGAAGCTTGAAGCTTCGGTGAGCAAGAATTTTGATGTGTTGTGTGCCTAAAATAATGGAGTGTGCATACAGACAGACTCCAATGTAGAAGAGTTGGCAGTGGCGGGAGCTAGCCATGTCTGTCATTCTTTGTCATGGCAGGTAGGTACAGGGAGGAAGGGTCTGCCTACGCACAGGAGGACCAGGTCAGCTAAGGGAGTCAGACCTGTGCCGATGTGATGGCGGCAGGGTCAGTCTCGGCACATAGGCACAGGGCCACCCAGGGAGACAGGCTCGGTCTCCGGGCAGTCTGAACGCAGTGATTGGGATCCTATAGACTTCACGATTCCTAATCTGGATCCTACGAAGATAGAAGAAGCGCCGTAATCCTACTATCATACGAATCTGTCTAGGGCTCCTTTTTCATCCAGAATGCCGCCAGCCTCGGCGTCATTCCCGCGGCCTTCCAGCAATTTCCCATCGTCCATGCCCAGCCCAGTGTCACCAGCTCCTCAGCGCGAAGAGGCACTCGCAGGTGTCGATATCAGCCACTGCGCTTCCTCTCGCATCGCGCAGACGCTCCGGGCATCTTCTGGCAACGCTCCAAGCTCGCGCGCGTGCGCGAAAGATCCACAGTACTGCTAGATTTCTCGCGCGAGTCCGCCTCTGATGCATTTACTCATACCTACACTTGGCTCTCTCTCTTGTTTTTTCTTTCGTATCTAACAACTTGTTGTAGTTCTTGTGTCACTCAATGTACGCGCCTGTATTCATATCCGACCACAGTTTATGGGATAATTTCTTTTCAAGCCCAAAGCAAACTAAATTATCAAGCCAAACGATGAATGCAGCTTAGTGGAAAGGTAAGACATAGACCCGTACCATCGCACACCACCAACTCAAAGCCTTCGTTACCGTCTTGCAAAATCAATCGAAAGCCACTGACCCACATTGAATATTCCCGGCCCCCTTTTCAGGTTCCTGGAATGTAGTGGAATGCAACGCAGCTAACCTCCAACAAGCTGGATCCTAGTTCGATGCCGTTCATTCCCCCTCACTTGCTAAAATCCACAATCAGCTGATTTTACCTCCAGGAATTTCGCGAGACCTTGGTTCCCCCGGGAATTCCCAGGAGAAGGCCCTCAGTATCAATTCGACCCGGATGTCAATCCGCTCACAGGAATGTCGCAGAGGCATCACCTAAATCTCACCATGCACGAATTTCTGCTTGATTATTGTACTCCCTATACTGTTGCTAATATGACTTGTACCAAAGAACGTGGCTGTGCTGCGCCACAGCCCGGCGGCTATGTCATGCAGCAGCCACCGTTCTGGTGTATTTTTAACTCAACAGCTTCTCGATGCTCACATGATGCACATTCGGGCTGTGTGGCATAGCCTCACCTCAAATGATAAGAAAGGCCCCGCAACTTCACGCCCTTTTTACCGTCTGCCCGAGTGTCGCCCACTCCTGGCTCTCAGTGCTGTCACGATTATCTGTGCAAGTTGATATGCCAACAAACGTCAGTACATTCTGCCCAAAAGCTCAATGTGTCTGCTAATCTTCGGTGCAGCCATTGCCATATAAATGCGGAACTCCTGGCTGTAATCGAAAGTTTGCGAAACTTGAACATCTCCGTCAGCACACTAAAGACTTCCATTTGCCATCGAGACCCCCGCCAAAACAACAGACTTTCAAGTGTGGCGTTGAAGGCTGTGAAGCCGCGTCCTTCTCGCAAGTTTCATTGCTGCATCAGCACACTGCCCAGGCCCATCCAAAGCCCAATAAAAATACCCCTTCTGGCTCGTGAGCTCTCTCTATCTCACCATAAATCGTAAACATTGACTCCCTGCCATCAAGACCCCTGCCAAAACAACCCACTTTCAAGTGTGGTGCTCAAGGCTGCGAAGCCGCGCCCTTCTCGCAGGTTTCGTTGCTGCATCAGCATACTGTCCAGGCCCACCCGAAGTCCAATAATAGTACCCCTTCTGGCTCGTGAGCTCTCTCTATCTCACCATAAATCGTAAACGTTGACTCCCTGCCACCGAGACCCCCGTCAAAACAACCGACTTTCAAGTGTGGTGCTCAAGGTTGCGAAGCCGCGCCCTTCTCGCAGGTTTCATTGCTGCATCAGCACACTGCCCAGGCCCATCCAAAGCCCAATAAAAATACCCCTTCTGGCTCGTGAGCTCTCTCTATCTCACCATAAATCGTAAACATTGACTCCCTGCCATCAAGACCCCTGCCAAAACAACCCACTTTCAAGTGTGGTGCTCAAGGCTGCGAAGCCGCGCCCTTCTCGCAGGTTTCGTTGCTGCATCAGCATACTGTCCAGGCCCACCCGAAGTCCAATAATAGTACCCTTCTGGCTCGTGAGTTCTCTCTATCTCACCATAAATCGTAAACATTGACTCCCTGCCACCGAGACCCCCGTCAAAACAACCGACTTTCAAGTGTGGTGCTCAAGGTTGCGAAGCCGCGCCCTTCTCGCAGGTTTCATTGCTGCATCAGCACACTGCCCAGGCCACCCAAAGAACAATAAAAATACCCCTTCTGGCTCGTGAGCTCTCTCTATCTCACCATAAATCGTAAACATTGACTCCCTGCCATCAAGACCCCCGCCAAAACAACCCACTTTCAAGTGTGGTGCTCAAGGCTGTAAAGCCGCGCCCTTCTCACAGATTTCGTTGCTACATCAGCATACTGTCCAGGCCCACCCGAAGTCCAATAATAGTACCCCTTCTGGCTCGTGAGTTCTCTCTATCTCACCATAAATCGTAAACGTTGACTCCTGCCACCGAGACCCCGCCAAAACAACCGACTTTCAAGTGTGGTGCTCAAGGCTGCGAAGCGCGCCCTTCTCGCAGCTTGTCTTGCTGCATCAGCATACTGCCCAGGCCCATCCGAAGTCCCATAAAAATACCCCTTCTGGCTCGTGAGCCCTCTATCTCGCCATAAATTGCAAACCTTGACTACTTCCAAGATCTACCTCGGCTTTCTCAACACAAGGACGCCTTACAAATACACGATCAACACAGGCATCAGTGTTAATGACTCAAAATGCTCCCCCACAGGTAGACTATTTACCTCCTTCCTCTCGCACTGTCAATGAGGCTCAATACGTGTCGCCATACGTCTATTGAAACAGCACAGTTCTTCCGTATGGTTGAGCGATTTCAATGGCCGTCAGGTACCCATTCCTTGGCAGCGTTGCCAATCCTGGCAGGTGAGTACTCTTCCAAGGTAGCACTTCCAATTGCCCATATTCTACAGGATTTCTGCGTCTTTCTTGACATGGTCTTCGAAGGCGTCCAGGAAAATAGATTCATAGGAACTCGAAGCTTTGGAATACGGATACCAAATCAGATGGACCTTCTTTCCCACGAGTCCTGGGATTCCTGGGTTTCTGCAACCAATGAGGATTTTGGGGAAAATCCCCCTGCTCTCGAGTTGTACGCTATCATGAGGGATGATAGTGACCGCTGCCCGCATTGCAATATAACGCACCCAGCAACCAAACCTCTTCCGGACTTGAGCCATCAGCAATGGTAAGCTGTCTTCTGAAATAACGGAGCAACAGTTGACCATGCCTCAGTCTTGCTTGCAAGGGAACATTCCTCGAGCGGTTCGAGTTTCGTGAACCGTCTCAGTCCAGCGAGCATGAAGTCCTCAAACTCGACAGCCAGACCCCAGACCTGTCTGTGTTCCCTATTGTTGCCACAACTCTGTTGGAATCCTTATCTGCACCACACCGTCTTGAGCAACAGAACCCCATCAATATTCCATATTCCAGCGCTTCATCCACCACCACCGGTTCCGGCGCTTCATCAACTACCGCCGTTGAGCTCATGCACTCCACAGTCTCAGATGCCCCTTCATCTCCGTGTAGGTTTATAACACAAACTGTCTTGGGCGTTGCTCTCACACTTGACCTCAGGGCATTTCTTCCACAGCGTGTACAAGTTATACGCCGTCGACCGCATTCCCAGCAAGCTCCAGCGGTTGAACAGCCCTCGATGGATTCCGCTCCGCCCCTCCCCGCGGGTCAGATTCTTCCAATCTCTACGACGCCGACTCTCGCATTGACTATCAAATTGCCTGGGGCATCTTCCAAATTATTTTTCCATACCATCTAAAAGTTGTCTTGTTTGGCCTTCCAGATCACTACCTGGGCAACTCGCCACAACCACTGACAAGTTTGGATAGTGATGCTTCGCCTTTGGTATATGCCAAAGCCTGCGACACATTTTATAAACGTTGCAGCAATGAATGGAGGGAGATGGGAGCCGGGGCAGCGGTATTGTTCAGGTAGAATATTCCAAACTCCGTCGCCCTCCCATCGCTGTCTGAAACCATTGAAAGTCTCCTTTTCACCATATTACAGATATCGAGTGCCGCATACGACCCCATTGTTCGCACAGTCGTGCAACTATCAATTGTCTGTCTCTTTTTCGGCAGCATCTATGCATTCATATTGTACGCGATGTTTGGGAAACTGGAACAGGCAGCTACTGGACCGGTCTGGATGCGGGTACGATTTTATTCTTTCCGCGCTCTGCCGCTAATATCTGTCATACACAGAACGCCCGAAAGGCGTCAACAGATACGTTGTGGAATCCGTGGATTATGTTGTCACTCCCATTGTTCTGGATCATATGGTGCGAGCCATGCCTGTGTGTGAAGCGACGTCTGATTGCGAAAATATCAGGGGGGTGTTTTATTTTGCCATCTTCATCATGGCTTTCTTGTGGCGCTCCGGTGCAACCAACGAGCCGGACGAAAATTCTAGGCCTTCTGAAACGGTAGCGTATGGCCCGAGGGTTGTCACAACGTTAATGTTCGCCGCTGGAACTCTATATCTTGGCTTGGTTATCGTTGCAGTGAGAAAGATTTGACGAACTATGCGAATGTATCTACACATATGGTTAGTGCCCAAATGAACCACACATATAGCTAGATATTTTCCTTGTCAGGTGTGTAATTACAGCTGTTTGCATAATCGATGACAGCCCGCGCAAAAAAATAATGAGTTCCGAGTTAACCCTTTCAACTGTCGGGTGGCATTTAAGACAGAAATTCACAGAATCGTTTCACGTTCACCTTATAAAATACAGCTCTGAATTCAACACAGCTACATAGCCTGTTGATTCTCGGTCCCTCTCGCCGATTCGACCGTTTCAACGCAACTACCTATCCCGTTAAGGTAGAATTGTGATTCTCCGCAACGCCCACTGGCACATGGCAACAACGACGTGATACGCATCTTGACAGCTCTGAGCTCTCCGAGTCAGTCAGCTTTATAAAGTTGACGTCGTTGCCATTCCCGCTTTCACTTGGCTCCCATAACACTCCTTATCGTGCTCCAATTTAGCTTGGCCGTCTACAACTAGAACTTCAATCTCTGCTTTTTTGTTTGTTTTTGCTTCACCTTCCTGGCCGCTCCCCTGTTGCTATCACACTCTCCACCCAAACTCAAGGCTCTTTCGCTGTAGTTCTGTCCTGACAAGTCACAACTCTAGGCACAGACATTGTTCTTGGTCTAGACAGGGCGACCTCCACTCGGGAAGTGCTTGGTAATCTTGGAGATTCTGATTCATCCGGTATGCCTGCATTCCTTTTTTCTCCCGCAAGTCTGTTTGAAACTCATTCGATTTGAACTGTCCCCAAAATTGGTGTTCCTGCTCTGCCTTTGGCTCCTGATATAAATTATATACCCATTATATTAATGTTTTTGGTTATGGTTCTGGTCCTATGGATCATGTCCCGTCTTTGGCACCCTATATAAATGTTTCTCATCCTGTGCATATCATTGTCTTGGTGCCATCTGTATGTGCTCAGAGCATTCCAGGACCCTGCGACGGCCATGTTCTCATGATCTAGACTTTCATTTCACATGTACTAACCCCCCTTTTGTAGGAGTCCCTAGTGCGCGCTTGTTCGGACTGTGCTGGGAAGGCCCCACTTGGACTAGGCACCCAATGTCAGCGCTGAGCAGGGCAGTGTGCTTCCTATCTGCCTTTGCACAGGTTCCCGGTTTGTGTCGCGCTTAAGGATTGGCATCAGCAGAAGGATTTACATCCAATGGTCATTTTACATACGTCCTGCGCTGCACTTTCTTACCAATCTCTAGTTTCATACTAGCTTTATCTATTTCCCTTACTTTCCCACTAGTATTTATTTGACTTCATTTTCGTAGTCTCTCTAGACAGACGCTTTATTGTTTCTAGCTCGTACCTTATTCCTTTCCAATCAATGGGTCTAGGATCGAGGGGAGGGTCTCTAAACAACAGTAGATTAGCCCAAGATTATCACGCACTAGTTAGCTAGTAGTACAGCCGCGTAGCCAATATTGCCAGGTACGGCGATCAATAGAACTCCCGTTGTGTAAATGACTGTAGCATACATCGTTGAAGCACGTGTATGTAGGTACAGTACCCGTACGTTCCTTTTAGGGACCACCGCGGTTATACATCTTCCTTCCCTCCTTCCAATTCCAGTTCCAGATCCCTCTGATTCGGGTATTACATAAATAGTCCCTTTTGGATTCTTGGCGCCCATGAAGCCCGCTGACAGCGCCAGTCGAGGTCTATGAACACTGTAGATACCGCTTAAAACATCCAGTCAACAGAATTGCCTCGGGAGTATTTTCTGAGATTTCCTGGAGATTTCCCTGTCCAAACTAGGACCATGCTGGGGGTATATACGAAGCCCGGCACTTACATACATTCGAGGCCCCGGCACATTCAGCTCATAGGCGGCACGTTGAGCGAATGTGCCGCGTGCGAACGCAAGGGCGACACATTCCATTTCGGGAATGTGCCGGGCTTGGCACCGACTACTCTGGGAAAAGACACGTGTCTTTTCTTCAACCGCGCCCCGCCTCTTTACCTCCTCCCACCACCACCCCTCACTCCAAACGGCCACCAACGCGTCGAAAACGCATCAAAATGCCCGCCAACGGCACCAACAACTCGCAGCATAATCCCGCCACCGACCAACTCTCAATTGATCGACTTCCGTACGTCGCGCTCGTGGCCCGTCTCATCATCCAAACACATGAGTAGATGTATACGTGCACAAGATTTTCTCGTATCAAATCCAAGATTCCGCTGCCTTACCGGTGGGCCTGGCCGTTGGAGACAGTAGATTGAACGGGATTGGCATGGCGAAAGTATTATGTTTGTGTTTCATTCCAAAATCAATTTTGTAACAGCGCTAGCCCCCAAACCTGACTCGAAGCCAGAATATGATTTGGTGATACTGGCCCTGATCGCCGTCGATCAAGAGGACGAGGGACGCGTTAAAAGGTGAGGCTTGATCATATGTTTTCATGCCTTCCCCGCTCAATCTATATCCATACAATGTGCAAGTGAATTTGTCTCTCAAGTTCGCCTCTCTCAGTGGATAATTATCGAGACATGGAGGACAGAAATGTGGTGTGTCGTCTTTTGTGATTCAAATTCCTACGCCGCTCGATGAATAGATAGGGTTACACGCTAGTGCAAATTTCAATGAATTTTGGCTGGTTCCAATCTCGATTGTCATTCAATACTCAAGCACGTAAGGAGTGGTTCGCTGCAAACATGATTTGCTCGGAAAATAGCTGTCCTTTTAAAATCTCTTCCATTCCTCCAAAAGCCGCTATCCATCCCAGTCAGCTAGACCTCGGGACTTTATTACAAGAACCGGCATTCTCCAAGCCCAGCGAAATATTCCTTTCATTTTCGCATATTTGAACTTCAGAAATACTTGTACAGAGATTCCCGCACACAAGTACTTTGATTAGCAGGTATTCATTGTAATGAAATTCTAATACATGTCCTTGGTGCCAGCGGTGACTCAGACGACTCAGGAACGACTCTGGAATTAATAAACAAGCCTCAGATGCCGGAGCAACGATTTTCAACTCCAGATGTTTACCACGCCACGGTTTAATGTTGTGAGATCTAGACTTTTCGTTCCTTTTTGTCTATCGTTTTCCCGCCTTGGCCCATTTCATTATTCAGGCCTTGGAGCCCATTCAAAGCTTCCAGACTCGGAACGCGATGGTAAAGTGGCAGTGCAACTCCTTCGAGGAGGGATCAATTCTCAATTGATGGCAAGAATGTGCCGTGGTTGAACTGACGCGGCGGCCAACCGAATGTACCGGACATGCAGTCAAGGGCGGCATATTTGGGGAATGTGCCGGCTACAGCCCCGAATGTGCCGCCTGTCAGGTGAATGTGCCGGGGGTTCGAATGTATGTAGGTGCCGGCCTTGGTCTATCCCGCCATGCTGGACCCGAATGGGTTTTGTGAAAAAACATTTTCAGGACTCAGAAGTATGGGTGCGAAAAAGAGCCAAGAGGCTTTTGAGTGCGCAGAGCACCATCTCATTTGCCTGGCAAAGCCTTGGAATTTTTGCTGCAATAAACACAAGCGGTAATCGGACAAGCAGGTAATTCAATTGAGCCCAATGTTTAATTGTCAAATTATACCCAGTCTATAATTTGACTACTCAGTTGAAATTAATGTGCATTTGACGATGTCTACAAGTCGAATTGACCACCTTACGGTAAAACACGAAAACCATCGAAAAATAATATACTGCACCCAGCAGGAAGGAAAAATACTATACATCGGCCACAAATAAGAGGAAATATGGATTCGCATATTTTTCTGGCCTGCCGTTGACTTCCGGCGCAGAAAGATGTCGAATACACGGAAGCCGACGTAAAGCCGAACCCATTCGATGGCGCATCACAGGTTAGCTGATTGCCGCATAGGAGGAATATACATAATTACGCCCAATGGAAGTGTCTTGATTAGGCCGCAACGAGATCACCCCGTCAATCGAGTATGGGTGATGCTTTCAGCATGCCCCAAATACTGTAGGCGTCGACACGAGGAATGGTGTGCCGACGTCCATGTCTCTGCGGACGGGGTCGCACATCGCTTGTGCAGATGACCCATCTGAACGCAGTGACCTACGGATTACTCATATTCGCGGTGCAGTTGACATGCACTGCCTCGCAGTAGAACGTACTCACTGCTGTTGTTAGATTCGGGAAATGTAGATGTAAGACGAATATATTTGGCGTCAAAAAACGTGGCAGGAATGTGTTCGAAGAATGAGCGCCGCATGTCGCAGACCGGACCGAGTCCTGGCCGTGGTGGGGCCGCGCTGTCAGACTGGAGGCACACAGTCACTACCATGACTGCTTAGCTGCTCCGGCTCTGAGTAGTGAGGCTCCCCTCCCCCACTAACAGCTACGGCAAAATCACCGTTCCGCTCCCATTCCCCAAAATCCCGGGATCGATATTTGATTCGTGGTACCCTGGTGCTCCAGTCTTTCCCAAGCAACTGGAGCGATGGTGGCTGTCGGCGTACGCCAAGGGGGCGAGTTGGATTGATCCTAGAACTAGTATTTCTCCCTCGTCGACTAATGCCCGTGGAAGCTCCCTCTACGAGTCGCTGTACTCTGAACCACCCCGAGTCCGACCCGTTTGCCCGCCCATTTATTCAAATCAAGGCTACCCCAATGTCTATCCACGTCCACCGTTCAAGGTGCCGGACCGGAGCTCCTTAAAATTTCTGCGAATGTCATCGAAGTATTTCTTTCTTCAACATTCCGAACGATGACAATACCAATTCGAGCGTTGCAGACTTGGGATTGGGGTCTCCCTACCGCCTATCCTTTCCGCTACCGGCTGAACCACTACCGTGTGATTTCTTGGTTTGATGTCAAACCGTTGGAACGATTATTCGAAGCATATGGATGTGCGCATTGGATCAGCGAATATGATATGTTACTGATATCCCTGCTTCTCCGCAGTCCAGGGTCGTCTCTTTTATACGACATGGATGGCGGGATAGCTACGGGGGCTATCAAGCAGATGTTGCCGGATTGCAAACACTGGGATGCGATTCAGAATCCAGACCCAGGTCTAACTCGTACGTACTGGTTCACTGTGCTAAGCTGTACCGACTTACCTGTGGCATCAGTCGAAGGTTCTTCTTTTCTTTGCTGTGAATGGGTGCGTTAAGACAACAACTATATCTGCAGACGGGCTGGCGTACCAAGTGCGGAATCTCAAGGCCACTTGCAAGCGGCTGTCCAACTTGTTGGCTGGCCACCATTTCTCATCCGCCGTCGGAATCGGGTCGAGGACCTCCTCGAAGATATCCAAAGGTCGACATTGGTGGCGAAGGTACAGCTCCATGCCGATGGCAAATTTCCCAAGTTGGATCTCAATTTTTTTCTTAAGCCTGGGGAGGCCACTAGAGCCACTATTCTCGACTTGCGCAAAGTGGTACACGACGAATTGAAGAATGCGAAGCAGCAGTTTAACACGTTTAACGCGATACGACGAAAGTACGCTGAACGCAAGCGCGATCTCGCTGCGGTGATTCAGGAGAGGCACAAGGCCGGTAAGCATGGGTGTCGATCTGTGTGGCTGGGACCTAACCTCGTCCATGCAGCTACTGCCAAAGGTTTCCGGAAGATGTGGGTTCAGCCGAAAAGTGCCAGCAGATATACGACAAAGCCGAAAAGATCGAGCGTAGTCTGGGAACAATCTGCGAAACACTCAACTGTTCCGTAAGATACTGGGAGGCGTCAATAAGAGTTTCAAAAATGCATCGCCGCCACCACCCGGCCATCAAGCGAAGGATCTCCCAGACGGTATGACAACCGGCCCAGCCGTAAGCTGTCGGACTGAAGATCTGAACCACGGTTTGCGTTAATTTGGCTATCAGGATATATTGGCGCAACACCAGGCCGACCAGATTCAGACTGAAATCCACGCAGTCTTCCAGGCGGCGCAGCAGTACACCAGCTCCAAAAAGATCCTGACCGAGGGGAACGACCTCGTCCACCGAGCTACCGATCTATCTGCGAATTGTAAAACCGTCGTTCAGACCCACACCTATGTCCATCTCCAACCTCGAAACCGGAACCAGGATCAAAAAAGTGCTGGTGAAACCATAAAACCACTCACTAACGGTTTAAAAACCCTTATGAAGGGCTATACGAAGCTTTCCAACAAGTTTACCCAGTACGCAAAACATATCTATCTACTTGCTGTTCTGGTTTGCCGCAAGTACTCCTGTAGAGAAGATGCAAAGTGCGCCGTCTTCTTTCGCTTCAATGTCGATGAGCTGATGAATCTGTTTCGTAGTTGTGGATCCCGGCGCTCATGCAACCCTTCTGCTGAACGACTTCCCCACTATCTCCTCCCCTTCGAGTCTGCGTCCAACGCTATCGAGCGACAGCTTTGCGGGGCCAAAGATCATTGGACGAAGGTCGGATCGAGAATGCAGCCAGCAGCCGGTGAGCTTGGCCGCGCGGAAGTTGATCAGGAGACGGTATGAACCTTTATTTTATTCACTTAGACTCGTAGAGCTTACGAGGCCCTCAAACAGAACCACGTATCGACAATCGAAGCAGGCGCTTGAATGGATTTTTGTTGTCCTTGGTGCTTCTCCTTCTACGCCTTTTATTTTACTCAATACCCACTCGTTTGATACCTACGCGCGAAATATCTAACCTCCTTGTGTTCTGTCCCACCGTGCATGCAGCATCATATGCCCCATCCACTTGATATCTATTTACTCTTGTAAAACGTTGTTTTCTATTATAATTTCTCGTTATATGCCAGATGAATGGCTGCCCCGGACAAGTAGATATTGAACGCAAGCATGCTGTACATGCCGATTTTCGAACCTCTGATTCGCCGCGTCTGTGTGGCCGTGATTGGCCATGTCTCGCAACGCGTTTCGTCACGTGTGGCGCTCAAGTGACATAGGACAGTCCAGACTAAGGACATAGCGCAAGCATCTACCTCTCCCAGCTCCGCGCGCCTCCCATTCAAGCGCGGGTCCTCCACACCAACGAACCACGACGGGCAGTACTGTGCGGCGCCGATGCAGGCCGTCTGAGAATCGTCAATATCAGCATGCGCTGGACGCCGCCACTGGCGCGATTGCGCTAGTCCCCTCCGCCGCCTCCGCACCCCACACCCCCGCAACCCTGTACGCGTCTACGCAGCTCGTCCTCGCAATACTCCCCTCCACTGGAACGTCCTCCTTCGAAGCTTCCTGTTCTACCCCTGCTCGCCTCTTGCTCCGCGCCCATCTGCTCTGCATCCCCGCGGGTCTTTCTAAATCAGGGACGTTATGGTCGGGACCCGGCAGCGTGCGTCGGCTACTCAACGCCACGTACGCGCGCTGGTCTGGGGCGTCGTTGTCTTGACTTACGACATCCCTGGGAAGGAGTGGATGTGTATGCCGGGCGGCGGGCACCATATCCCGGCTGGATACCCCGTCTCGTGTACGCACGCTGCTCAGCGACGCACTCCCTCCGCCTCGTCCTTGCAGCTGCCGACGTGCGCCTCGCGGCCTCGCCCCCGCCGCGCTCCCTTTCGTACCCGACATCCGCATGAGCGGGAGAAGAAGGGGGAAGACAGGATGGAGAAACGTCGTCGCCTATGCGCGAGGCCACGCACTCGCGCCGCGCAGGGTCACCTCAGCTCCCGATGACGCAGGACGACGGCTTCCTCGCCTCCTCTCCGCGTTGCCTTTCTTGCTGGAGGTCCGCATGCGCAGGAGACGACAAGTGGCTCTGCGTGCCCAGATTCCCCGTTCGGCGTCCATTGTCTCGTCCTCTCGTGTTTCCGGGTATGTCCTCGTCCCCCGCCCACCGCCCGTCGTAACAGCCGGCTCCAACACACGAAAGGCGGAGATGGGAGAGTGCAGGAATGGAGAGCAGTCTCCTGACGGATATGATTTTTGATCTAGAATCCTCGGTGTGTCGCCTATTCCCTCTCAAGTACTGTAGACTGACGATCCGTCCTAGATTGAAACGCGGGCTTTCTTCCCATTCGGTTGATGGTCGGTGACGCATATCGTACAGCGACCAAGGG
This sequence comes from Mycena leptocephala, assembly GCA_029378395.1. Classification (NCBI taxonomy): domain Eukaryota; kingdom Fungi; phylum Basidiomycota; class Agaricomycetes; order Agaricales; family Mycenaceae; genus Mycena; species Mycena leptocephala. Next base: position 13,328 of record JARJLF010001021.1, read on the forward strand.
TGAGCGAGCAGAAAGATTTGGTGCGTCTTATCCTTTTCTTGACTACGGGTGTCGATACTGACGCTGTACATTCAGGATCTTTTTCTGGCCCGTATTCAATTCATGGGATCGGGCTTTCGTACGCTATACGCTGTGCCTTCAAATCGTTGTCATCGCATTTGCGTTTTTGTTCGGAGGATAGGCATGTTTGGCGGTGTTATTCTCAGACGCCAACGGCGTCGATCACGTTTCGCTGAAATCCATTTTGCTCTTCCATGCCCGGTTCTTTATTTATTCTACTTCCGCTTTGTAGTTCTTCGCTGGTGTCCATGGATCGCTTCGTGCGGCTGTCTTACACTGTACCAAGAGTGACCCCGTGGAGTCCCGCTAGCACTGACTTTCCCAACAGAGGGTATCGCAAGGTTGATCATTCCGTCGGAAGCATGATAGATTGGGTACTTCCTTTCCTATGGCACATGTACTGCCCAGCTAACTAAGTCGCTAGAAAGCGCAATAAAAGTTGAATAATCTTTTTGGGAAGAGGAGGCCTTCAACTGAATGTTGTGGGCTCTCTGTGAGTGAGGTACGCGGATGCCACTACTGTGGAATCCGAATACCAAGACTCGGGGGTGTGGTGGGCGGGCTGCGATGAGCGTCGAGAGCGTTGGAGACAAGTTAATTTGATCTCATTGATCGATCACTTTCTCCGCGCTCTCTTAGTCAGCCGGCTTTGCGCTCTTGCTCGCAGGCTCACTTGGAGCTCAAGCTTATAGCTAACTAAGTCGCTAGAAAGCGCAATAAAAGTTGAATAATCTTTTTGGGAAGAGGAGGCCTTCAACTGGAATGTTGTGGGCTCTCTGTGAGTGAGGTACGCGGATGCCACTACCCACAGAAAAACACCAAGACAGTCGGCATCCGAGTGAACGACTCCCCACAAAAGATTTTGAAAATAAAATAAATAAAATATTACAATTGGGCCAAACGAGCAACGGACTGTTTAAGGGAAGTAAAGGTATCTAAAGAATCACCGATGAAAAGCGGAAGAATCTCTTCGACGTTCCTCCAGTAAAGTAAGAAGGCCGCTGAACTCCAACGGCCTTGCTTCATTACAATCCAAGGATCGACGCCGTGAAGGAGAAGGTGAGTGGTACCTCCAATGCGAAACCCATGGCCATAAAGAGCACCCAAGCCCGCAGAGGCCCAAATCTCGTTACAGCGTGCCATGAAATCGGTGCGCGTGAGGTGAGCCCATCCGGAACGGGTGGTATAAGCGAAGAACGGGGCAGAATCCGGCACTGCGGAATTGACCACGAGATGGTGCTCGATTGCTGCCACGGCATCAACGTCGTCGAAGGTCTCGGTTGAAGTAAGCCAATCCCCAAGTGCCAGCTTGGTCTTCGTCCAAGGCACCTTCGGAATTTTAGTAAAAATCTGACGCAAAAATGGGAACGTGCGCTAAACACCTTTAGACCCAAAAATTTGTGTCCGTTAGATGCAACGCCGCGCCTCTTCGGACAACCCCGAGTAACTTTGCGTGCGGGATCGAAAGATGAGGGGGAATCAACCAGGACCTCACCGAGTCTAGCGCAGTCGCGCCAAGCAGTGCAAGCAGCTGCCCAAACCGCCGAATCGCGCGTGTTAGAAAGGTCCAGGCCAGCTCGGAGCACTGTCATGTGGTTGTACGTGACAGGATCGCGAGGTAAACGCCGCGTGGAAGGAGGAGCTAGCTTGGACACACCCTTCCGAGTTCGCTTCAGGAGTGCATCTCCGTGCCAAGGCGCGAAACTAATCGCGTGCCAGAGTTGAAGTCCGGCCAGCCAGGTAGAGACCGTGCCGCTAGCTACGTGGCCAGCGCCATAAGAAGAGATGAATATAGATAGAAGAGCCTCGCTTGCAGGCATTCGCTGCGCCTCGGGTATATTGTTCAAATCGCAAAAATGGTTGAAACGAAGTAGACCTGCGGCATAACTACCACGGGTATCGCGTTCGACAGACGCTGCGAGAACTGCCTGCCAGCGAGAGATTAAATCGGGGGAAAAGGAAGCTGACAGAGATCGAATGGAGTGGAAGGAGTAGGGGGTACGCCAGGATAAAATTCGGTCTTTCGCGAGAACCGAAGGACGCAGGGGAGAAGGCTTTAGACGATTGTAAGGGTTTGCCGAATTTCGTGGTCCCGTGTGTTTGCGCGCAGATTGCGGCCGAGAAGAGTTGACCGAAGACTCGATCTCGACTGCGCGTAAACTGTCAGCATCAGCTGACCTCGCCATGACTAGCCTGTGCATAGAACGATGAATTGGCTAAGCTCGTCATTGAGCGAAAATGGAATATTCAGACGGAGATGTTGGGGCCCGAAATCGCCGCGAGAAATCGGGTCCGCGAGGTCTTCAGCGGATGGGACGTAGATTGGAGATATGGAAAGGTTACGGGGAATGAGCATCTCGGTGATGCGACGAATGGACATGTTGCGGGGAACGTTCCTGGATCGACCACGTTTATACGCATCAATGACGGAAGTATTATCACCGTGGATTACAACGTTTTTGTCGAGGAAGTCGTTGTCGCGCACAGAGCAGAACCATGAGCAGGCTAACTCGATTGCCACGGATTCAGCCCAGCCGATGTCGCGGCCGTCTGACTTCCAACCAGGCAAGAGCTTCCACGCCGCCCAATGGCCATCAACCAGGATCCCGATCCCGAAGTCCGTTGACGCATCAACCCAGATGTCGGAATCAAGAGTCGAGCGCACAAGAAGGGATCGGGATACATTTTGAAGAGATAGAGTCCGCTCCCACCAATCTAGATCGTTCCGCGCCGCAGAAGACAGATTGTGGGAAACGAAATCGTTCGGAAAATGCGAGATTTGCGCATTGAGGGCGGGGAGAAATGAACGGCCGTCGCGATAGACGAAGGAAACATGCTGTAGGGTGCCATGGATGGAACGAACAGCAGGGAGTTTCACCTTTCCAGCCAAGGCCGCGGCGAGAAACCGTGAGACCTTGCCTAAATATTTCAGCCGTTTCTTCTCGCTGAGATAAACCCTCTTCTTGGCAACGTCAAAGGTAAAGCCCGTGTACTCGGTGATGTAGCCGAAGTCGTGGCCCTTCGCGGAAAGATCGTTCCATACGATGCCGAGCGGTTCACTGATGGAAATGATGGTGTCCAGGTCGTGGGCGTAGGTATATTCAGTGGCGCCATTGAGTGAGGTGTGTGAAGTGATGGGATAGCGAAAGAATACGAAATCATCGACCCACTTCTGGGTATCCTTGATGTCATTAACGGTTAGGATCTCCACAAAAGCATCGGCAGGGGTGCCCTGGACGTTGCCGGAAGTAGTAAGGCCGAAGGGGAAAGTGTGATCTGGCCAAATAGAACCGCGCCAAAGCACGGGTAAAGCCCATTTGTGTTTGGGAGCTACGGCAGAGCAGCGAAAGGCATGCGCCTGATCCAAACTGGCAACTTGTGTTCCAGGGGGAGCGGTAGTGACCTGAGAAAGAATGGATGTAAGTCGTGAGTCCCGCGAGAGCGAAGCAAATTGCATTGAATCAGATAAAATCAGCCTAAGCAGGTCAGATAAAATGCCGTATAAACGGAACACATCTTGACACGCGCAACACGGCTGAATTGGCGTGTAGGATATTCGTTCAAATTGGCACGAGTGAAACATCGAAACTCGTCCAAATTGGCACGAGGGTCGCGTCCAAATTGGTACGCTCAGTACGGCCAAATTGGCGCGTACAGGTAGACTTGTCCAAATTGGCACGAGGGTCGCGTCCAAATTGGTACGCTCAATACAGCCAAATTGGCGTGTACAGGTAGACTCGTCCAAATTGGCACGAGGGTCACATCCAAATTGGTATGCGAAGTACAGCCAAATTGGCGTGTACAGGTAGACTCGTCCAAATTGGCACGAGGGCCACGTCCAAATTGGTACGCGAAGTACGGCCAAATTGGCGCGTACGGGAAGACTCGACCAAATTGGTACGAGGGTTACGTCCAAATTGGCACGCGTCAATTCTAAAATTGATAGAGAAGGGATACGTGAACAGCAGAAAAGAACCCAGGACGAGAAATATCAGCACTTACCAGATCAGCCATGTCAGCACATGTATTCCATTTGATGAGGATGTCCTTCGCGTCCAACCAAGAGTTAGTTGATTGTCCAGTTCCGTCCAGTGCGGAGTTATTCTGTATCATCCTCCACTTTCCCATCCCGGGTTCCTTCTCGACAAGGCCCAAAGGTGACGTCCGGAAATGGCCACCAAAGAAGGCATGAGCCTCGTCACGGGTATAAGGTCCGCTCATGCGACCGGCTTTGACCTCGCCAGCGAGGTAATCATCGATAAAAGAGGGATTTAGATCAGTAGAGGGCATATTAAATGGAGTGAAAGTGAAAGACGGAAGTGGAGGATTGCCAATGGGGGAGCCATAAATAATATCGTGTACAAGGTTTGGGTATCGTTGGAGCAGGTTGCAGTCACGTAAAGCCTCATACCATCCTGCAGCACGGTAGGGCGTGACCACTCTCTCGCGATCAATTGCGAGTGCAATCGACCGCTCCGTGGTGAGCGTCGGCACAGAGAGAGCAGATGTGGATGGGGTGACGGGTGCCATTCGAGTCACACCGTCCGCGGCCGCAGTTGAAACCCATGCAGACTGCCCGTTTATCGGAGATCCGAAAAAGACCGTCGCGATTGGCGGTGATGACAAAGGCCCGACCGTGTCTGCTCGGTTCTGTCTGGTCGCACCCGATGGCACCGTGTCCCGAACGGCCACACCGAAAACACAACATAGTTTTCTTGCGCGTGGAGTCATCTCTGTCGTACGGTTTCGGGCGCTCACCCTTCTCTTTGGGAGGAGCACCTGGTCCCTTCGAACCCGAGCTGTTGGAAACACGACTGGACATGAGAAAGGAATTTTTAGCAGATTGTAACGCAGCTCGGTATTCCTCGTCCTTGACTTTGGGAACGAACGGAGTCGTGAAGAAACGAGCCCGAATTCCCTGGTCAAAGCTTCGGTAGGCTGGGAACCATTGTGAGAGCTCGGGGTCGCTGAGAATGTTATTGTAATGCAGAGCAAATCCTTCAAGGATCCGAGGGCCGGCAGCTATACCCATGAAGGTGAGAAAGGTGTTGTAGCAAGTGAACCACGTAGCCTGGTCCAGGGCTCCTTCGTCTGGGAAATCCGAGACGTCGATCACCGTAACTTTGGTCGTCTCGCCGGTACCGTGTTTAACAGTCTTGATGTTGCTCGAACGAATGCGTGCCAGAGAGGCCGGTAGAAAGAGTGTGAGAGGCGGTGAAATCCCATTCTTGGCGAGATAAAAGATGGAGGAAGGGATGGAATTGTCGTTTGCTTCGAAGGAATTCGCCGCAGCAGCGTCGTCGTCGAAAAGGAAAGTCGAAGCTTGAGCTGGACTCGTTTTCCCGGGGCTGCCATCCGCAGGTGGAAGGTCACCAGAAGGATATACCAAGGTGAAAGGAGCAAAAGGCTCAGCTTCGTCCTCCGACACATTCTCCTCTCCTGCTGTTCGCCTTTCCCCGCGTTTCTCATTACGCTCGAGACGAAGGATATCCATCTTCTTCAGTGCCTTGATAGCCTCAGCGGTGAGGACGACGTCTCCAGACTTCAAGATAGGGGCTTCCTTTCCCCCGCCCGAATTCGAGATAAAGCTGCTGGATTTACCGGAGACCCCAGAATCGGCCATAGGGAGATGAAAGAGCAAGAGGATGTAAAAGACAAGACAACGAAGTTCAGTACTGCGATGAGCGTCGAGAGCGTTGGAGACAAGTTAATTTGATCTCATTGATCGATCACTTTCTCCGCGCTCTCTTAGTCAGCCGGCTTTGCGCTCTTGCTCGCAGGCTCACTTGGAGCTCAAGCTTATAATAATTCAATAATTCATTGAATTGACAATTCGCTCACTAGCTACTGCTATGTAGCCGGCACCAAATACGCGCATTGCACGACTCTGGTCCAACAAGCGCCTGACCAACCAGACTGCCGCTCTCCAAATCAACAGCGAAGCTAAAGTACCACTGCACAAAAATCGTCACGGGCAAACCCTCCAGTCCTGCGGACGGCGGGACGGACACTGACCTGCGGACGCTGAGTTTCTGTCCGCAAACGGCCGAAGTAGCTGGATGGGGTGTGTTTCGTCGTTCCTGGCAGCCTTTTTTAATTTTAATTTTAATCATGCTTTTTGAACTAGACGCAGGTATATCCTTCTGGAAAGTGAGTTGGCCTCCTAGGCAACTTACGCGCTGATTGTATGTAGTAAGCGGACAACGCAACCGAAGCGATGAGCGAGGCCCGGAATCCCGCAGTCCCAGTTTAGTGGTAGTAAACTTGTTGCAGTGGAGATATGAAAAAGCTCTGTCTGTATTACTTGCGTCGCTCTCGTTGAAGTCAGATTTCATGAACTGTAGATGCTCCAACCACGCAATCCTCTGGTTTGACTTTTCTCCTCTGCCGCCAGGGTCTTCCGTTACAGACTTTATCAGTGCATGCTCTTTGAGTCGAAATCGATATTCGGTTGAGGTATAAATCGTGATTTTCATGCTCTTTGTAGTTTCTTTAAACCAACCGATCTCTGGATCTCTTTCTTGCCCACTCACATTGATTCCGGAGTCTTTTGATCTCCAAATTAATACCGCAGTCCCAGGTTCACATTTCAATTCCTACCCGATGCCCTTCTGTCCCGACTCTGCTTCAAAAATGACCGCTGTGTTTCCAACTGCTGCCGATCTGCACTCAGTCAAGCGCAGGAGGATGCCGTACTCTTGTCCCATTTTTTTTGCGGAATTGGTTCGTCCAACTGAAGGGGAAGTACTTCCACCCCGTGTGAAGAAATTTGCGCTGCACTGCACAATAATATGTTCCAACAATACATCCCTGATTATAATACTGTAGTATTTCGTTCAAATCGACAGTCACGCATCACGCACCCCCCTATCGATATCGAAATTTGGCAAGGGTCACGTGTCACGCGGCCATTTGTCGAGCCTCCCGAGCATCACACTGGGCTCAAAATCGCCTGTAAGACCCAAAAAAGCCAAAATTTTCGATTCGATGTCGAAAATTTCGCTGGTGTCACACCAAATTTTGGCTGTTGTCGAAATGTCGAATTGGTTTTTGGGGTCACGCGTCACACCCAGTGTCGATTTGAACGAAATACCACAGTACACGGCGCGAATTAACTATGCACGGGAACGGGAATCGATGGCGCATACACGGGCATTAGAGGAGTAAATCTGGTGACTTTTCACTTTGATCTCTAAATTTGAGGCAATAAACCAAAGGTGGCTGTCGTGGACGTGTTGTTGTGGCTAGTTTGGTTTCTTTATTAAGCTCAAAGCTGGCACGTGATAAGAGCCCCTATTCGCCAGATACTTCCGCTCTCGAAGCATTTTATTGAAATAATCAGTAGTTCATTGGAGACAGTGGTTGCGGGAGTAGCCACGTAATTTCGACTAAAGACCAAGCTCAAGACTGTCGCAATATTTATAAAGTTGTGTCCCAGAGGATCTCATTTCCTTGAACAGGACATAGAGCCGGTGCGCGAAATCATCCAAGTAGAGTCTCACATTAGTGTTCTCCTGAGGTTTTAAGAATACGTCACGATATTTTTCCCGAGATATCCGTACATCCGCCTCCGCGCGGCTCCACCGGAGGACTCAGAGCGGGGCAAAGAAATGTGAGACATCGATTGTGCGTATAAAAGACGGACCCGCAGTACCACGCCGATAACAAACACCCCGCTTACTAATCCCATCTCCCCAAACATCTACTTGCACACATAACAGAACACCATGTACGCAGCCATCCCCACAAGTGCCTCGTATACCAGCCAGCCCACATCGGCGCGGACATTGCGGGAACGGCGCCGTTTCACGCTGTCGCTTTCCGCGCGTTCGAACGAGAACAGCAATGGGGAGCTGCTCAATCGCCATCGCGTTTGCGAGCTGGCCCGTGAGGGAATATTTCCCACTGCACAACTTATGAGGGACAACACGGAGAGACGTGTTTGAACAAGTTTCTGGATCTTGGAATCGTGAGTACTGTTGTATTATACTAGAGCGCAATCAGTTCTGACCCTTCTAAGCAGACGAATAGCAGGATACTCATCTGGACAGGCCAGGAAATTCGGGAATTGGTGAAACCGGCAAAGTCACCGGCGGCATCACCAGCGGCATCTAATCGGAGCTTGAATTAGCTTTGACAGCTGATGCCCGCCACTTACCCGCCGTGCGCAAATACATTGCTATTGTCGACCGACACACCCGTTTGCCGTGAACACGCATCAGCGAAGGATTTCAACGTCCCGCTTAGTCTCGATTTTTCCCATGCAAGCGCGGCGCACTGTAGGATAGATACCGCCACGCCCAGCTCTCCCGCCGCTCGCCTGCATACAGCACAGCTCTTGGTGAGCACGCTGGGGCGGACACGAGTGCAGCGCAGTCAAAACACTGTTGCTATCGGCGCTCGTCGCACATCTTTCCCGCCACTGCTGCAAAGTGCCTCAGAGGCATTGTGACCTCACATTATACAGTGGTGCGTGAGGGCCCTCGGCCATGTGGTACTTTATTAATTACAGGGAGTTACTTGAGTCTTGTAAGGGTTGGGGGAGGGATGGCGAAGAGTGTGCTGTGAGGTTAGTAACTCGAAACTAATGTGAGTATGTGCCTCAGGGGCTTGGTGAATTAAAACTCCGACATGACATAAACAAGGCCGGCGGTTAACCGCCGGCCACTTTTGATGCCGGTTTCACCAATTCCCGAAAGCTCTCGGACAGGCAGACACCGATAATGAATTGTCGACACATCCACTGTTGTACTCATAAAATCCTGATCCGTGTTGAAATATACCGAAAGAAATACCATAAAAAAAAACAATTAACAAACCACCAATCGTCCGGAGAAGTCTATTCACCTTATATATCGCGGTGCATCCAGGGTTGAAGCACCGAAGAAGGATTTGCACCACGCCGATGCATCTGAAACAGGATTCGCCGCTAGCTGTGGTAAAATTGGGTCTCAGCCGGGAACCAACTGGGGCGTACGGGAGGAGAAGAAATCGGAGAGAGAGGGACCGTGTTCGAGTGGCAAACTGTCGCTGGGTGAGGCTGAGAGCTTGAAGCAGAGGTGGGATTTCGCGCTGACAGTTTTCATTTTTTGTCGCTGTGCCCGAGTCTGAGGTGGGTTGTATACTTAAGCAAGCCAGCGGTACTTGAGCAACAGCACGAGAAATTGAAGCAGAGGATCAAGAGGTGCGTGGCGATGCGGCACGCATCAGCAAGCACCGCGGCCCGTGATCCGCAGCTCTCTTCTTCCGCTCATCAACGGCACAAATTCTCGGTTTTTCCTGCTATTTCCAGCGTTTGGGGAGATAACAGCTGTAGCCCTGGTTTCATTCCTTCCGTCATCGGTGTTTGACCAACGTTTGACTCGGACGTCTAACATCACCAGATTCACCACACACACTGCATTCCGGCCCTACGTCGGCAAGGTCTGTTTGCCTGGTCGAGGTCGGTCGACCTCGGCCGACCATAGTCGGCGGAGTCTGTCGACGCCACTTCGGTACATGTCGGCAGAGGTCGACCGACTTCCACCCATGTCACAGGCTCTGCCGACAGGGCCACGGAATGCAGTGACATGTACAACCCTTGCTCTTCACCGCCATCCTCAGTCCTGACTTCGACCCTTCTATCTCTCACCACCCCATCCATCAACAGTCTTTCCCAGGTTTCCTTATAGTCTCTAGAAAATCCGTTGCTCTAACAGAGTCACGGAGATCTCCGGTCCCATTGTACAGTCACGGCGAAATTAGATGCATGACCCCATTTGGAAATTGCCATCAAAAGGAGTCCTTTTCACCACTTCTGAGCTTAGGCAGTCACATTTGTGGATTGAGAGCTGGATATGCTCTAGTAGCTGTAATAGACTTAGTGCAATGGATCACCTTAATCCGAGCTGTATGCACAATGCAAGCAGCTGTTGTTCAACTTGACCATATATGCCGTTGTGCAGCTCTGAGTCTCTGACTGCAATTAATTTTCTGTGCTGCAGTCCTATGTCATTGGAGGTAAGTAAACACTTTAACTATCCACAGATCCACAACTGAGCTCATAGGTGGTGAAAGGACTCCTTTTGATGGCAATTCCAAATGGGTCATGCATCTAATTTCGCCGTGACTGTATCTTGATTCCTTTCTGCATTCACAGGAACCCAACGAACAGTTGAGTACCCTAACCCAAGATCTCAGGCTCAATCAAAGGTAAAATCCAAACTGTGAAAGTAAGATCAAACCTGAAAATCACCTGAGCATTTAAATTTCCCCATCATGAAGGGTTGCATTGGAATAATACGTCGCGACCGGCCACTGGATCTGGATAATACTGTACGCGAAGTAATAGTGCAAAATTTTCTGTGCTTTTGATTCGAGTCCAGCAAAGACATATTCGTTCTGGTGTGCTTTAGCTCCTACACAATCGGTGCCAGGGGTTCCAAATATTCACTATTTCGAGACTGCTCGGTTATTGCGCACCCTGACCCGTTCAGACTCCTTCATTAAACGGTTAAACACGTTTGTTGCAAGTTTGTTGTTGTTTTATTCAGTCAAGAATGCGAGCCTTTGAAGAGAAATTGAATCCAAAGAGACTAACCAGAATTCCTAAAATATTCTAAGTCTTGCGCAGATGACTCAATTTTCCATGTTTTCAAACCGAGACAGTGTTTGGGCCTGTTATGATGTGGTGTGTCACTGTCACGCGTGACACTTCGCGTCTTTGTTTCGTCCACCTTCATCTTGCCTCCTCGCATCCGTCCCGCCAATTCTGCACCCTAATACATATCGCAAACGATATTGTCGACCTTAACACACCCTCTGCATGACTCTTTTACCCCATTCGAACCCTTTTACGAGCATCAACGCGTAAATCAGCACCACCAACAAGGACGAGTTCATCGTGCATCTGGCACAGCAGGGGTCGAAAAACATCTTCAAACCATCGTAATTCACTCATTGTTTTATGTGATGCACATTTTCAGGCCCTGTTGCTCCGTGTGGCTCACCCCTGAGACACGGCAGTCAAGGGACGGGAAGCTGCGCGCAGTCTCAACAGACTTCCATCGCCGATGCCGCTATCTTCGTTCTAGCCCTCCTCTGACATCTGTGGAAGATGCCCTTCCAGCCCCTGAACCGTCGGAGTTGTGGACTAGGTGTGGCCGTTATTTACATGGTGAGTTATCATCCATTACTTGATCAAGTCCTCCCACTCGTTCTTTCGTGCACGTCCCGGGCGGATCCCTCGCCTCGGGAGCCGGTCGTTCCATTCAAACTGCTCTTGTTTTTGGTTTACATTATGCCTTCTTTCCAGATCACTAAATGACGAACATTTGTTTGACCCGCATCTATTTTGGATGCTTCTCCCAGACCCCGACAGGTACGGGGAAGTGCGTGTGTACGTCTGCATGGGCGCTTCACCTTTATGCTAGCACCTTTCTCACCTCGCTCGTGATTACCATCTTTCCTGAAGGTTTCTTACCTTTTCATTGTGCGGCGCGTCTGTCTATTCCTCATTTCTCATCGAATTCAGGTCCAGTCAGATCAAAACACGAGGGTAACGTCGCTGATTCGACGCACTGGGCAGATCACAAGTCTTTTCTGGCTTGCCGTGCGTTCGCGTTCTAAATACAGCCAAATGCACCCGTGGTCTATCATTGATTTTTGCAGTTGCTGGATTAACCATCCCGAAGTGTTGTACCACCATCCTTCCGCCACCTTCCGCCTCCATCCAGAGATCCCATCCTGACTTTTATGTGTTGCAGCTCATGATACAATCTACAAGCTCTGGTATGCAATTTTCCAAACATCTTATTGGCTCCTGCTACGCTAGTCTTAGAATCGACGCAAGGAGGCTGTCTCGCCACTGTCGCACCGTGTATGAGGATCGATTCGCACGAAGTGAGTTTCTCCATGATTTTCGGTCACAAAGGTGTCCTAATCAAGTCCGCAGCTTTGCGAACATGTGCCTGTATATGCGAGTAAGATTAGTATTGTCTTTCGCGTGGACTTTACTAATTCTCGCGTGAGCCATTGTCGCTATTTCGTCTCCAAGTAAGCTGATTTACCACTCGGCGCGGTATCGTAACGAAACTTGATTTGCTGTACGTCTCCGACATGAATTGTCGCGCTTTTATCTGACTTTCAACCTTTCATTTCCACCCTTACCTCAATGAGATCCCGCTTGACGGGCATTCTAGTTTGTGCCAACTCGACTTTGGCTCAGGGTGAGGGGTTTGTCATCGTAAATCTCCGGTGCCTGACCTTTGTTTAGTCGGAAATATCTTACTCTATTCGACGGGGTCTCAGGTGTGTGATATACCTAAAAGCACTAGGAATCAGTGCCATGGTGCACTATAAATTAGTGCCCTGACGCACTAATTAACTACGAAAAGCACTGGATATAAGTGAAAAAAATGAGCATAAGTACTATATATTAGTGCTTTGAGGTACTATTATACTGTGCATAGGTACTAATTCCCAGTGCTCTAGGGTACTAATTTTTGGGGGTGGGTGGGTACTAATTTACAGTACATCCCATATAGTGACAACAACAGTGTTGCTACCAATGAATCCTCTGGTTCAGAGAAAGACAATGATGAGCCGGAGACATCACAGGTCCCCCAGATGTCCCTTCCCTCCAATAATTGCCAGGCTCTCGGGGAACAGGCACTATCACGTACCTTGTTCAAACTCAAAGATATTGGTCCTAAATTTGGGGACCTCACTGAATTCTTGAAGATCCATTGCGGCCCCTTCTCTGATGGAAATCGAGATTCATTGACTCAACGCCGTGAACCTTTGGTGGTGTTCTTGGCAGACGATCGGCTGTGTTGTGATTCACAACAAACATCACTCCCGTTGTCGCCCCGACTATTGCCGAGCCCACCGGGACTCAGCGGGCTTCGGCTTTGAAGCGGAAGGCAGACAAAGTGTACTTATTGCCACCATCCCTCTAAAAGACATCAATCTTTCGCACCTCACTAGATATACGACGTGTTTTTAACGTGTTTTTCTCCTTGTATTTTTCGCCCTCAATTGTATCAAATTATTCTCTATATTTTTGGCAGACCCATTGTTCAATAAGGACAATGGCCAGACGCATCCCCAAATTGAGGCGCGTCGTGGGCACGCGACCATCGGAACATTGGCCCGAGTGATAGCCAGGCCATCGCAAATAGGAAGCCGCGTCGCTGGGCCGTGTTTCCGCCTAAAACGTGCAGAAAAGGCAGAATTTTTGTCTGGAATGTCGAAATTTTGAGAGTGTCACACAAAATTTTCGCCCGTGTCGAGGTGTCGAAAAGGTAAATCGGGTCACGCGTCACGCCTGGTGTCGATTTGAAGGAAAAAAATCCAGTAGCTTCTGAGCGAGCTAGAGTCAGGGGGGGATGCCGCTGCACCGTTATCTTTTTGCTTCGCCGTCCTACCGTGGATTCTCATGCTTCTTTGCTGAAGATCCTGCCCCGCATTCTCCTCGGCTGCAGTTTGGAGTTGGCGGTTGTTTATCTTGACTTCTGGATGATGGCAGGCTAACGTGTAGACTTGGTTTGTGCCCACACTGATCTGGACTCCATCATATCTGACAGCTTTTCTCTTTGTTCTACCAGGCAGCCTTGCCCCTCCCGACCCGTCGTCCTCGACTCGAGCCGCACATGACCCAACACCCGTTCGCGCCCTGAGGATCTTTTCAGCGGAGCCATGTGGAGCAGGCATGGCCCCTCCACCGAGCTTTCCCAGTACTATTCCGCACTTGATTTTGCATGAATAGTTCTCCGAGGGCCAATTGAGGCGGATTGATTCTAAACTCCCACAATCTATGGGAAATGATGAGAGATCGTGACTTGCGAGTGTTTCTGATGAACAGGTGAGCGGGCTCTGCGCTCAAAAAATCATTAATGAAAAGGGGACAAAAAAAGTTCTCTATGGCCCGTGGGGTAGTCTCTCCTAGACAGACGCTACAACACAAGGCAACCTCGTACCTCGGCGTGTTGAAGTCTGTTACTTACCGCGGTGTTCCGATCAGGTCAGAATCTTATTACATAATCACAAACTATTGAAAAAATGTTCGGTGAGACTGGGAGCTGATTTATTCATACACAAATTACATATGACTGGTTGCCTATAGTTGCCATCAAGTTTGCAGCACTTCCTGAATTTTTAAGTGCTCATATGTGGCCGTCAACGATTTTTCTTTCTGGTTGCTGACCAATCAGATCAAAAGTCGCACACCGTTAATATGAGGATTTCGTTTTGATATTTAAAATTTTGAGGACACAGAACTTCAAGGCACACATGTAGCTGCTCAACTGAGCTTTAACTGCGTGAAATAACGCGCTTTTGACAAAGTTTATTTAGGGCAAGATTTCAAACTCCGACGATTATGTAATAAGATCCTGACCTGAGCGGACCCCCGCGGTAACAACAAGACTACCCGTGGGGGCTATGTGACGGAACTTACCTTTCTGCGGTGTCGTCTCAATACTCTCAAGTTGCCATCAATAAAGGGTTGAGTAAGTAATTACCGTGACAGCCAAAACAAGCCAAAAGGCAGCAAAATGCATGAAAGTCGCCATTTTGCGGGCCACATATCTCACTATCCCCTTTATATTTTTGCACAATTCAAATTGTGTGACAGTAGAGAACATCCTGAATTACAATCGGCTTGTGCCCAAAAAAATTATAGCTCGAGCGGCAACAGTCGATTTTCCGGTTTTTCCGTATTCGGCTCCCAGTGATGGCGCATCAATGTATTTTGATCTCATCAGTAACGGTCCGTAGGATCCTTCTCTATGTGTTGTTTGACCCCAAAATGTTATCTCAATGCCGAGATATGGTCCAAAAACTGATCGGTCATTATTTTTGTCCAGTGAGTGTAGGTACCGATCTGTGGCTGCTGCGATTCTGCAGTATCAATCATTTAGGTGGGCCAACAAAGATGTAAGTGGTACTGTACGTACCTGTATGGTAGCAACCGTCACTGTCACGATGGGGCCGTTGCGTTGCTTGTTTTTGGGGCCGTCACGATCACGGCTGGGGTCGTTGCCTTGAAAAAATCGTGACATGGCGGAGGGAAAATCTGAAAAAAAATCGTGAGCCTGAATATCTGCTAGAATAGCTTGTGAACCATTGATTACAGGATTGGAACACAATAACTGTGCTCCATCTCGTTGAAATCCCTCAATATTGACAGAAAGAACAAACATCTTGTTGCCTATTCAAGCAACAGTCACGGTCACTGTGGTTCTGTTGCCTGAAAATGAGGCAACAGGTGTGTCACGGTGCTTGGGGCGTTGCTTCCATACAGGTACGTACAGTACGTACGTACCTCAGAATTAACGTTTTTCAGAAAGAGGAGGAAGTGTAAACAAGAGAATATCTCGACTAGGCCGTCCACTACATTCTGGACGCGTACCGGAGGACCGTAGGCCTAGGCATTGTAACAGCTATTCGACAATCTATTCACGCCGAAGAACCTAAGAATATCTGTCAGCATTGCCTTCCCGATAATCATCTAGACGCTCAAGACATCTTGTGCTGATGTGTGTGGGTGTTCGGTAATATAATCATTGCGGCAAGGAAAGTCGTCGGGACGTCAAGTATTCTGTAGTTGAGATCTAGAGGTATTCGAGATACCCGTTTAACCAACCAAGCACTATCCTATTCAAGTGAAATTAAATACAGGTGTCGTGGCTGAATACTTGCCCACCCTACCGCTGACGGGCTTGCCGTAAACGGAACAAGGACGGGTATTGTATTCGGTTTCTGGCACTTCATATCAGCCAAAGATCTCAGCATCTGTCAATCAAGAACTTGCCTGGCTCTTCCTTCGCTGCCCATATATTCAAGAAGCTTCCTAGTGCGCCTGCATTTTACGATGTTCGGTCCCTCTCTCTTTCTGGTGACAATACTTGCGAGCCTTACAGGGGTCACTCATGCCAAAACCGACTGGTCTACGGTCACTCCAATCCCGTACGTGAACATGACAATGATGATCTTCACGGTTCTCGCCATCGTCGTTACCATAGTCCAATCCTTGCATTGCATCGCCGCAGCGAGCGGAGTGGACGTTGGGCGCGGTAAACGGCTGTTTGTCGTTCTCCTTCCCGGCCTCGTGTCTCTTTTGGCACTATACATCCTGCGCGCCTATTTCCTCACTCATTATCACCCCACCACTCATTTATCTCGTGCCCTCTACGCCATGCTCTACTTCACGGAGCAGTTCTCCAACATCATGATAGCGGCCTCCACAATGGCTCTGCTGCACTACACCGAGCGCGACTGGTATGAAATTACCATCGGTCTCCGAATCAGGACGGCTCTAAGAACGCTCCTCGTTGTTGCCTGGCTGGCACTGGTGATCGCCCAGACTGTCATATACCGACCGCCCTCCGACGTGGACCACAACGCTCTTTTGACCATAGCTTTGTATCAAGACAGGCTTACCCATGCCATCATCGGCGTCTATAACTTCATCACCCTCGATATCGCCATATCGTCGTTCGTACTGTGGATCCACGTGCGGAAAAGGGAATCTCCAGACCCGGAATCTGGACCAGACAAAGTACGTCCTTCATCATTCACGCCTGCTGGAATAGGAAGCTGACCGCCCGTTCAGCGCCTCAGTGAATTTCCGGAGCCGGAATCTGGACCAGAAAATGTATGCCCTTCGTCTTCACTCCCTATCAAGTCCTTGGACAGAGAAAGCTGACACCCGTCCAGAGCATCAGCGAATTTGTGGGCCCGGAATCCGGGTCAGATCATGTACGTTCCTCACCCCTTCTCAGGTGCTTGGAAGCAGAAAACTGACCTCCCGGTTCAGCATGCAAGTGAATGTCCGGCCCCGGAACCTGAACAAGAGACTGTGCGTCTTTCGTTCTTCACACCTCCTCAGTAGCTGATCCCTGGACCAGCGCCACAAATTCCTCTTGTTCGCCGCCTCACTCCTCGCCATCCGCGCACTCGCTCTCCTTGTCGTGCACGTCATCTCCGTCCTCTCTATCCCCGCGCATCTCGTCACGGTCATCTGGAACGTCATCCTCTTCGGCTGGCTCGTGCTCGATCCGACGCTCTGCTACGCCGCGCTGTACGCCTTGCTGCGCGCATCACGCGTACCCGCCCCGCTCCAATTCAGATGGATCGTCGTGGCGTGCGCTACAGTAGCCGCAGCAGCAGCCGCAGTAGCCGTCATATTGGTGGGCGGGTGCTTGAAGGGGATGGCAGAGGACGAGCGGAATACGTATGTGGTGAAGGATAAGAATACGGGAATCAAGCACAAGATCGTGGTGCAGAAGCGATGGTATTAGTTCAAAGTTGAAGTCGGCATACTTCCTTATCGCCACATTCATTTATTCTCTCAGGTTTAACTTATTGTATATACTGGACTTTCTCATGATCAGTGCCCTCTTTTTGGGATCTGGACAGAGCCAAAATCAGGTCACTTGTAAATCTTCGGTCATTTCAAACATGTATACATAATGCTGTTTGAGATACTTTCAGTGCAACCCAAGCGTACTTTTCGGTTATTTTTGAGATGGTGGGCGGATAAATGAATGGTATGTTAAACCATGAACCATCACATCTAAACCAGGAGGATTGGCTCGAGGAGCTGACCTTGCAAAACAGGATGTCTTGTTGAACAGCAGTGAAACTGTTGCACGCCTAGTACAGTGTTACTCCCTCGGCCCATTCGTGCACCCACCCACCCCCATTGATATGATTTCTCACTTTTATGTTCCGATACCCCAATCTAAGGTTCAATCTGCACTTGGAGCTCGACCTCGGACTCCCTCGAATTTTCGAGTCTGTCAACCACAAATCCAAGGAGGTCATTAGGGTCATTCACAGTAGCCTTTTTTCCAGCCTTTTTCGCTCCCCTTTTTCTCCCTTTTTGTATTCCCAAAGTGTTTCTCACCGGTTTTTTTCCCCTTTTCAATTTCAACATGCAAAAAGGGTGTAAATCCAAAAAATCTAGGTCCAACGTGCGATATTGGATGAAATCAGAAGAAGAAGAAAAAGGAAGCGAAAAAGGCCGAAAAAAGGCTAATGTGAACGCTGAAGAGCACGGAATGTGCACACCTATGAAAACCTCGTAAATATCCAGTTTCAGATGAGTTTCAGAAACTCAAGCTGGTTGCTAGCGAGACGCGTCACCATGCCAGCTGAAACACGTTTTGAGACGCGTACTGGTTTGCTGTGCGTTGTCATCGCGTCGACCAACGTGTCGAACACGTAGTATTATTTACCATTGTATCCTCCATTGTTCTACTTCCCATTGTTCCCTACATATAAAAGGCTGGCCCTGTATTAGCTAGAGAAAAGGAGGAATATACCCCGCTTTCATCTTTTCTTGGGCCCTAGGCCGCATGTCAAGTTTATTTGGACCCAAGGTCGCACGGTTGAATCGGAACGGAACGGAACGGATTGGGCCCAAGGCCGCACGGATATTAGAGATTGTTTTGGATTTGTTGGGATTGTTTGGATTGGTTTATCGGTTTGGGGATAGGAGATTCGAGCTGTGAAGAGTGGTGGTTTTATTGGTTTTATTTGGTGGAGCACCAGAAGAGAGATTTCGAAGGACGAAGTGCTGGATTGCACAAGACCACATACGGTGGTCCGAGCCCCGAACACACACACGGCATCGGAGTGTTGTGGATATTTGAGTGATTTATTCATTCACTTGTCTGCTCACTTCCAGCCTTTCAACGCCCCGGTTTTCAGGTCCCTTTATCCATTTCATGCAGTCTGGATGCTCCTATGGTTCTTTAAAGGTCACACAGCACCTCAGGCGTTCAAAAAGGACTAAGGTGAATTTTTCTGGATTTTATAGGTCACTCAGTTACATTTATCTGCCAAACAAGAAAAAGGGCGCAAAAACGGACGTCAAAAAGGCTACTGTGAATAAGCCTATTAACTTTTCTTGCAGTATAAACTCGCTCCACTCCAATCATTGAATTCCCATTTGGGACGACACTTGTATGTGGCTGTGCAATGAAGCGTGGGATGAACCTCAATCTATCAAAGGACTGTAATCATACAACTGCCATGATATTCTTGGGCGAATCTCCCCGCCGCCAATCAGAATTCTTTATATTTATGGAGTCCTTGCTGAAAGCTACGACTCGCGTCCAGAGTTGCTATTTTAGCATTTGTTTTCTCTTTGGAATCCCGTGGGACGAACTGAGGGCAGCGTTCTGTTCTATTCGCGGAATTCTGCGCGACAATACGGCGCACCGGTTTCACGAGCAGCTCATCCGTGCTTCAGGACAAGGGCAGAAAAAATACGCGACGAATTTAATGCAGCAATTCGTCCCATTGGCGAAATTCTAAGAGGCGAGATGAGGCGAGATGGCGCAGGTTCACGATGCTAAATTCGAATTCGGACGGAACTGCCTTGGAAAGACTGTATTCCCAAAATCTTTATTGTCGAAACTCGCAAAGGGTGATTTGCGTGTCGGCGCTGTCGCATGAGCAATATTTACTGACCAACGATGAATCCTGCCACGCTACCTGTTGAGACTCCGAAGAAGACGATCACGGCGATGACAAGAGTGACAACAACAGTGTTGCTACCAACGAATCCTCTGATTCAGAGAAAGGCAACGACGAGCCGGAGACATCGCAGGTCCCCCAGATGTCCCTTCCCTCCAATATTGCCAGGCTCTCGGGGAACAGGCACTATCACGTGCCTTGTTCGAACTCGAAGATATTGGTCCTAAATTTGGGGACCTCGCTGAATTCTTGAAGATCCATTGCGGCCCCTTGTCTTATGGAAATCGAGATTTATTGACTCAACGCCGTGAACCTTTGGTGGCGTTCTTGGCAGAAGTCGATCGGCTGTGCTGTGATTCACAACAAACATCACTCCCGTTGTCGCCCCGACTATCGCTGAACCCACCGGGACTCAGCGGCTTCGGCCTTGAAGCGGAAGGTAGACAAAGCATACTTATTGCCACCATCCCCAGAGAAGGCATCTAAAAGACATCAATCTTTCGCACCTCACTAGATAAATGACGTGTTTTTCTCCTTGTATTTTTTGCCCTCAATAATTCTCTGTATTTTGGGCACTCTAAACGACCCATTGTTCAAGGACAATGGCCAGACGTGTCGCCAAATTCAGGCGCGTCGTGGGCACGCGACCATCGGAACATTGGCCCGAGTGATAGCCAGGCCATCCCAAATAGGAAGGTGTCGAAAAGGTAAATCGAGTCACGCGTCACGCCTGGTGTCGATTTGAAGGAAAAAAATCCAGCAGCTTCTGAGGGAGCTAGAGTCAGGAGGGGATGCCGCTGCACCGTCATCTTTTTGCTTCACCGTTCTACCGTGGATTCTCACGCTTCTTTGCTGAAGATCCTGCCCCGCATTCTCTCCTCGGCTGCAGTTTGGAGTTGGCGGCAAGGTTGGCGGTTGTTTACCTTGACTTCTGGACGACGGCAGGCTAACGTGTAGACTTGGTTTGTGCCCACACTGATCTGGACTCCATCATAGCTGACAGCTTTTCTCTTTGTCTTCCCCCCGACCCGTCATCCTCGACTCGAGCCGCACACATCAGCAAAACCTGGGTCTGCTACGTAGTTGGTGTAGTCTCTATAGTGGCCGTAGTCACTGTAGTTTAAGGTACCACCTGTGTAGTTCTCGTAGTCCAGGCCAGTTTACGTAGTCTCTGTAGTTGGCCTGTGGTCAATGGTGGTGTTTAGCATCCCCTAGCTGCTATTGCATTTCAAGCATACTGTTTAGCGCACTGTTTCAGCATGCTCAACTGCTCAAAGACCACACAAGAGATGCTCCGCTTCTTTCCTTCGCTCTCCCATTATCCCCCACCATACCCACTGTCCATGCCCAGTGCCAGGAGCTCGATTTTACACATGCTGATTTCACTAGGATGCCTGAGTCGCAGTGGAAGATCAGAGCATTCACTTTGGCTACATCCAATGCGGTGCCAGGCCCGGGTGCAAACCCAGTGAGCCACTCACTTTCATTCTTGCCAGCACTGAAATACTGATACGCCTACTCCGGGTCTAAGCGCGGAGTGAGAACGTGGGTGTGCGAGGTGGTCCAAGATGTCCCAAATCTAACAGGTATGTGCGGAGGGCTAACTGGCGAATATAATGCGAGGCTTGAGCGATGGCGTGAGCTATACGATGGTGTTCGAGGACGAAGGCTAAATCTGGGCTAATACGAGGACGACAGCGGTAAGTAACAGTGATCGAGGACGAAGGCTAAACGATACGAGGACAAGAGCTAGTGCAGATGGGCTGCAGAGGACGACAAGAATCCAAGAAGGAAAGCTGAAGTCTATTGCAGTGGGGTGCAGGAAGATCCAGTACATGGTAAACAGGTCCAGTATTTATAGGAGCCTTCGAGGCTGTGTTGGTAGCATGCGGTACCATAGGGTGGAAGCAATAGGACTCCAAAAGGAGCAGCGGAATTTAGCCGAGCGGAGGAGGAGGCAGAATTGAATATAGGGACAAAGGAGCAGGCGGAAAAGGCGTAGAGACCAAGGAGTACACGGAATAAGGATGGAGAAGGAAGAGGAGAACATAAGAGGGAAAAATGAGTGATATAGGAGAGGTGGGGAAACCACGGAGGAAGATAGAGGCACGTAGACATCGCAGAATTGGAAATAACGCCTGAGGAGTATGCAGAATAAGGACGGAGAGCTTCAAGGAGAGCTAGAGGCAGCGTAGGAGATCCATAGGGAGAATAGGAGGAAAGGCGGAGAAGACAAGAAGGTGGCGGAGGAGAAGAGGAGGAGGCAGAGTTGACGAAATGAACTGTGAGAAGCCGGAATAGCTGTGCTGTGAGAACTCCGCTGACTGCGTGTGAACTCCATTTCCGTGTGTAGCGCGCCTTGGTGCGTATCATCTCCTCCCAACTGAAAAACTGACTGTCCCCAGTCAGCCGTGCATGCATGCAAAATTTACCTCAGGCTACCCTTATATGACCCCTCTTAGGGGGTATTGTTACATGGTGATTCATATGCCTAAGAGGGGGTCTTCCTGAGGGGCGGTTCCCACATATGGTGGGACATCCCACTGTATATAGGAACCTATGGTGGGAGTTCCCACACTGTTGTTCAATACATATATGGGACATCCCACCCATTTTGACGGGATATCCCACCGCCGCAGGCGGGCCCGAAAATTTACCTGGGGACATCCCGCAGGCCCATTTTCCCACCAGGACCCCAGACACTGCCCCATCCAAAAAGCTGCAATATCAGGTCCATTTCTGCTCCGTTTGGCATGTTCTTTGGTGATTCGTGAAGCCCAAGGTCAGGGCTCCTAGCCTACATATAAACCATTCAAATCTGTGCACCTTTTTTTACATTCAATTATAGCTTTGTAGCACCCCAAAAAGCACTTTTTGCAGCCATCCAGGGACTGATTCACCTAGTACTTGGTGGCAGAGAGCCCTATATTAGCACCCCTGTCTACATATAAATCATCCAGATCTGAATACCTTTTTCGTGCATCAAACCATAGCTTTGTACCACCAAAAAGTGCCCCTTGCAGCTCTCGTTCGCCTTATGCTTGGTGACTCAGGGAGCCCTGTATCAGGGCTCTATACCTATTGCATAAACCACCCAAATCCGAGTGCTTTTTTTTACATTCACTTCTAGCTTCATAGCACCAAAAAGCACCTTTAACAGCTGTTCAGGCACTGATTGGCCCTGCACTTGGCAATTCGGCCAGCCTGTGTCAGGGCTCCTAATTTACATATAATCATGCAGATTGGATCACATTATTTTCCATTCATCTGTGGGCTGGAATGCCCTTTTCACAGCTTTCTAGCCACTCATTGGCCTTGCACTTTGTGCCTATAAACATCCGGATCTGAGTACCTTTTTTTTGCATTGAATCATAGCTTTGTATAACAAGCATTTTTCTCTCAATGTGTGACATCCCACTCACTTTTTACTCCACGTGGGACTTCCCACTCACTTTTTACTCAACGTGGGACTTCCCACCCACTTTTTACCCAACGTGGGACTTCCCACTCACTTTTTACCCAACGTGGGCCTTCCCACTCACTTTTTACTCAACGTGGGACTTCCCACTCACTTTTTACTCAACGTGGGACATCCCATGTGTTTTTTACTCATGGTTATGCTTTATTGTTTTTTTTTTGGTGCATAATAAATATAGTATTCCTATAGGTAGATGGCTACGAGTTTGTTCAAGATCCAAAAAGCAAAGAAAATAGGTGCTGGCACAAACAACTGATAGGAGCCCCAAGGGAAGGTAAATTATATATTTGACCCAAATAACCTCTAAGTCACTACAATTATAAGAACTAACTAACTGTATCGTACTTCATCTTGTCTCGCCCGTTCCACAAAAAGCCCCAACCAAAAGGCCGCAGTGCCCAGTGCAAAGACTGTTAAAAATTGTCCAAATAGGCGCCAGTATAAACACGAACAAACAACCGCTACGGCCTCAAAAAGGAAATTTTCTTACACATACTCGCCCCTCGTATATGTCGACCACAGTACCTCCGTAGGGCCTGTGGTAAGACCCACGTATCACACAGGGTCTCCATTTACTTGAGGGGCAAGCTAGGGCACCAAAAAAACTAACCTTCCTTCCTCCAGTGTTTTTTTTTTTTTCGGAGTTGTTTTTGCATGAGCTGGGGCAAGATTACCTTCATTGAAAGTCAGTGTGACAGTTTAGTGCATAAAACAGTCACCTACTTTGGTATTACATGCGCCCTCTTGGTCAATATGGACTTGTCGCACAACATCGTTTACCTGTCAAAGATAAGCCCCCAGTCTTAACACAACCAAACAACCGCTACGGCCCCAAAAAGGAAATAATGCTCAAAGAAACTGCACTTGAACTCAAGAAGAAAATAACTTTATTCAACGCAAGAAACTTGAAACATTGTGTACAATACAAATCAAAGGCTAGAAAATGGGAGCAAAGTACAAGACAACCAAAGCACTCAAGTTAATAATGCCCATAAAATAAGTGCGCCGGAATCGCAAAGGACGGCGCTGGTGCGCGTGCACGGGCCCAGGTGTCGGCCATATACTCCCTAATTTGCAGGCGCCAGACCTCATCTGAAAAGAAATTCGACAGCCAGTCACCAATGGAACATAAAGGACGTACGCTCTATGTATGTTCCGAGGCAGTCCGCGTTAGGGACAAGCTCCCTGTCCCGGTTCGTAAGCACAATAACGAATTGCGGGTCGCCCAATGTTGGTGGCTGCGGCGTGTTGTCGCCCAAGAACCAAGCTCGACATTCCCGCACTAAAAACCCGAAGTCAACATCACTGCCAAGGCGCAATGCACACAAAGGAACATACAATATGTGTCGCACTCCAGGCGATTCAGGCGGAACGGGTTCACGGCCGTGATGGTACAAGTCCACCGGCTAGTGATCTTGTCCTCGAGGTCGGGATCCCCGCGAGAATGCTGTTTGACGCGGTCATAGACCACGAGCTCCTTCAGCTTCTTCTCCAGGTCGCGGCGGCTGATGGGATCGTGGATCTTGAAGGGGATCCCGCACACGGCCTTGTAATTGTCCCGGCCAACCAAGAGCTGGCGCAGCCTGTCGGGGGATAGGTGAATGGCGGTGGTCACTACGGACAAAAGTTAGACAACAAACGGAAAAAACATTAGTGAAGAACCACTCACTGGTATCGTCAAACACCTCTTCAAGATTCTCTCGCATTTCCTGCTCCGTTTCCTCCCAGTGCGTGAATGCTCCGTCGGGGATGAATTTCCCGAACAACTCCTCGTAGTCATCTCCTAAAACAGGTTGATCAAACCATGCCACACGATGAGCATAACGAGGACGACTTACGTTCATTCTTGTAGTTCTGTACCTTGACATGATTTGTCGGTGAGCCAGCTGAAACGCAGGTCAGAGAAGCCACTGGCTTTAACGAAGGTGACATACCTGCCAGACGCTGCAGCTCGCAAACCCGCTCGTTTGCCGCCTCGCAGTCCAGCTCCTCTTCAATGCGCTGAAGGTGCTCCTCCTCGGACGATCGGGGAAATACGTATTGTGGCAGAAGCGGAGAAGAAGCTCGGCGCAACCGTTTCGAAGACGTTTGCATCGC
The DNA here is from genome assembly GCA_029378395.1 of Mycena leptocephala. Lineage (NCBI taxonomy): Eukaryota > Fungi > Basidiomycota > Agaricomycetes > Agaricales > Mycenaceae > Mycena > Mycena leptocephala. The sequence continues at coordinate 38,430 of JARJLF010001021.1, forward strand.
AATGGGCGAGGATGCGCGGCGGGTGGCCTTAGACGTGGTGATAGTACAAACGGCAGGCATGGTGAAGTCAGTAAGAGCAAGACACGTTCACAATTTTGTTCCTCGCCTTTTAAGTACCCAGTGGCCGCATTGTTTTCCAATATCTACCTGTTCTGGAATACCCCAAAGCGAAATGGTTGGTGTCTTTGAGCCACCGTTATTGTTTCCCCGCTTGCCTTAAGGGTCTTCACGGTGGCACAGTGTCGAATCTGGCAAGCAAAATCAGTGTGCCATCGAGCATTGTCGGTACTCACCGAGCTGTGCCCACAGTCTTCACCTCTTCAAGGCTCTTGAGAGGAGGGATAGATGTAATTGTAACTTTCATTCGTAACAAAAGAATTACATGTAACTACTTCATAGTAAATGTACAAGTAATACATAGAATAACCAAGTGTACGCTAGTCGTTGTCTGCATTACGATATACGTCCGCTCGTTCTACGGCATCCAGCGTTCCAAATTCGTCGTCCTCGCCGCCACTCTCTTTGCCACCCACATCCTCCTCGTCACTGCTCTCTTCACGATAATGCCGATCCTCCCCCCGCGCCGCCATATGTGCGTCGACGTTGCACTTCGACAGTTGGAAGGCCGAGGGTCCCAGGGTGGTAGCGGCGCCGTACTCACACCGAAGTCAGGGAGATGCTTGTCCCACGTCGCGCACAAGCGAACTAGCTTGTCTTCACGAAGCTGGAGATGGTATTTATCGACCTCGCAATCTAGGAAATATGTCAGCGGACAGTGCAACACAATAGCAGATATAGCGACATACCGGTGTCCAGAAGAGCATGCTGGACCATTTTCCATTCCTCCGCAAACCACACCCTCAAAGAGCACGTCTCCCTAAGTAAGCGAGCCTCTTCCTCGTCACACCGATCGAGGACCAGCATTGCTTTGATGCCTGCGCGCACCTGCTGTCACACAGCCAGAGTGGCGGCTCTGTCGGCCCTGTAGCGTTGTTGTCGTCATCGTCCAAGCCTACGTCCTGGAAAATGGTGTCGTCGACATCGAGCTGCCACAACCCCTTTGGCGGGATTTCGAGCGGCGCTATCGACCCTGGCAGCGCTTGCCCATCCTTGATGAGCTTGGCTATCTGCGCACAAAGCTTGTTATACTCGCTGGCGAGTTTAGAGATCATCGGCTCCCGGCGTTTGACAGTCGACGTGGTGTGGGCGTGAAGTTTGGAGTCTGGGTGTTGTATCAGTACAGGTGCTTTCTACTTGCCCGGGAGCTTACCATTAACTAGTCGTCGTAAAGTCCGCTCCACTGGGTCTAACTCGAACTTCCGCGCACGCAGGCGCTGCCATAGCCAAAGCTTGAGAGCGCGGGCGTTCATGCGACAGCGCATGTACACGCTGTTCGCGAGTGCCTCCAGCTCCTGGAATTGGCCGACCCCCAACGCCTCCTCCTTCCGCTGTAGATTGACTTCAGCTTTGCGCAGAGCATCCTGAGCCGACTCGAGGTCCATCTCGTATATAGCCGCAAGCGGGTCTTCGTTCTCGACGGCGTCCAGGAACTTCTGCCGCAGTTCTTGCACATGGGCTCGACGCGTCTTCAGTGCTGAACGCAGAAGCATCACGGCGTTGACTGCCTTTTGGCCACGGGTTTTAGTGCGACCTGATAAAGGCATTAGTTCCACAAAGCCGAGTCGAGGTGTTCACATACGTGGCAAAGGCTTGTTTGCACCCTCACCTGCAGCTTCCACTGCTCACGCAACAGCGACTTCGTTTTCCCGGCTTCTCGGAATGCCTTGGTGGCCTCCGCTCGCTTCCCCACGCAGTGGGCACGACGACGCGCCACCCACTGGCCTAGGCGCAAAAGGCTGGTCTCGTCGGTGTGGTGGATTTGAGCGTCAAGCGTATAGAGGCGGTTGTGGTACTACGCGTAACAGTCGTTAGCAGATGTTTCAGTTAGTTCAGTGTGCAGGTAGACAACGTACCCCCGAGATCCGTAAATGGGCAATAAGGTGGCGGATTGAGTTCCAAAACCGCTCACAGCCCTCGCGTTGCTGTAGCCGAATCCTGTGCGTTTGTGGGGATGGTACAGTAGTTGGCATGCCCACTCGTGCCCGAAGGCATGGAACACAGACACCGCAAATGCGATCCTGTCGATGAAGCGGGAGAGGAACCCCCACTTCAGGCAACTGCGCTCCAACATGCATGCAATATCGTACAGGATCCCGACGCGGACCTCTCCCTGGAGATGTTTGAAGAGCATTTCGATTAAAAGGATGACGGCGAATTGTTTCTCGCCCGCCGAATGCATGTTCACGACCCAGAGGACGTGGTCGTGGCGACACATGAGCGCCATTAACGTGGTGTCCTCGAAGAACTCCGTGCTAGCCTTCTCGCGCTTCTCATCTGCTGCTTTGAATGACGCCTCACACCCATCCAGCACAGAGCGAGGTAGCAGCAACCGCTCGTGGTCGTACCCATCTTCTTCCTCCTCGTTGATAAGCAGTGAATGAACACACACTTGAAAACACTATATTTTTCGGTTTTCATTGTGTAGTTCATTCCTATTATATTATCCATTATAGGCAGTACTGAGAACCCAAAGTAGCTGGCCTGTGGCCAGCATCACAGGAGCAACGGGATGATGCCCTAGTGGAAGCCAGAGGTGTCTCTGACAAGTACTCGCTCCGAAACATGTAGGAGATTGTGTAGCCCAACCTAAACATATGGGTATTCTACCAAATTATGGTAGATCCGGTCATTCTGGTAGTTCCCATTCGAGGAGAACCATGGGAATGATGGGAAATGGAGATTTGAGCGATTATTCTATTCTCAATCTTGGTTCTCGATGCATTCGCGTCGATCCAAGTGACATGAGAACACCGGAGGCAGTGTTTCAATTGTACCCGAACGTCGGTTACTCGGCAACGTACATCAGAGTGGGATAGTAAGCGAAGGGAACCCATGATCGTCGATCTCGGAGTTCCCAGGACTTCCCCATTGAGTGTAGGAGCGTTCTCAAGAACCCATCCTGAGCCATAACTCAAAGTGGGGTATCATTCGAAGCCTACATGGCTGGAGATTACAGTTCTCATGAAGATCTTCGAGGGATACCTTCAGAGAGCAAGTTACATTGCAAAAGGGCTACATGGTGGTTGATGTCTAAGCGGCCATCAAAGTCACCATGTGCAGAATCTTAAAAAGGAACGGTCGGAATATACCCGGAATGGCGTGCTCAGTGCCCCGACCAATGAGAATCAACGGATTCTAGTCGTCAAGACGGATACATGGACTTTGGGGTGGCTAAACGGACCATTTACTTAATTCTTTCATTGTCATAGTCATATCTGTTATTGTATAAGTAGTTAGAGGTGTCTCTGGGATCGGTACTGAATCCTCCCCCCACTAGTAAGCCTTGTGCTTGCGCCTGGGAGGATTCTAGTTGATCTTCGAGCCACCTACAAGCTTAAAGTTTGTAGGAGTTAGAATATCACCATTGTTGGATTGGATAAAACGTCTGAGCATGGCTCTTGAATCGTTGGAAGCTATAGAATCGCTGGCCTTGGGTGTTGAATCGTATTGAATCGTATAGAATCGCTGGCCTTGGGTCTTGAATCGTATCGAATCGTATAGAATCGCTGGCCTTGGGTCTTGAATCGTTGGAATCGTATAGAATCGCTGGTCTTGGGCCTTGAATCGTTGGGAATCGGTTGGGAAACATTTGGAAACATTTGGGGATCGTCTTGGAATTGTCTGTCTTGTTGTCTTGTTGTCTGGAACCACTACCATCTTTGTTGAAACCTTGCGGAACTTTGGTTTCGCTTCGGAATATTGGTGAACCTCACGGTTCCCTTCATTCCGATAAATCTCTTTGTGTTGTTTGCGTTGGAAGCTTTAGAAACCTTTGGTTTCCTTAGTTTCCATCGTTCTCATCAGTCGTAACCGATTCGTGTCTTGGTGTCCGAAACAGATATCCTTTGGATCTCTTAGTTTCGTACATATCAAACACTTGCTTCGTCTTACAACCACTTCTTGAACTAAACTTTCTCCTGATCAACCTTTACAAGGCTCTGAATCAGGGACTGACACTCGTCTGGTACCTCTGGAACGAACGTTACACCGCACTTGCTGCATACCATTGGTTGTTTGGATTAGATTCGTCTGTTCCATCTGATTCTTTGGTTGTAGTATTTTGTTTGGGCTGTTTCTGTTGGTTTCCATACTAGGTTCGGAGCTCACTTATCATCGTCCTCCCGTGCTTGGTGTTTACGGCGCTCCTTGTTCTTATCTGATGTGTTGCGCACGCTGTCGACGTAGGCCTCTGTTTTTGCTGCCAGGTCCTCGGGAACGAAATGCGTGTCGGGGTGGTATTTGGGGGGATCCTTGGGTGACTTCTTTTTCTTCTGCGTGAAGCAGGCGTCGATAGAAACCATTAAGTCCGCATTTATAACATTGTTAGCACAGGGGCTTCAGATGCTGGGTGGCGCACTTACATTTCCGAGGGATCATGCTGCAAATTACCAAAACAAGCGGGACATCGCCGGCAGAGGTACTCGCTGGGTCGCACTCGCGGTGGCGGTTCGGGGAAAGGTATCTGTGGTTCTGGCGATGATTCCCTGTTGCGCTTTCGCCGCCGCCCAGGGACTGGTTCGGGCGAGGGAGAAGGTGTGCACACCCTCGCACGACGCCTCGTGGGGGAAGCCCGCCGCCGAAGCGGTTCAGCGGTTGGAGTCCGAGAGGGCGAGGCAGAAGGTGCACGACGCCTCGTGGGGGAAGGAGAGGGAGAGGGAGAAGGCATGCACACCCTAGCAGGACGACTCTTGGGGGAAGGAGGGGTTGGTGTGCCAGAGGACGATGCTGCACGTGGTCCAGACTGCTCGGCCTGACGCCCACGCGGAGGAGAAGCTGGGGGTGGGGTTGATGGTGGCGCCGGCTCTGGCGGAAGGAGGTCCGCGCGCACAGATTCGAGAATACCGTTGTACTTGTCTTTCAATCGATTACGCAAATGGGTGTACCACATTAAACAATTGCCGAAACGCCGTCGCAGTGCTGGGGGACATCGTCAAGTAAGGAATGCAGGCAGGTGAGGAATAAGTACCTGATGATCGAGCTGAAAGCCCATATCTGCCAGGACGCGCTCCAGCGTGATGGACATGGTGGTATTGTTAGGGGAGATTTGGAGAAATAGGTTGGTCGTAAACTCGAGAACCCGCAAATCGACCGCCAACGAAGGGAGGATTGGGGCGCACCCAAAGGCGCCAATCTGCATAAGCTGGACAGCGGCTGGCCAGCATTTGCAGACTTCGATTTCGACGTCTTCTATGGCTGCAAACACTCAGCAAGAAAAACAGAGAACAAGATGGGGGCTTACAGGAAAAGCGGACAATCGCAATTTTGTGAAGCTTGGCGCTGCAGTTGCAAGGACCTCGGGTGGGATGGCGTGCGTCCATTTTGCGGAGGGACTTGGATTCTTGAAGGACGCGCGCAAAGTGGGGCAGCAGCTCCGGGATAACTTTGCCCTGCCATCGCTGCCACTGCGAGGCTCGCTTGCGGCGGTGTTGGTCAGGACGCGGCGGCGGTGTATGGTCGAAATACATAATGTCAGGGGCTTCAGAGGCGGCTTGCGCCTCCTCCTCTGCAGCAAGGTCTTCGTCCAACATCGGGGGAGGTGGCTGGTTGTCTCGAGCCTCCACCGGTCCATACTGGCCGAATAGGGCGGGGAGACGCGGCTGTGTGAGTGTTCTCCCACCGTAGAGCAGGACGTCGGGGAGTCGGGAAATGTGCTCCGGCACTTTCTTTCGCTGATGGGGTACGGAGGGGCCTGGTTGCAGCGCGTATGAAGGGGACGAGGACGTCGCCTCCGCCGCCGCACGGTGCTCCTTTTTGCTGAGTTTCATGGTTGCTGGGTAAAGTCAAGCTGGTTTTTGCATAAAGTCAAGCCCAAGTCAGTGTCGTACTGGTTTTTAATGCCCAATGCCACTCACACAATTTCGTTTCCCTGTCGCTTTGTCTTTCCTTTGTATTTTCAAGCCACCATTGTACTTTACTTGATTTGTCTCTTCCACAAAACTGTACCGATACGTATGTCTACAGGTAATATTTTCTACTCCACACACAAATCCACACCACCAGCGGCGGTTCCAGGGTCGGCTTCACCAACCGCTGGTGTGGCGTTTGTGCTTTACTATGTCTACACTGTATTTTATTCTTTCTAGTGCACTTGTTAATTTATTTACAGCCATACTACTACATTTCTATATACGAGATGGTGGTGGTTAAGAGCAAGAAGGGAAATAGGTGCCAAAGGCAAACAACGCCCACTTGATGTGTCGAGTTTCGGAGAAACTGCCTGGGCCGCCGCAAGTTTCTCCGAGACTCGCCTCCCATCAAGCTCGCATCAAACTCTCGCCGCGCCATTGCGCTCACTGTCCCGCCTGACGGCGCCGCCCTCAAAATCACCCAAAATTTCAAATTTCTTCTATTTTCACAAGATATCAATGCGCTGCAAGAGCGCTTTAATATTATATATAATATGTCTATTCTATATGCTGCGCACATTGGCGGCGGCAGCGGCGGCTGCCCCCAGTTACATTGGTACGACGCGTCAGAAGCGTTTTGTGGATTATTTACGATAAAATACAGATTAACATTTTTGACGAAACGCGCGTAGTGTATAGTAAAATGTTTATTCGGGGAACGTTGTCGCGGGGAAGTCCTGACCACCATAGTTGAGCGCAACATTCTTCGCCATGCAAAGACTGTTAGAAGTCAAACACCAGAGACAGGCACAAAACACAGATGGGCGCAAAAGACAAGCAACAATTGATTGTAATCACAAAGAACGTGTGTACACAACGTGGAATGATGTAACTAAATCAGGTCTCGGATCAATCTCCAACACACCCCCAGAGACGAGACAACGAGAGAATCTGCAAAAACACGAAAAACACCCCCAGAAGAAAAGAAACACCCCCACAAACCGAGAATCCTTCGAATCAAATATGAAGACAGCTCGCAAACGACAGTTTGTGCCTCCCCCCTTGGCCGCGATCTCCACCACTCCTTCATAAGAATCTCCAACGTACAAAAGATCGAGCGAGTCGAAGACAGGGGAGTGGAATGAAAACCGATGATGATGTGGGAAACAGAGCGATCGATGGTGATCTCTGCGGAGACCTCGTGTGAGCTTGCATGGACAATGCCTGCAGCAGGTGTAGCCGGAGCTGCAGTATGCTCACCCCCATGATTTGGGAAGAGGACTCTTGAATCACCCTGCTGAAGGTCCGCTTTATGGGCCCCAGAAACAGGAGGAATGATTGTAGGACAATGCTCGGTGGTGACAACAGCCAGACTGGATGGATTGTCATGCTGGTGGATAGCACGTGAGAGCTCAATCCATTGGGTGGTGGGCAGGGGACGGAGGTCTGTCCATTGAACTGCGGGATGGGTTGCTGAATTTGGTGTGGGTTTGGGATACCATTCAGCAAGCTGCGCCCAAAGCAGGCGACCGCTTTTCATAGTGCTGGCACTATCAACCTTTGACTGCACCAATGGGCCCAACATCAAGTACAGAATGCCATGGGCTTTCCGATTCATGTCAATCCAATTGCGCATCTGGGCAACTCCAGAAGGAAGTGCAACGGTGGGGTCGACAACATCGAGAAGGCCTTGGGCACGCAATAAAGCCTCAGCCTTGCCCTTCCAACACGTCCAATAGTTCGAGTCCGTGAGCTTCAACATGTCCAGTGGCTTTGCCATGGCGGAGAAGGGCCGAAGACGATGTGCGGATGAGGTAGGGGACAAAGACAAAGACACCGTGACGGGGGGACCGGGTGCTGATCGTAACAGCATACACATAAATGATTTCTGTCAAGAGAGGATGCGCAAGGGCAAGCCCATAACCTGTTAGAAGTCAAACACCAGAGACAGGCACAAAACACAGATGGGCGCAAAAGACAAGCAACAATTGATTGTAATCACAAAGAACGTGTGTACACAACGTGGAATGACATAACTAAATCAGGTCTCGGATCAATCTCCAACAAAGACTGGTCGTCGCGAAAAAGGCCGTGTCAAAGGTTTTCTCCACCGGAAGCTCGACTTTAACACAGACGACGCCAGAGTCATAGAAATGGGGCACCTCAGGTTGTGTCAACCCGTAGCAGCCTTCGAATGACGTCCCCTCGCCCATGTCTGGTCCAATCACGACCACGCGCTGCGAGATCTCGATGAGCGACCGCCCGTCGTCGTCTTTCCTACGCAGTTTAATGCATTGCGCATACACAGCGTGTTTTGTCCCCGCTTTCCCGACACCACAGACGTCAACCTTCTTGGCGCCGCATTGGATTGGCGCAGTTGCTAATATGTGCCCATGCCTGCCTTCCAAAGCCAGTAGTGTGGCTGACGTCCTTTCCTTGACACCGGTTATGCCGACGACCTGGACGTCGAAATGTTTGCCGCTCAGGCGGGAATGCACATCCACCCCCCATCGTCCTCGCCTTGGAATCAAATCAATTAATTTGAAAAGGAATAAACAGGATACTGGGACGCACCAGGCAAGGGCGGCTGAGGAATTGATGCCCAGAGTGCTTCGTTTGAAGGGGGCAGAGAAGGCGTACGCACTGGAGGAGGAGTTGTCGGCGCCGGAAAAGCACCTTGAAGATAGCCTTTTTGGCGCGGGGCGACGTTGCCAATAAGTACGTCGCGAGGCAAGAAACGGGCCTTCGTGAGCGGCAAGCAAGTGCTATGAATGGCTTAGAGCAAATATTGAGGAAACAAACGAAACACTTACTATATGTGTAGGCATTTGTCGAGGGTGACATTCACCGTCGAGGGGCCCGTGTCGCTTCTCACGGTGACGACGATCCCGTCCTGGTCCTCGTCGTGCCAGGAGTCCTCCCCTTTCCTGCGCCTGTTGGCCAGCCGGCGAGCGCGAGCTGCATTGTCGTGGTCACCGATAATTGTTCCCTGAAAGCCTTTGTGCAAGCCTTTCCCTGCTACCAAGACGGGAATGCCTTCGTAATGACGACCTGTGTTCATGACTTTCGTGTCGACCACTTTGTCGGTACTCCCTTCTTCCGAGGGGACACCCCTCACCAGTCGGTTCAGCTGCATAATCTGTGCTACAAGGACCGTGCAATCAATGTTTTCTTTCTCCGTGCGCTTGCCTTTGGCTTCAAGCCGACTAAGCTGTCGACACAAGGAGGGGAGGGTGCGCTTGGCGTGTTCGAGTTTGGCCGCAGCCTTTTCTTCGGTGGCTTCATCGCATATGGGGGGATTCAGTGCAGCGATGTGACCGGTTGCCGTATACGAGCTGATACCCGCATGCTCGATTGTGAGGCCAGACTCGTGCTCGTCAAATGTCGCGAAGTCAACGTCGGTGGCGCGTACTTTGAACTGTTTCGCCGTCAGTGAGAATGCAAACAGAAAAACATAAGACTCACGACGTGGTCAGGTAACTCTGTTTGTTCTGGCTTCGGTTTATTGCCCTAGAAAAATTTTAGTAACAGTCAAAGAAACTCAGAAAAGAAGTCCTCACATCAAAGACCTCAATGGACCCACCAGTGAAAGTCGCAATGATGAGACCGACACGACCCCGGTGCTTGCCTGTTCTCACTTGCACCAAATCGCCACACCGGAAGTCTCGGTTGACGTATCGGATGGAAATTTGGAAAACCTGTCGATCCGAGATCTCACTGGTGCTTGTCACACCGATGACCTCGGAATTGCTGGAAGCCGCGACGGTGAGGAAACCTTGACTGTTGTCGATGACACGCCCAGTTGTTCCCCGATAGAGGACGCCCGACACAACACGAACTCGGTCCTGCATAACGATGGCGCAGGGGATGTCGAGTCCATGACGTTCCAGATGGGCTACTTGGATGTACAAGCCGACGTCTTCTTTCTTGAGGATGTCGACGCCGTTGTATTCTTTGAGGATCTTTGCGTATTTCACGCGCTGACCGCTGACCGGAACTTCGCGCAGGACGACAATGAAGCCTGTCTCGCCTTGGTGGGGACTGTGTACCACAACTACACGAGCGCCTTCGGCGAGAGCTGGGCAAAGCCCTCTGAAACGGAGCTTTACAAGGGCAGGATGATCATCGGCAAGGAATGCGGCGACTTGATCGGGAGTGGGGTGCACCGGTGTGAAATTTTTGCTGACCATGTCAGTGGCCACGGACACTTCGATGCATTTGTTGTATTCCTGATGGCCCATTAAGCCTTGGCCTACAGCTGTGGATGTGGACACTGGTGCGGCGAGGAACTTTCGCTTCGTCAGAACCAATGCGAGCAGTCCTTTGTGGAGACCGCATTTGGGAATGACCCAGGTGTTCGGCACGACGGTGTCCTCCGCGACAACAGGCGGGGCGGAGGCAGTGGATGCAGGGACAGGGCGCACTGGAGCAACGGAGTGCTCTTCTCAGGGGCACGGCTGTACTCGCATCCAGCGTCCTCGTACGCAGCCGCCAACGCACGAAGATCATCCTCGGTTTCCTCCTCCTCTGGGAACACGGGGCGCCGACCCTGGCGGTGGTCATGTACTGGCTCGTCATCAAGAAATTCTAAAAAGACGGGGAGTCAGTGGAGAACGGTGTTCTGCACGAGCACTGACCTTTGTCAGAAAGTGTTTCCTCATCCTCCTCCTCCTTCTCCTCCTCCTCCTCGTCAGAGTCCTCCGCCGACACATCGAGAAATCGGTGAAGGCGGCACCGATGGGACGAATCCTCGGTGTCGGCCCCCGAATTGACACGTCTTTTCTTTGCGGGAGGCTTGGGGGAAGTTGGTCGAGATGGGGCGGGCGAGGTCTGGATGAAATAGGTCAATATTGTACAAAATGCCAAAGATCGCACTTACCACTGGAGGAGCTGGGGTGAGGTCTCGATGGGGAGGAGGCAGTCGCCAGCCGCCGAAGAGCGCAGTCTCTTCCCTCCTCGGAATCTAGTATACTTTGTCAGTAGACTTCAAATAAAAAAAGTTTCCAAATACGGGCCAACTAAGGGCGGGAAGAAGGTGGGCGTCTTGGCGTGGAACTCGAAGTCGTATGGCGTAGGACCGCGCGAGCCGGGAAAAAAGAGGGGCGTCTGTTCGCTTCGGGGAGGAATAGCAGGGTCTGCGCCCCCAAGGCATCATCTTGCAGCGGGATATAGATGGGCGTTGAGGCGCGAGAACCAGATTGGGAGGGGGCAGTCCAGGCGGGGACTGGGCTCGGTGGTCGTGAGGGAATGTCGTCGTAAAATTCGTTGCCGCAAGAAGGGGTCTCCGCGCCGGATTGCAGCAACGGAGTCGGGATCCTGTATTGCGCGTCCGAGCGCAGGCGCTCTTCATGGCCAGCATCAATGGCTGCCATGTTGAAGTCCTCCCGGTCCTGCCGACGCAGCTGCGCCTCGTATGAGTCGTTGTTGTCGTCGCTGGCGTCTTCGCGTACTACCAATCAAGTCAATCTAAGGCCATGGTTTATCTGTGTGTCGGGACTCACTTAGGGCGTCGTGGTCAACCTCGGCGCTGTCGTCGATGTACTGGGACCAGGTTCTGTGGGCGGCGTCGTGGTCAGCGTCGTGCATAAATTCACCCGACCGCAGATATGCACGCAAAATCCGTTTTTTCTGCTTTTCTTTGCTTTTTTTCTCATTTGACGCGTCCTCGGGACACTTTTCACTCATGCGTAGGCATTGTCGCCTCATTTCATTCATTTGTTGTACTATACTACTGACTACGACTACTATAGACGCGACTTACCATTTCGACATGGAGGTTAGAAGGAAAGAGTGAAAGGTGACGGCAGTCACACAGTCACCCAGTGTGAGCTGGTGAGTTTCGGAGAAACCTCCCGGGCCGCTGGGAGTTTCTCCGAGACTCGCCACGGCAAGTCCACGGCAAAGGCAGAGTTGCACAGCTTTGCCTCTTGCTCCTGACCACCATGTCCGCTGGCGCTTGACACTGGTGGGCAAGTGGCGGGCAGCCGCCGCTGCCGCTGCCAATGCACGCAGCATATAGAATAGACATATTATATATAATATTAAAGCGCTCTTGCAGCGCATTGATATCTTGTGAAATTTGAAGAAATTTGAAATTTTGGTGATTTTGAGGGCGGCGCCGTCAGGCGGGACAGCGAGCACGAGGGGGCGGTGAGGATTGATGCGAGCTTGATGCGAGGCGAGTTTCGGAGAAACTTGCGGCGGCCCGGGCAGTTTCTCCGAGACTCGACACGGCAAGTTTGCGGGTCCAGGCCATCAGCACAGCTTTCCCTCTTGCTCTTGACCACCATGTCGCCAGCGGCTCTTGACGCTGTTGGCCACTGGCGGGGGGCAGGGACGGCGGGGATGGAGGGGATGGAGGGAAAGGGTGTATAGAGTACATTGAATAGTGAAGCCGTCGCCAGCGAGTAAATAAAAATTCTTGAAGTAATTTATTTGACGATAAATTGACCAAGTGTTATTTGGCTAGAGCAGGCGGCGGGCAGGCGCAACCAAAGATGAAGCGGGTTGATAGGGAGGTGCGGGCATGACGGGAGAACACGGGAGCACCAAAGATCAAAAGGAAACACGAAAGTTGAGGACGGCGGGGCAGGGCGGGAGCGAGGGGGGCAGAGCGGGACTTATGATGGTGAGCCGCACAGGAAAATTTCTCCGCATTTGGGACTCCAAAGCGTTGTGGGATATATTGCTAACTCTTGCGCAGGTGGACGGGTGCTCGACGCATACCAGGGGCGTTGCGGGAGATCTGGCGGGTGTAAGGACCCTCCAACTCAAATATACCATAGTTTTCATTTTTCCGTCTTGTACTATTAATCTCGAGCGCGATACTGAATATTTAGATACGTATTTCCTTTTTTAGGTAGATTTGTACTAGTCATGACAGCCAGCGCTTGACAGCAGGCGCATGATGAATATCATCTACACTTACTCTTAACTATCGTTCGCCCCCCCTCAGCCTGACTCGTGGAGACTCTCCGAGCACAGGCACCGGGCGTTGACCGATAGGTTGCCCATAATTCATTGGAATATACTAGTGCTTCTCGCATACGCACATCATTGTACAGACTTTGCAGCCGTGTCAGTAGCTAAACGGAATTGAAAGTCGATTCCGTTAGATTAGACCTGATAAGAGAGAGAACGTCTCACTCTTGGGGTCTATTCGTTGCTTCTGACCGCTAAAGGGTCTTTACCACATTGTTCAACCCGGCTCGCCAGATTAAAGTCTACGAGTTCTAATAAAGACTCACCCAGGTCTTACAAAGTGGACAAACTGGGAACTCGTTGACACTCTGGCTGGCCTGCGAGAATCCTCAGGAAAAGATTCAGATTTGTTTATATATCAGGGTAGACTCAATTTTCCTGTATGCGGAACTTTTCCCTTCAGAGGACCTATACCGCCCAAGCGGAATCAGAGATTACTCTCGCCCTACCTGGAGTCCGCAAGGTCAAGACTTTACGCCCCTACTAGGGCCTCAGCAGCTAAATCAATTCGTGCTTCTGGAGCCGAGGATAATTCGGCTTTAACTGCTGCCGATACGGTGCCCTCTTGGAGGGACAAGCGAAAGGCATCGAAATCAAGATCCGCGTCTCCTAAGAAACGTCCTATCATTACAACATCTAGAAAGCCTTCTACAAGCGGGAACTCTTTGAGGAATACTACTCTGTTCAAGGGAGCTATCCGGGACGATAAGCAGTTGCCCTCTGGGAGTCGAGCTAGAGCTACGGCAATTAGCCAAGCCAGCCCTATTACTGTTACATTCGGTACCGCGGTGAATACCGAGGAGAGTGAAGCGCTTGGTGAGAGGAAAAAAGGATTCGAAAATAGAGATATGGATCCCACCTCGGAAACGGAGCATGTTCGCGAGACTGAGCCGGGTTCTAATCCAGCCGGACCTTCTGGAATGCAAAGGGGATATGCTTTATCGGAAATGGCGGAATTACAACGAGAGTTTCTTCAGGAAACTGAAGAAAATGGATCAATTTTCAGCAGGGTCAAGGTTTTCGCGAGTAAAAAGAGTTTAAGCTCTCGAGATATTCTGGACCGAGGGATCGACCGAACGAATCCCGAACCGAGATTTGCTCTGGAACCTGTTTTTGCTGCGAGAGTCCAAACCACCGTCAAAGATATGCAAGACATCCTTAGGCGGGCAGCTCTGCTAATTCCGGGCAGAAGCACTTGGTTTGTTATTGACCCTCAGGACACCTTGATTCCCATACTCGTATGGGAGCTCGGGATTTGGATGAAATGAATGCCGCTTGGTTGGCTCTCCATAGGCACCTACTCCTCGCTCAAGACTTCTTGGAAAAATACGAACAAAATTATCAAGTTAGCGATGAGAACCTTCGCGCTACTTCTCCGGTATCTACGAATCCAGAAGTCTACAATAGGTGGCCATCTACCAAACCACCCAGCGTTCAACTTATGCATCTCTTCGACAATGTTCGCCATCATCACTCGCAACTTCCCAAGGGTTATGACCGGGACACGGATGACTTACTTCATCATCTTAGAGCCCCTGAGCATTTGACGCGGGCGTTCCCTTGGCGCAATCCGGAGGATTATCCATCCACTATATACTATTCATCCTCAGGTCAACGGATGGAACAGGAACATCCGGAGTTGCCTACGCTCCGTTCCGGTGTCGAGCCTCGGGATCAGCCGGAAAAGGAAACTCGAGAGGTCACTTTCGGCAAGCAATCTGTCACCGTTACTCAAATTGGACGGGCAGACCATGTCGTGGAGCATATTGGTCTCAGCGAGGAAGATCTAGAGGAAGAGGAAGATGGAGCGCCACGTGATATGAGTGGAGTTGGAAGCTCACCCATCGCTTCTCGCGCTACGCTCGCAGCACCGACTCCTTTCAAATCCCCGGATCAGTTCTTTCTACCTCATTCACCCTCAGGTATGAGTCGGGAATTTCGGATTCCTGGACCCAATTTGCCGGATCCGTTGAGAGGAATGGCTTCAGCTTCTTATGGATTACCTACGGACTCAATTAGTCAAGCTATGAAAGAGCATCGGTCACAGATGAGACAAGACCCACGGTATCAGTTTTGGTCTTCGGCTCAGACTAAGTCCAGACAACCCGGGGTCAGTCCTATTGAGGAAGAGCCGTCAAATTCTAAAGGTAAAGCTAGAGAGTTTTCGTCGAGAGTGAGAGAGCCGAGACCTTCAGATGGATCACGGGGATTCGGGCGATCAGCCGATTTGGGCTCTCAAGATCATCCAGGTGACCGACGAGATCCTCAAAGGCCTCAAGAACACGGACAGTCGTCTGGATTCGCCTCATCAGGAGGAGGTGGGGGTGCAGGCGATGGAGGGCCTTCTCGTGGAGGAAACCCTTGGGAGCCGAGAGGACCAAGACACCGAGGAAACTATGGCGACCAACAGCCTCCTCGACCACCTCCTCGTAACCCTCCTGGAGGAGGGGGTAGCGGGGGATCAGATGACGATGGAGCCCCTTCAGGAGGAAGTAATGGACCCGGAGGCAATGGAGGAAACGGGAACCAAAGCTACCCATACATCGCCCCAGGCGCACCATATGGAACTATTGTTCCGACTATCAAGCCTGAAATGAAGCCTGAGCAGCTCCCGGAATGGGATGGTTCTCACAAGACGGCCATAGACTATTTCTGGGACGTATCGCAGCTAGCCGCGTTGGAAGGCTGGATGCCAGAAGCATTAGGGTATTGGCTTCCTTCACGCCTGAAGAAAGGGTCCGCGGTCCACAGCTGGTTCTCTACTTTACCGATCAGTCGACAGAAAGAAATGAGGTCACATTACCTCATCTTTCTTCGCGTTATCAAAGAGAAATTCCTCGGTAGGCGCTGGCAAGTTGTTATGAACTTGGAATTCGAGCAACAATCGTTTCGGCAAGAAGTAAGGATCCCCAGGGGTAGAGGTATACCTCCAAAGGTCAGAGGTAAGGTACAAGGAGGTAGGGGTAGAGGTCATGCATTTTGAAACCTCCCAAACCTTTAGCATACCTTGACAGGTCTGGAGGTACCAAAAGGTATGGCCAATCTGTGGTCCCAGCTTACTTTTTGGAGGTTGAAATGCAAATTTTCTGGTTATGGAGCAACCTCAGATTATATTTGTGATTGATTTGTCATAGCACCTAGTATCCTTTCAATTGGTACAGTTGTCAAATCATGTGACCTTTTGTTGAGGTCAGTAAGCCTTTTGGTTTAAGCCAATTAACTTCTTCTCAGTACATCAGAGTCTCAAAAGAGATTTGTTTAGACTGCAAACAGCAAAGTAAATGTTTCCGATGGATATCAATCAACATTTATGCAAAAATGGCTGAGGACCTTTCAAGGTAGACCTCTGAAGGTTGGGAGACAGGTATTAGAGGTATACCTCCAAGGTTTGGGAGGTAAGGTAGAGGTATACCTCCTAGAGGTCAGAGGTTTGGAGGTAGAGGTAGAGGTCAGCCCCACCGTACCTCTACCTTTACCCCTGGGGAACCTTAGCAAGAAGGACACGAGCGGGAGTCTCCTCAGCAATTTGTGGGAAGAAGGACGCGAGCAGTTCGGCTCCTTGCTAACTCGGACGATGGCGGTCCATTGGAAGTTTTCTTGGTCATGAGAAGAGCTCCATCGTTTGGAGCACTATCTTAGTGCTGGAGAATATACAATCATCGGAGGACCTATATGACAAAGTGAATGAGCACGAAGAGTCATTAGTAGCTGCCTTTAAACGTGAATCTCGTGAAGATAACCTCACCATACACAATCTTGCTTCGACTTTGAGGAAAATGGGCATTATGGCTCCTCAGAGTCAACGAGCCAATCTCACCACTGCTGGAGAAGGGACTATAGGAGAAGATTCCGTTAAGGATGACGAAGATCCTGTGGAAGCCCGATTAGGAGATGGCGGGGAGACCTTGAGACAGGTTTATCAGACTTTCAAGAAACGACAACGCCCTCCTCCAAAAGGAGGATATCCCTTCTCGAAAAATGATCATGTGAAGACGAAAATGGGCAAAGCTCCCCCGTCCCCTTGCAAAGTTTGTGGGAGCAACCATCACTGGGACCGTGAATGTCCGGATTGGGAAGTATACTTGGAGAAACAGCATCGAGGTGTTCTTATAGTTGCCAAGGATCCAGCAGGAGACGAGTCAGACCTCCTGTACCACAGCGCCTACATGGTTTTGATGGATGGACGCTTAGAAGAAAAGTCTTTTTAAAGACGGCTGCTCTAGGTCTCGTGAGCGAGGTTTTAGCAAGCGAGATTAAAGAGCTTACAGCCAATGTCAGTACCGAGGGCGCGGATCGAAATTTTCTGTTTTGGGATGTTTCCAAAGAATTCCCTATATCTCTGTCAGTTCTTCACTGATTCACATAAAAACTAAATAGATCTACTCAGCTAATTCATGCACAATTAGTGATAGAGAGGAATATGTGAAAATATTATGCATTAGTTAATTTCTGTTTTGGGGCAGTTTTTGCACTGAATGCCATCTAGTATGGCCAGAACATGTCCCAGTGACCGAAAATTTTGGGAGTGACAACATGCATACCTGACGAAACATGTGATAGAGCCAGAAGTGAGGATAAGTTAGTTACAGTCCTTCTAGCTCCAGTGAAAACATTGGCAGTTTTGGCTTTCAGAGATATTGCCAAGATCACATTCATCTGGACATTTCATATACTTCTGGCTCTATAACCTGTGTCATAACATATACACATTGTCCCTCCCAAGATTCTAGGTCACTGGGAAATGTTCTCACCATGCTAGATGGTATTCAGTGCAAAAACAGCGCCAAAACAGAAATTACCTAATACGTAATATTTTCGCAGGTTCCTCTCTATCACTAATTGCGCATGAATTAGCTGAGTAGATCTATTTAGTTTTTATGTGAATCGGTGAAGAACTGACAGAGATATAGGGAATTCTTTGGAAACATCCCAAAACAGAAAATTTCGATCCGCGCCCTCGGTACTGACATAGGCTGTAAGACCGCATTGGGAACTACAACGGCAAATGGATTACATGAACCGGACACCCGAACAGATACCAGCTCCCTTAATCTAATAGGACCCTCTAAATCTGGAAATGTTAGTCGTAAAACTCAACAAGTACAGATTGAAGAGGTCGAGGATGAAGACATGGAGCTCGAATCTCGTAGGCCTAAAGCTACAAGATTCACTATTGAGGAAGTGGCGTTGGAAGAGGAAGAAGGGGATTCACAGGAGGAAGTTCTGATTCAGACCCCTAGAGTGCACGTAGATGACGAATTGGTGCAAGGAATGGAGCCGCCGCCAACAACATTGGAACCGATATTCATCAAACCAAAGAGATCGCCTCGACCAGGGGATTCAGCTTTGGGAGTGTCTGTATTGGCAATCAAAGGATGGGTGGAGATCGTATCAGGCTCACCTATGATTCTGAGGCTAGATTCTTGCGCTGATATAACCTTAATCGCAGACTGGTACTATAACTCTTTAGCGAACCCTCCACCGCTGAGAACAGGCCGCCAGATGAGTCTAGCTCAGCTTACAGATCAAGGAACCGTTATAAAGGGATTCGTGAAGCTAAAAGTCTTCATGCAGACAACCAGTGGGGAGCTCATCGGGACGGAAGCTGAGGCATACGTGGTGAAGGGTATGACAGTACCTTTACTATTGGGCGAAGATTATCAGCTGAATTTCGAGCTGGGAGTTGTATGCAACGTCGAAAAAGGCTCCAAGATCCTATTCCGGAACACTCCCTACGAAGTGGAAGCGACCGGTGTAGGAGCTTTTCCAGGACAAGCGGAGGCTCATGCGCTAGCATCGAGGTTGACAGTACATGCAGAAGGTGTACTGAAAGCGCGTGCACATCGTAGAGACAAGGAGAGACGTAAACGTCGTCAGTTGAGGCATGGGTCAGAAGGAAGGATGGTGCGAGCGGCAGAGGACTACCTAATCAAAGCGCAAGAAACCAAGGTGGTCCGAGTCGAAGGAGATTTCAGCGAAGACCGCGAATGGCTAGTACAAGCAAAGCTTATAACTACCTCAGAGGACGGGTTTCTAAGTGTGCCTAACACTTTACTAAGCGCAAGGAAACCGGCAGTTCCTATCAGCAATTTGAGTCATCGACTGCGGTACATTCGGAAGGGCGAAATAGTGGGAGAATTGACGGATCCTTCCGAGTTCTTTGAATCGCCTCGGACCGAAGATGGTCTCCATGCTTTGCAGGAGAGGACGGCCCTCGTTAGTGCGATCATTGAAGCCAACTTAGCAAAAGATCAATCATCGAAAGAGGAGTCCGATCGACCGAAGACCGAACGAGCAGGGAAAAGGAGAGATCAAAGTCCAAAAAAGGAAACTAGCGCTAATGGCACTCGAATACACACCAATTTTGGATCTGGAGTGCCCCCCATGGAAGAAAACATCTTACGAGGGGTACATGTAGTGGATGAACTCGGCAGAGTGCAGGATCTAGGTCCTCAAGAGACGACAGCAGATGAATCTGAGGAATATGGACCGAAGACAGCTGCGATGCCAGACTCCACTGTTTACCCGTCGTCGGAGATGGAGCAATTACTGGACATTGGCTCCCTACTGGATCACTTGAAGGAAAAGGCTTGGGCGATGCTAAAAAAACGAGTAAATGCATTTGGTTTTGACAGAAGACTCGGGCATCATCCGGCTAAAGTACATGTGCAGACTAAGGCAGGTCAAGAGCCCATCGCGGTACCAATGTATGGTAGCTCTCCAGAAAAAAGGAGAGTTATCGACTCCCAATTAGACAAGTGGTTCGAATAGGGAGTGATTGAGCCCTCAATTAGTCCTTGGAGTGCTCCCGTGGTTATCGCGTACAGGAATGGAAAACCTCGATTCTGCGTCGACTACCGGAAATTAAATGCGGTGACAATTGCGGATGAATTTCCCATACCTAGACAATCCGAAATTCTATCATCTCTCTCAGGAGCTCAGGTTTTATCCTCGCTAGATGCTCTCTCGGGATTCACACAATTAGAGATAGCCGAAGAGGACATTGAGAAGACTGCCTTCCATACACACCAAGGATTAGCGCAGTTCAAAAGGATGCCTTTTGGACTGAGGAATGGTCCATCAATTTTTCAGAGAGTGATGCAAGGGATATTATCTCCTTACCTGTGGCTATTCGCTTTGGTCTATATTGACGACATAGTGGTCTATTCCAAATCTTACGAGGAACATATCGACCATTTAGATCAGGTCCTAGGAGCTATTGAGAATGCGGGGATTATGCTCTCGCCCGCCAAGTGTCATTTATTTTACTCCTCAATTCTCCTTTTGGGTCACAAAGTTTCGAGGCTAGGATTGTCGACGCATCTAGAAAAAGTCAAAGCTATTCTCGAATTGGAACGCCCAAAGAAATTGGCTCAACTACAAGCTTTCCTGGGAATGGCCGTATACTTTTCTCTCTTTATCCCGTACTACGCCGATCGGTGCATGCCCTTGTTCCAGCTCTTGAGAAAAGGCGCTCGTTGGGAATGGGGAACCGAGCAGGAATACGCATTCCAGAGTCTGAAAGACGCCTTGAGGAGCGCACCAGTTTTGGGGCATCCAATAGAAGGATTGCCATATCGCCTATACTCGGACGCGTCGGACAAAGCTGCGGGAGTCGCTTTGCAGCAAATTCAGCGCATAAGAGTGCGAGACTTAAAAGGAACTAGAGCCTATGAGAAATTGCGCAAAGCTTTTGATGCAGGTTTACCTCGTCCAAAGTTGACAACTCATCTATCGGAGAAGATACAGGATGATAAATTCACCGACACTTGGGCTGAGGATTTTGACGAGTCGGAAGTACATGTGGAGAGAGTGATAGGGTACTGGTCTAGATCTTTCAAAGGCGCAGAGACTCGTTATTCTACCACGGAAAGAGAAGCTCTAGCAGCCAAAGAGGGACTAGTGCGTTTTCAGCCCTTCATCGAGGGTGAAAAAATCATCCTAGTGACGGATCACTCCGCCCTGCAATGGGCTCGAACGTATGAGAACTCAAATCGATGTCTGCTGCTTGGGGTTCCGTGTTTTCTGCTTACGCCCCAGGACTAGAAATTGTCCATAGAGCAGGGAGGAAACACTCCAATGTCGATCCATTGTCCCGATTGCCTCGTACAGCTCCGGACCACCAATCCCCGACGGAAATTGGAGAAAAACCGATCGAAATAACAGGGGATTTGTCTGCTGCTCAGGAAGCCTGGTTAGAACGCTCTCCGCGGAAAGAGCAACTTTTGTGGCTTACTCGCTAGAGGATTGCATAGAAGGGTTTCCCAAAGCGTTCGCGGTGACAAGGAGTTACACCAAAAGGCAAACAAGAGAGGCAGAGATGAAAGACCATCGAATGATGAGGCTAGGGGGGGTAGTAGTGAGAGCCACTCAGAATCAGAAAATCACTTTGCTTCTAAGCCGCTTCCCAAGATGGACAAGCCTCATCCTCCGAAGGAATATCCTCCACCAGATTGGGATTCGGGGAAGCCCGACAATGAGCCAGTCAGGCAGGAGCGAGTGGTCTTAGGATCGGTCGACGAGTTGTCAGCGCTGGATGCTACGTCGGAATATTGGGGAGCAACTCATAGACCTCCAAATTTGCATATAGCAATAGACGAGGAATATCGGAAGGCATTTGTAGCGGATTACAACAAGGACCCTAGCTTGCGGTACATTTGGAACAGTAAGCGCGTATCAGAAGGAAATTGGATACCGGGCCAGAGGTTTTTCAAGAACGACGAAGGCCTTTTGTTCTTCAGGGATGCCGATTTTAAACATCGCTTATGTGTACCAGCGGCAAGGACTTGGGAGATCATGACGGAAGCTCACGAGGCACCTATGGAATCAGCTCATGTTAGCCCCGATCGTCTGTGGGCAAAACTTCGTTCAAAATTCTACTGGAAACGAATGAAGAATGACATCGACTTATTGGGCTAAGTTGCGACGTTTGTCAAAAGATCAAGCCGAGTAACTTTTCGCGCTACGGATTTCTTATTCCAAATCCTATACCTACAAAGCCCTATGAATCTATTTCACTGGATTTGATAGTTAATCTCCCATGGTCAGGGGAGTATAACACTATCTTGGTGGTGGTGGATCGGCTTACCAAGCATGCCTCATTTATCCCAACTACTTCTGGTCTCACTGCCGAGGGATTCGCAAATCTTTTCGTGCTCCATATAGTATCCCGATTCGGCCTTCCAGACGACGTGATAGCGGACAGAGATCCTCGTTGGACCTCCGACTTTTGGAGAGCGGTGTCTGTTGCCATCAAAACGAAAATGTCTTTGTCGTCTTCGCACCACCCACAACATGACGGGCAGACAGAAATAGTCAATCGTCAGCTGGAAACAATGCTCCGAGCTTACATCGCTAAGGACAAGTCAGACTGGGCGGACTGGCTCGCCATATTGGAATTTGCCTACAATAGCAGCATTCATTCATCGACGGGCGTGACTCCTTTCCTTCTCCTCTACGGATTCGAGCCTAAAGCTCCTCTGGATTATCTTGTTCCCAGGGATGTAGCCGCTAAAGCGTCATATGGGATGAGTAAACAATCCAGCCAGTATCTAGAGGCTATTCAGATGCACCGGGAAAACACTTGACTAAGCCTTGCTAGAGCTCAAGAAGAGCAAGCTCAATATTACAATCGTGGTCGACGCGAAGTTCCTGAAATCGAAGTGGGCTCCAAAGTGCTCGTCAATCCGCATTCCCTTGAGTGGGTAGAATCGAAAGGCGAAGGATCTAAACTGGTACAACGATGGATCGGTCCCTTTGAGGTTCTTCAAAAGATTAATCCAAGGACTTACCATGTACGCCTGGACGACCGCTATCCGGGTTATCCCATCTTTAACCTGGATCATCTGAAACCCTACAAAGAGAGCCCTGAGGAAATAGGAACGCGTACGAATATGCCAGACACGCAACTCAACAAGCCAGCAACAGAAGAGTACAAAGTTGAGAAGCTAGTAGGCGACCGTTACGACAAACGCAGGAAACAACCCTCTTGGCTAGTGCGATGGAAAGGATATGGGCCCCAATTTGATACTTGGCAAACACGCAAGGACTTGAGGAACGCTCCCGAAATAATAAAGGAGTATACTCGATCCAAGAAGCGTGCCTAGATTTGAATTCAGACCAATTAAACAGACTCCGCGGAAGCAAATTAGCCGAATACCCGATGACAGCCAGCGCTTGATGGCTCAATTCTTATACCTGGCAGCTACCTTCCTTCTTTCTTTCTCTCTCTCGCCACCTCACTCTCTCGTCTCCTCCTCTAGCCCTTTTCCTCTATTATCACATCTTCAGAATCATATCGTCCAAGTTGCGTGTACGGAAAGTCCGGCTCAGCACTCGGTCTGATCGAGCTCTCGCAGGATACGGAACGTCCAATTTTGCCATCTCAATTCCCTTACATACCCAATAAAATGGATTTCGACTTGCGATACCCAGATGGACTTCGTCCGGTATACCTCTGGTCCTTGAGAGGCGACAATCACTGGTGTTCTGTTGGAGCCTCGCCGGACTTTGTACCACCGGACGCCAACGATTATGTCAGTGAGGCTGAGGCTTACCCAATTCGGCGGAACGCGCGCAGTCTCTTGTGTGGATTGGATTACAAAACCTTTCCAGCTCGATACATCCCTCTCTCCACTGGCTAGGCTGGAGCCCCGTTAGCCAAGCTCAGGAAGGAGATAACGAAGCGACAGCGCTGATTTTCGCAGCTAACCTGGCTCCTTTGCGCGAACACTACTACGACGTTCAACGGTCGGGTGGTAGCGATGACGGGGATAGTCCCACCTTTGCTGGATACTACTTGGATGAGGGTTGGCAATGCCATATCCTATTCATTTCTCGAAACCTCAACGACATCATTATGGACCTGGTGATAAAAAATGAGCAGTACTCGCATATTCCCTGGACCACCAAGCTGGGAGACCTTCCTTCGCAGCTCGATGAGGAAGACCTATCCGGATTGCGATACCACGATCACGAGGTGCATGAAATTGCTAATGATGCTCGTCGTGTAGTTCTGAGCCAACTGGGATTCATCGCTTGGTATTCTAGTGTTTGCCCCAGGTGGAAGGATGATCTAGATCGGGCCGACTTTGAATTTATCGAGGCATTCAGGTTGGAAGAGCGTCCAAAAAGAGGTTATACCTTCGCTTTGTGGAGGGATTACCATGAGATCAACGTCCCCCATATGCTCGATCATAGCATTCCTTTTCATTTCTGCTGGACCGATGCGGAAAGTTCCACGGGACGGTTCGTTCGCTATAATCCGGCCTTCTTGGCTGAATACGATGCTTTGGCCGTTCTTCAACCGTCTGGACCGATTGATTTGCGTCAACTTCCGCACCATCTAGACTGGGAAAGAGACTTGAAGTGTTACGACGTTTACTTTCAAGATCTTTTCGCCGGACGCGTCGGGAATGTTATCAGAGAGTTCAAACCTGAATGGGAATACCTAATCGTCGACTTCAGTCACTACGGAGCTCGACCCGTTGAGAACTGGTTAGCAAGACGCGCCTATGCCGAACGCTTTAAAGGATTAGTTCGGCATAATCCCAAGGGCACTGTCTGCACCTTCTTCCGACAAAATCCTTTGAAAGTCGACGAACCTCCCTCAGCTCGAGTTCCCGTACTCAACCACTACAACCCCTTAACCAGTTTTGGAAACGAACTCGGGGGATATGGGAAGACCGAACTGGAGTATTTCCTGGAGCCTACCCCTATAGTGCGCGAGTTAGCTAAGAATGGATGTGCTCCAAGGCTCGGAAGGACGTATAACACGTATAATGGCATGCGAGAATGGCCGACAGGATCTTCTAGGCCCGAGGGAGAATCAACCCGACCGAACTCAAGGATCAGTTAAGCTAATCGGTCCGTTTCCTCGACCGATCACCCAGGCGCTCATGGTTTGGGTCTGCGCGGCGAACCTCTTTCCTTGAGAGAGAGGATGGCTGGTGCTGATTTGCGTAGAGCTCGTTCCCCAATGTCGCCCACTCATCGATCCGAAGGTGGGACCTCCACATGGGAGTCTAGATGGGCTCGGAGCATGGCCAATCGCCGTAGATCGTCCCGATCCATGAGTCCAGCTCGCTCAGGAACTGGCGCTTCCCGGTACTTGCGAGGAAGGAGTAGAACTTTGAGCTCAGAAAGGTCCTTTAACAGCGATGGGTCCGAGTCTCATAGGTCGTTCCAAGACGAATATCACCAGCTAGGCGGGGAGGATCAGCCGATGGAAGAAGGGCCCTCATTTCAACAGGAGTCTGGTAGCCCCGCTCCTTTTGATGCTCCGCCGGGACCCATAGACTCTTACCACCCTCGATTTCAATCCCGGGATGACGCCATTCGAGCCATTAAAGCTTGGTCGACTATTATCACTGAGCTTAAAGCTCCTATCTCTTGGACCGAAGACGGATGGTGGAACCGGGATTGGCTGGCTAAGACCATTCTGGTTTGCGAGGGTTTCCGAACTCGA
Source organism: Mycena leptocephala (assembly GCA_029378395.1). Lineage (NCBI taxonomy): Eukaryota > Fungi > Basidiomycota > Agaricomycetes > Agaricales > Mycenaceae > Mycena > Mycena leptocephala. The sequence goes on from JARJLF010001021.1 coordinate 63,843, forward strand.
GTGCGGATGAAAACTTGGGCTGCTTGCTGCGACGCCAAGGATATTTGCGACATCTTGAACATGGCCATATGCTACGGAGCGCCATTTGAGCTGTACATCAAGCAGTCAGATGTGAGGAGAGTTGGGATGCCTACGCATGTCACGAGTCTCTTGAAGTCTACGCTGCACGCTACCTATACTGTCGGATTTACAGAACTTTTCCTGGATTTTGGAGCGGGGGGCGCTACTTGCTACGCTCGATACCTCAGTCAAATTCTGGCTCTTCTCAGCCGCCCTCATGCTGTAGCCTTTATCGCAGCTGGAGGGATCCTCAGCTTCGTGGCGCAGCTTTACAATCAGGAGATCGTGTGCCGCTTCCTGGAAGGACCTTCTGTGCAAGTGACCGAATTTTCGAAAGGGAAGTCATTCTGGCTGCGGGAGGGTGACAAGGACGAATTGTGGACCACCGATCAAGTCTCCGAAGGTGAAGTCTCTGTGTTACTGGGCCACGTAGTAACTGGAAACCCAGCCACCGACACCTTCTTATGGCCGCATCCTTCTTGGCTGGAGAACAATAGTGATCATTTCCACGGTGCTTGGACTCCAGCCGCTTACAGCTTTCTCAAGAATCTGGAGCAAAACATTTTTCAGCGGAAACAGTACATTTGGAGGACTCGTAAGGAGTGGATTCGATTCATCTGTACCAGCAATCGGGGCTCCTTCGCGGCTAGCTATGTTCCTACTTCCAAGGATTTCCAAGAAGGGATGGATTTAATCGAGAGCGCCTTCCCGTTTGACTGGAACAAGAAGCTTTTATTGGACATTGCCGTACCGGAGGAATTCAACGTGTTCGCAACTCGAGATTAGGGGGGCTCTGTAAGGACCCTCCAACTCAAATATACCATAGTTTTCATTTTTTCGTCTTGTACTATTAATCTCGAGCGCGATACTGAATATTTAGATACGTATTTCCTTTTTTAGGTAGATTTGTACTAGTCATGACAGCCAGCGCTTGACAGCAGGCGCATGATGAATATCATCTACACTTACTCTTAACTATCATTCGCCCCCCCTCAGCCTGACTCATGGAGACTCTCCGAGCACAGGCACTGGACGTTGACCGATAGGTTGCCCATAATTCATTGGAATATACTAGTGCTTCTCGCATACGCACATCATTGTACAGACTTTGCAGCCGTGTCAGTAGCTAAACGGAATTGAAAGTCGATTCCGTTAGATTAGACCTGATAAGAGAGAGAACGTCTCACTCTTGGGGTCTATTCGTTGCTTCTGACCGCTAAAGGGTCTTTACCACATTGTTCAACCCGGCTCGCCAGATTAAAGTGTACGAGTTCTAATAAAGACTCACCCAGGTCTTACAGTGGGATGGCGGGATTTTTGATAGAGAGGCGCGCAGCCAGAGTTTGGGTGCGTTTGAAGCGCCAGGCGGTGTAAGCAGGCCACTGAGTATTTCACAGGAGTATGTCACAGGTGACTGACAACGGGAGGTGCAGGGACACAATTGAGAGAGAAGGCAGGTGGCCAGACGGGGGCTCAAGCTCGAAAGAAAAAAAATTTGTCTTGGAGGACTTGAATGGAGGGGGTCGAAGGAGGGACATCCCTCGTGTAAGTCGCTCTCGCCGTTATAAGTTGTGGAGACGCTGACATTGTCTGGCTACATTAAGACGAGCGTGACCAGCATTTGTATAATTGAGACGGGCCTCCACCATCAATATTCAAAGCAACCCTCAAAGCGCGCGCGCGCGTGCATTGGAACAATGGTGTGAACTCTACCCTGCCACCCAAGTACCCGGGATCTTACGGACTTGCAAATAGGCGTCTCAAACTTTCTTGTTAATCACTACCTACCCGCACGGTCGAGCCACCAAGCTCCCTCCCTCTCAGAAAAACAAACCAACAGTTGTCAATGCCCGTCACTCAACATCAAGCTGCGGGCATAGAGCCACCCAAACCCTTAGCCAAGCGCGAGGTATTTAATCTTTGTTATTATGATTCTCGACTTCCCAACTGACGGCTCATATTTTCAGCGAAAACCCAAGAGGGACCCCCGCACTTTTGTGGGTCATGCACGCGTGGATATTTTTTTTAAAACTGACTGGCACTCACAGAAAGAGATCGCGGCTGACCTTACGACGGCGCAGGATACTGTAAGTTATGTATTGCTGGTTTGGGATATGAATACTAATGACTCTTCTTTTTGCTGTAGAGAAATCACACCGTGGATGCTCCCGCCCAGGTCGCGGTACTTAACGCTCCAGAAATTAACACTGTATGTAATTTTTTAATGGTCAATTTGTCGGGTAAGCTAAGGGCGGGTTTTTGTCTCTGTTTTGGCAGACAAACAAATCTCCCCCCGCCATCCCCGATGCTGCCCCTGCCATCATACAAGGTCCAATGTTGCGTCCTTGGGAAAGGATGGTGGAAGTAGTCATAGAACGTCCAAAGCCGCGTCCTCTGAACAAGACTGGGGCTGACACCGCTCGCAAAGCAGGCGAAGACACAGACACACGCAACGATCCTTTCAGTCTCTTTGGGCATCGTGCGCGATATGCAAAACCGCAAGAGAGGGCGGAAGTACACGAGCAGCTCCCTGACACGCTGTACGACGAGGAACACACCCGGGGCCCGGAGTACGATTTTGAGGATAGGACAGCCATACAATACGTGGAGGAAGACGAGGACGAGGAGCGCTTCGGAGGTTATTGCCCCTCCTCCCCCCCTATTCGCCGTCGCCACTCTGCAGAGCCACGTTCCCGTTCACACTCAGCAGACTCTGTGGAAACGGAACACCAGCGTCCCCACTTGGTCGACTCGCCCATGCGCCGTGCGCTGCTTGCGGGTTCTCCTGCTCCTGCTCACTCCCTCACTTCGCCGTGTGGACAGTCCGTGGAAGGAGGCTCCCGTTCCCGCTCTCCATTGGCGGGACCATCGCATTACCAGGCCCGCAGCCACTCCGCCGACCCGCATTCGCCCTCACCGTCGGAGCGTTCTCAACGCACGCCGGGGACGCAGGTGGACGCAGAGTTTACACCCACCCACGGCTGCACACGTTCTCGGTGTTCCCCCTTGCCAGCGTCGTCGCCGCCGCCTGTCTTCGAGTCGGACTTTGACGACGGTGAGGACGACTATGGAAAACAGGAGGAAGAGCGAGAAAAGAAAAGATTGAAGGCACTCACGAGGGGAGGGCGGTTCTCTCCTTCACTCGAGGACGAGGAGGAATTCGAGGCAGAGGTTGCGCAGAATGGCATCGACGACGAGGAGATGCTCGCCAAAAGGACGACGAAGTCAGCCTCGAAGTCCAAGTCGAAGAAGTCCGCCGCCGACCCGAAGAGCAAACGGAAGGGAAAGCAGCACGAGGTGACAGAGACGTCAGGCTCGGCTGCTGGCCCATCCAAGTCCGCCAAAGGGAAAAGGAAGACAGCCACGGCGTCGGGCACCTCGAATACAGTTACAAGTGCTCCGCATCCCGCTGATTCCGCCGCCGACTCCAACTCCAACTCCGACGACGGGGATTATGCCAAAAAGCCCGGACAGATATCGGAGGAGACCCGGGAATGCCTCTTCGAGTTGGAGAGCCAGTTCAAGGGGGATGTCGCGAAGCTGGCAGGGAAAATGGCAAGTCGGCCAAGACATTCTTTCAGATTCTCGGAGTCCAACAGAAGAGTACACGTGCGACCAGCGCCTGGAATGTGTTTCAGTTGTGGTACTCACAGGTCAAAGGGAACCCGGGCCATCGTAAGTCTTGCACTAGTCTCCTGGTTTTTTCAGTATTTGACGCGCCGTTTCAGTGCAAGGGGCTGCATACTCCGCGGCCGTGAAAGCGGCTTTCTTGGCGGCGTGTGGACCCGACGCCAAATGGGGGAAAGACACCCTCGACATTGCCAATATTCCATGGCTCGACGAGTGGCAGAAGGGCATCGCAGCACAAGCGGTCATCAATTTCCGCAAAGGAAATAAGCTGAAAAGGAAGCTGCAGAAAGAACTTGAACCTGTGTTAGGCATTGTACAGTGTCTTCGTCGCCTTGTTGTGCCACAGACTGACTACTCTTGACAGGGGAAAATGCTACTCGAGAACTACGGGGTCCATATGATCGGCTCCATCGTCGACATAGATGGCCAGGCCAGCCTTTATTTCGGTGTTGGCGATGACTACAAGGAGTTCAGGGACCGCCATAAGATGGTTCTCGGTCAGCAGATGAAGAACATGGAACACGAATTCGGGTACGCATTCCTTCATTTCTTCTCGTCGAGGCCGTTTGACGCAGACTTAGGGTGATGGATCGTCGGAAGCGCGCGCTGGAAGCCCATGACCAGCCACCCTTAATTGAATTTACTGGCAATCTCGCGGGGCGCGACAAGGAGAAAATACGGGACATGCATCAACGGGCATTCGCGAGAATCATGGGTGGCATGCTCCGTCAGTGTACCCGCCTTTTCATGCCGGCCACGTTATTAATGCGATGCACCACAGAGCGTCATCAGAAGGCAATCGGGGCGATCCCGGACGATGTGGATGCACAGCAATACAAGATGAAGTGGGGCGTTAAGTTCCTTGACGAGGCTTTTAATGCTAAGTGTCACATCATCAACTACCCTCCCTCCCTTGAAGACGATAACTTCATTATTAGCTCCACCCGCTTCGACGTGAAGAAGATCAAGACGGAAACCTTCAAAAAATTCTTGCCTGGTCTCGTCAAAAGCGCGCGCGTGGACAAACGGGACAACGGTGATGACGACGGCAAGGACGAGGACGACGAGATTGTCGTTTGGGATGAAGGTACGTATATGGCTTTGAATTGGTGTAATTCATCGCTCACAGACGGTCAGACGAGTTGGCCTTGCCACTCGAGGACCAACAGGATATCCCTCTGGTCATCAGCGTGGGTGGCGCCGCGCTGCGATGTGTGAAGCATAGCCCGGTGTACGACAAGGCCCTGCAGAAGGAGCGCGAGAAGACCAAGCGAGCGGCTGAGAAGAAGGCGAAGAAGGCAGAAAAGACGGAGCGCAAGCGCCGTCGTTCTAGCTCCCGTCCTGCCTGTGCCGAGTCGCAGAACGACGCCAACACCCACGACGACCGAGGCCGTCCTGAGCAGTCGTCTCGGAAGGATGCCAACTCGTACAGTAACCAGCGCGACCTTGACAACTATCGTGACAGCAAGCGCAGCCGACGCCAACCCCCCTCCCCGGGTCCTCAGCCCTCTCCCCACGACGCCGACCGTCGAGTCCGCGACAACTATCGTGGCAGCAAACTTAGCCGTCGCCACTCCTCCTCTTCCCGCCGCTCGCTTTCTCCCCGTTCTCCCCAGCGGTCTCGGCACGACGTTAACGCCTATGACAACCACCGCGGCTGCGACAACAATCGTGACAGCCGTTATCGCTCCCCCTCTCCCCGTGCGAACCGACAGCCCAACCATCATCATGACAGCAAGCTCGGCCGTGGCGCGGTTGCCGCCGAGTCTTCCCGCCAACATGCGCAGGGTGCCCACTCCAAGGCGGGTGCGCCTTATCCCGCGCGGTCCACTGGCCCGAAAGAGCCCAACCATCGCGCCCACCCTCCTCCCGCACGCTCGCAAGCGACTTACCAGGATCTACCCCACATCGAATTCTCCCACTCGGCAGCCCTTGATGCGCGCGTGACGCCTGCCCGACATGCGATTAAACGAAAGAGCCCGGACATTGCTGAGGCAGAATCAAAACACCAGCGGAGAGTTGACGAGGAGCAGCACTTCGCGGGCCTCAGTACAATGGTTGAGGGCCAGCAGCGCTTCATCCTGCACTTCATTATTGGCAGGGACGGGGGGGAGAAGTTCTTTGCGAGAGGCTTCGACAATGTGAAGACATCGAGCCGCGCGGACAACGCAACATTTATACGCCACCCAGAGACAGGCAAGTATCATCCGTTGCCGTCTGGGACAACCCCCATTCTCGCCACCCAGAACGACCGTGGGATTTATGCGTCGGAGATCAGGAAATGGAGCCTCTACAATTCTCAGTGATTTGGTTATACTGACTGGTGACCGTCTTTTGCTGTTTTGTTACAATCCTTATCCCGTATGATGGCCTGCTTTATGTACCTATTCCTTTGATTATCGTCTGTGCATCTATGATTTATGTAGCCATGTTTTATAATACAATTATGATTTATGATTTATGGTTTCAATTAGGCTGGGATGAGTTGTAGGAAAGGGTTGGTGAGAATATAATGGGCCATTAGTGCGGACATAACGGCTATCGCTTGTAGAAGAACCGAGTCCAAAAAAAAATTCCTTTTTGGGGTCATAGTGGTTGTTTGCAACTGTTTACCCAGGCACTCATTTTTGTCATCTTAACAGTTTGTTGAACAGCTTGTGAACGAGACCTGAAGCGCAGTTTAATGTTATATCGCCATTTATATCTTGGGGAATTATTGAATATAGGATGTTGCTGATGAGAAGGCCAACAGGAGAACCTTCCTTTTTGGGACCATATGAGTTGTTTGCACCTGTTTACCTGGGCGCTTATTTTGACAACTTACTAACATTTTTGCAACAGGTGTAGTAACAGCAAAGGCCGGTATTGAATGCCAAATTTAAACAGCAAACCTCATATGCAGTTGATGTGGGACATCCCACCTGGTTTTCTTGTATAGTGAGAAGTCCCACTGGTTTTTTGGTTTGTAAAGTGGGAAGTCCCACCATCTTTTGGATTGATGTGGGACATCCCACCTTGTTTTCTTGTATAGTGGGAAGTCCCACTGGTTTTTTGGTTTGTTTTCTTGTAAGTGGGAGGTCCCACTGTTTTTTGGATTGATGTGGGACATCCCACCTTGTTTTCTTGTAAAGTGGGACATCCCACCTTGTTTTCTTGTCAAGTGGGAAGTCCCATCATTTTTTTGGTTGACGTGGGAGGTCCCACCGTGTTTTTGGTTGACGTGGGAGGTCCCACCGTGTTTTCGGTTGATGTGGGAGGTCCCACCATGTTTTCGGTTGACGTGGGAGGTCCCACCGTGTTTTCGGTTGACATGGGAGGTCCCACCATGTTTTCGGTTGACGTGGGAGGCCCCACCTTGTTTTCCTGTGAAGTGGGAGGTCCCACCTTGTTTTCTTGTGAAGTGGGAGGTCCCACCATGTTTTCGGCTGACGTGGGAGGTCCCACCTTGTTTTCCTGTGAAGTGGGAGGTCCCACTGTGTTTTTGGTTGATGTGGGAGGTCCCACCTTGTTTTCATGTGAAGTGGGAGGTCCCACCATGTTTTTCGTTGACATGGGACATCCTGCCAATGTTTCCGGGTACAGTGGGAGATTCCACAAGATACCCACCTATGAAAACACTTTTTGGTAGGATAGGATGGAGCTACAATAGAGCGCAAAAGAAAATGTAGTATGCAAGGAGTCACCTCTCTGAATCAGTGAGTGCAAAGGTGAATCGGCCTGTATGTGGGGAATACGGCATTGCAGTGCACAAATGAATGGAAAATAATGTGCTCCTCTGTATGATTCATATGTAAGCTAAAGGTGCATGGATTTGGATGGTTTATACATAGGCTAGGAGCTGTAATACAGCCCTCTCTGAATCACCAAGTACAAGACAAATAAGTGCCTGGATGGTTGTGAAAAGTGCTTTTTGGGGTGCTACGAAGCTAACAAAGCTACAATTGAATGCAAAAAAAAGGTGCACGGATTCGGGTGGTTTATATGTAGGCTAGGAGCCCTGACATTGGGCTTCACAAATCACCAAAGAACATGTCAAACAGAGCAGAAATGGACCTGAAATTGCAGCTTTTTGGGTGGGGCAGTGTCTGGGGTCCTGGTGGCAAAATGGGCCTGTGGGATGTCCCCAGGAAAATTTTCGGGCCCGCCTGTGGCGGGTGGGATATCCCATTAAAACAGGTGGGATGTCCCATATATGTATTGAACAACAGTGTGGGAACCCCCACCATAGATTCATATATATGGTGGGATGTCCCACCATATGTGGGAACCGCCCCCCAGGAAGACCCCTCTTAGGCATATGAATCACCATGTAACAATACCCCCTAAGAGGGGTCATATAAGGGTAGCCTGAGGTGCAAAATTGACCGGAAATGTGGCACTCCTCCCAACTGAAATCGAAAGTGGGGCATTCGTGATTCGAATTCTTCGTCTTCTGGATCGACGAGTGTAGATTGTTCCATTTCGCAAAGGCGTTCTGTCGAAATATCGAGGAGTTCTTCAAGTGGGGGCAAAGGAATATTTTGGCGAGCAAAATAGGGTATAACTCGGAATGCGGCAATGGGTCTGTGGAACACCGAGCCATCGAGCTCACATAGAATGTATGCTCCACCACGATTGCGTGAAATGACAATGAGAGGTCCGAGGTACCGATTGCGGAATTTACGGCTGAGTGATTTTTCTATAGCCGTGTTTCGCATGAGGACCAAATCGCCTCGTCTGAAGTCGTAATCTTGAATCGTTGCTGCATGATCCTGCTCGAATTTAACTGCGGCCCGAAGTCTCGCTTCGTAAACCATCGAATGTAGTTGAGTTAAGTGCTCCCTGCGTTTCTGAAGGGCAATGGCGCGTTGGGAAATTAAATCCTCGGTAGAGAGCACGGCTTCCAGCGGTGGAAGTAGATATGTTGCCTCAGAGATGTCGAGTGGAATTAACGGGTGGGTTCCAGTGGCGGCGAAATAAGGGGAGCAACCCATGCGTCTGCGGACTGTGATGCGGTCGGCCCAAAAGACGGAATATGCAACTGTGTGCCATTTATTTTGAACACCGTCGCATGCTTTGAATAAACTTCCTCGGATGTCCAGGTGCGGTCGTTCCACGAGGCCGTTTGCCTGTGAGTTATATCCGGACACCCGAATATGCTTGATGTGATACTGCTTCTCCAGGTAAGCCAGCGCTTTCAGAAATGGTGGGCCATTGTCTGTGACGATTTCTACAAGAGTGCCCCAACGGCACAATATATCTTCGAAGATCCAGTCGCCGAGTGCCTTTGCATTTTCTTTGCGCAGCATGCGGAATTCAGGGTATTGGATCAAGGAGCAGCGGCCTCGAACAATATATTTGTATCCGCCACTTAGAGGTAAGTGCATGGTATCCATATGGACCTTGGAAAATAATGGCCCTGGAACTGCGACGGTCGGAGGGATGCGGACTTGGCGCATCTGCCGAATTTGGCAAAGGTAACATGTTTGGATGTACCAGGTAATATCGTGGGCCATATACGGCCACCAAAATCGTTCCGAGAGCAGTGCACGGGTCGCATAAAAGCCTGTGTCCGACGTCGTCATGGGCTGAGCGGAGAATAAAGAAACGCCGCGACTGAATAACAACTAATTTGTGGTGTTGGTGAGGGTCTTTTCGCCAAAGCTGCTCGTCTGCAAGATAGAACTCTTGGCAATAGCGAACAAAAGCCTGGTAGTCTGCGTCTTTAATTCCTCGAGGACGTTGAAGGTCTTGGTGCCATAAATGGACGCGGTCTATGCGGGCATCGGCGAGTCGAGCGTTCTCTGACCTGGGAACATTCTCGTATGAAAGGGAGTCGGGCGCCTCGGTATTATCTGGGATCATTTCAGCCGACAGGGTTGCGATGGTCCTCTGCGGGCGCTGAACATATGGCGAGTCATTTATGAAATGCATGAAGCCGTGAATGTGATCAATCCAATCGTCAAAATCATCCTCTGGTTCTGGCTCATCTCCCAGCTGGGGGTTACGGCGCGAGAGGCCATCCGGGCGGTGCGAAATTCCAGGTACGTGCACGAGGGTGAAATGAAAGGTTAAAATAGCAAGGATCCATCGGTTCATGCTGGCTCCTGGGGCGAGATCTGGGTTTGCAAGCATGCCTTTGATATAGCGTGCGTCAACTTCAACCACGATATTGCGGACTCCAATCAAATATATCTTCCAGGCTCGAAGCGCTCGGTAGAGGCCATAGAGCTCCAATTTGGCTTGGGAAAACCGGGTCTCGCGGTCGTTGAGCGTGATCGAACCAAAACGAGCGTAATATCGGCGCGACAAGTCGTTTAGATCACACTGCGCGAGTAGAAATCCAACGGCTATCGGGGAAGTATCCACTGACAAAATGGCTGGCGCTGGGGAGGTATAATCGATGGGACGAAGGGCGGGTGAGTTTAGGAGAGCGTGCTTAAGGTCTTCTTGTGCGCTGATTTGTTCTTGTCCGAAAATAAAAGCCGTATCTTTCCGCGTGAGGATAACGAGAGCGTGGGCACGGTGTGCAAAGTTGCAAATGAAAATCCGGACCACTCCAACAGTGCCGAGGAATGCGCGCACTTCAGAAAGGTCTTTGCAGGGACCCCAATTCACGATCTTGGCTACGTGCGATTGGTCGGGTATGCGGCCTTCGAACGTGCAAACATGGCCTAGCACGGTGATTGTATGCCAACACAAAATAACCTTGAGACCAGAGAAGGTCCCGCCACAATAAATCATGCGAGTTAAGATGAGGTTGAGAATCTGGAAGTGTTCCCATACGAAACGTCGAATGCCGGCGTTCTCGGGGATTGTCTCGTAATTTCCATCTTTGTCTTGGTAGCGCGAGGCTGGACCATGGACTGGGCAATCATCGATGACCGGGATAGTGTGGTGTGGAATTTCTGGCTGCAAAATGTGCGTGACATCGTCATGAAAGATGGGCACAGAATTTGTCCATCCCATGGGCAGCGTAACGAGTCTTAGGGCTCCGTAAGGTGTCTGGAACGTGGTATAATCGCGCGAAGATTCTGCGATCACTCTTTCATCGTAGCCGACATATAAGTCCAGCATTCCGCCGCATGCGCGACCCGCAAATTGTTCTGCGACTTGGTCTAATAAAGGTGTGACTCCGCTATGTTGAATTGTCACGGCGTTAAGTGCTTCCAGCGCATGCACGATGCGTAGGCTTGTATTGTCTTTCTTGACAACGCAAAACCAGCGTGAGCGATAGGAAGAATTTGAGGTTCATATACGCCTGCGTCAATTTTTGCACGAATAAGGCGGCAAACTTCTTCATAAATTCCCGGAGGAATTGGGATATTTTTCTGAACCCAAGGCGTGTGCGGAATAACGGGGATTTCAACGGGCGGAAAGAATTCTCCTTGAATTTTCCTCTTTGCGTATCGTTCCAGGAAAACCTAGATGGTGCACACACATACAATAATGCATGAATGCGCGCTCTGCGGGCCATAGAAAATCTCCGGCGTGGGCGCGATCAATGATATCGCGACATTCTTGGGTATAACGTCCCGTTGGAACGAATGGAGGTGGATTAGGAGAAAGGACGGGGATATTTGCGAGCGGATCGCCTTTAATATTTCGCACAATGCGGAATTGTTGCGGTAAACTTCCGAGGACTGGCCTAACTTTTTGCGCGACAGGTTTATATTTCTTTTTGGCATAGGTTGCCACAGGCGGGGACGAGATGAAATTGGTATACGCAGTACGAGTTGAATCGTGTGTGCGAGGCGGACCCACAGGTTGACGGGGGAACGCGAAGGTGAATGATTGTCTGAGGATGGTAACTCCGAGCAAGCCGTTAAATAGGCTTGTTGAAGTTGGTCGAGCGAGTAGTCCGATGCGAGTACCGAGTGTGCTTCAATAATATATTTTCCAGGAATTTTCGGGTGAGGAATTATCACGAGTGCGACTTCTCCTTGATCCGGGATCAATTCATCGAGCCGCGAAAATCCTGTGCTCGTTGACGAGGACGGCCGCGAGGAATTGTTGGAATAGTCAATTGTGCACCAGTGTTGCGGTCCAGGATAGTTAAGGTTTGATCTCCGCTGCCTGAATTATTCACCTTGCACTCGGTTAACTGATCGAAGGCGGCCCAATAAGATGTCGTAGGCCGGGGCGCGAACGATGTGGACTTGGAGGTAAAGGATAATATCCCCGAATTTAAACGCGACGTTGCGGGCAAGGCCGAGGGACGGTGTGACTGAGCCATTCGCGGATTCCATGTTAATAGTGATGCGTGGGTCATATGGGAGATGCAGCTCATTGCAAACTGCCTCAGACATGGCAACAATTTGGGATCCGGTGTCGTAGATACATTCGATACGTTGTTGGTTATCCACGATGGGTAGGACTGCTCGGATGGCGCAAGAGTCCACGACGACCTGATTCTGGCGTAATTTCTGCATCATATAATGTTGCAAACTTATCTTGGGCAATGAGCGCATTGGGCGGAAGCTCGCGATTAAGTGTTTGCTCATATGCGACCGGCATGGAGGCGGTGAACGTGGCAAAGGCATGATCCGTGTTTCGGCTCGACGGCTCGTCCAAGCCGGCAATGGGTTCGGCTCCAAACGGCAAGTCTTCATCAACGGCATTTAAGAACTGCTGCTCGGTTGTCATTGGCGGCGCTTGAGTTGCGATGCGACGGCTCGTAGTAACGTCTTTGTACTGGGAACGCACATCCGGGGCAAGAGACAAGAGCTCGCGCTGTGTAAGCGTAATGGGAGCTTCCATGGACCTATCAAAAACGTTAGAGACAATTTTATTATCTACCACCGGCGGTGCACTGCGATACGCGGGCCCGTGGCGCTTGACAGGCGGCATAGGAGGTGGTTTAACTCCAAAATTTCGTCCTTTTGGTGCTGCATAAGCCGCATCTCTGGCTTTTGCATAAGGGTGCTCGGGTGCACGCGGAGCTAACACTTCGGCTTCAGCAGGTACCACGGGGACTTTAATTTGAACGGCAGGGGCTGGAACAGGGGCGACAGGTGGAAGTGAACGCTGTAAGATTCTCCGAATAGGCTGTTCGGGCTCTTCAACTGGTCCACCAGCATCGGTGGCACGTCACGCCTGAGCTCTAGTCTGAATATATTGCGCTTGGCGCATGTTTTCTAGAGCTTCAAATTCTTCGGCCAAATTCTTCTGGCGATCCTCAATGGATAAACTGTTCGAATTCTGCATGTACGCAAAATTCTGGTGCGTGTCCAACATCATTTGAGGTGCCGCCATTTGTTCGGGGTTCAAACGATGATACTCCTGCATGCATTCACGCAGGTTGCGCCCTTGGATGTGGCGCGGCACAAATGCTCCAGATGGAAGGACAACCTTCCCATTGATATCTCTTTTGCATAATCCAGCCTGAATATCTGTGGCTACGGTTCCGCAGTTTGAAATATAATGAGGACCGTTGCAGTACACGCAATCGTCGAAACGGGGATTGGGATTGGGATTATTACGGGGTGGGTAACCTTGGTTCGAATTGCGTGCATTCGCCGCTCCGAGAGTGCTCTGGGCTAGAACATCCACTAATTTCGTGACGGAGTTGATCAACACAGCCATTTCAGCTTCTTGTTTGGGCTGCGCAGGCGATGTCACATCTGAGGATGTCGCAGCAATGGAGGTACCTTCGAGTACAAAATCGGCTGCTTCTTTGAGATCTGCCAATGCATACGGATCGTCCGGGTGGACATCGGGCTTTTTAATTTGAAGACGTTGATGAACGCGTTCCCATAAACTGGCTGGCTGCATGGCGCGACGGAAGGAACGGCTCTGTTCAGAAGTGGAGAGTCGTCCTTTATTGATAAGGTATGTGGATATCGCGGAAAAGTCGCGATAAATTTCGCTAAAGTCTCCCTTCGAATGGATTCCTGTGCGAGTATGGGTACCAACGAGGGTATCTAAATCTGCTAGAGAATATTTTCTATCGGCATCCGTGCCGGGGTAAAGCTTGAGGACAGCGGCCTTGAAGTCCGCATAAGACGTTGTGGGAGTAGTGAACTCTGTCAACGACTCCCAAGCATCTTGGTCACAAACAGTAAGGAATCTAGTCGCATGAGGCTTCTTCTGAGCATCGTCTGTGACGTTGCAACGCGTAAAATGATATTCGAGGTCGGAAAAATAACGAGGGAGCTCTCGGGGCTTTGCTGAATCGAATGTAGGAGCATTACGATCTCCGCGCGAGGGCATGGAAGGGGTTGTCATTGTGGAAGTGGAAGTAGAGTTTAGTTCTTGGTCTGGTTCTGTAAAATCTTCGTGACCTGCCGGACGTAGGAGCGGCGGCGAAGGCGAGCGAGAGTTCGAGGGACTGGTTAAATTCGAGTGGTGCGAATGATGGTATGGGACTGGCTCGAAAAGCAATGGGTCTTCAATGCTATGACCCGCGTCAATAATTTCTTGGCGGAGGTTACGGAGTTCTGTTCCTCGCAAGGTACGGGATGGATTGGAAGCTATGTTAGAACCCCTCGCGGTGGGCTCCAAAATGATATGCCTACTCCGGGTCTAAGCGCGGAGTGAGAACGTGGGTGTGCGAGGTGGTCCAAGATGTCCCAAATCTAACAGGTACGTGCGGAGGGCTAACTGGCGAATATAATGCGAGGCTTGAGCGATGGCGTGAGCTATACGATGGTGTTCGAGGACGAAGGCTAAATCTTGGCTAATACGAGGACGACAGCGGTAAGTGACAGTGATCGAGGACGAAGGCTAAACGATACGAGGACAAGAGCTAGTGCAGATGGGCTGCAGAGGACGACAAGAATCCAAGAAGGAAAGCTGAAGTCTATTGCAGTGGGGTGCAGGAAGATCCAGTACAGGGTAAATAGGTCCAGTATTTATAGGAGCCTTCGAGGCTGTGTTGGTAGCATGCGGTACCGTAGGGTGGAAGCAATAGGACTCCAAAAGGAGCAGTGGAATTTAGCCGAGCGGAGGAGGAGGCGGAATTGAATATAGGGACAAAGGAGCAGGTGGAAAAGGCGGTAGAGACCAAGGAGTACACGGAATAAGGATGGAGAAGGAAGAGGAGAACATAAGAGGGAAATATGAGTGATATAGGAGAGGTGGGGCAACCACGGAGGAAGATAGAGGCACGTAGACATCGCAGAATTGGAAATAACGGCTGAGGAGTATGCAGAATAAGGACGGAGAGCTTCAAGGAGAGCTAGAGGCAGCGTAGGAGATCCATAGGAGTTAAATAGGGAGAATAGGAGAAAAGGCGGAGAAGACGAGAAGGTGGCGGAGGAGAAGAGGAGGAGGCGGAGTTGACGGAATGAACTGTGAGAAGCCGGAATAGCTGTGCTGTGAGAACTCCGCTGACTGCGTGTGAACTCCATTTCCGTGTGTAGCGCGCCTTGGTGCGTATCAATACATTCTCTGTCGAGCGCCCATCCAATGATCCATCTGTGCGAGATGTATCCCATCCACCAATGGAGGTAAGGTACGAGGTGTTCACATTATTTGTTTGATCATGTTGAATAACTCATCCCTGTCGACATAGCGTCCGGGGCAGTTGGATATTAGAAATATTGGCAGGTATAGATGGCAGGTTGATAGTGTATTTTTTCCCATTTACTGAAAATAAAGGCAGCCACCGCTGATTGAGGTCGAAGGTGTCAAAACACAATGACCACCTACGGATCACTTTAATATTTTCTATCGCAGCATGGCTGTTGCCTCAGACATGAGCTCCATTTGTTCTTCAAGGCAGGTATTACCATTCCTTATCTCATGCCAATTCATTCTCAATTCCCCCGGATTGCATTCCATTCAAGAGTCCACCCATCTTTGTCACTTAGTTACTTCGCTTAGCGTTGTGAAACTTCGTGACTTAGATGGGAATTTGTGAAAGTCTCATGATTTTGAACGTTTTCTATGAAAGTTCGTGAGTTCGTATTCCGGGCTTGTCAAGCGCCGACACCTCGGCACATCACGGAGTGATGGATATCAACATCTTGCCGAGATTAGCCGGTTAGCTGGTTAGTCACTGCATTTTGATGGCTTCTGGAGCCATGCTGAGCCACGTAAGTCCAGATTTGGCGAGCTTTAGCCGAGATCGGTCCAGGCCCTGCCGAGGCGTCTCGACCGATCTCGGCTAAAGCTCGCCAAATCTGGACTCACGTGGTTCCAGAAGCCATCAAAATGCAGTGAGTGGTTAGAGGTTAGCGGTGAGGGGTTTGGGTTAGTCAGCCAGGGTTAGAGGTTAAAGGTTAGTGGTTAGTGGTTAGTGTTAGGGTAAAGGATCTACAGTCACGGCGAAATTAGATGCATGACCCCATTTGGAAATTGCCATCAAAAGGAGTCCTTTTCACCACCTATGAGCTCAGTTGTGGATCTGTGGATAGTTAAAGTGTTTTACCTTACCTCCAATGACATAGGACCGCAGCACAGAAAATTTAATTGCAGTCAGAGCTGCACAACGGCATATATGGTCAAGTTGAACAACAGCTGCTTGCATTGTGCATACAGCTCGGATTAAGGTGATCCTATTTGCACTAAGTCTATTACAGGCTACTAGAAGCATATCCAGCTCTCAATCTCACAAATTGTGACCTGCCTAAGCTCAGAAGTGGTGAAAAGGACTCCTTTTGATGGCAATTTCCAAATGGGGTCATGCATCTAATTTCGCCGTGACTGTATATGAAAAAAAAACATGCCCCGGCCTTGCTGAAGGAACAATGATGGCGGATTCCGGAACGGGTCGAGTTAAACTGACGAACTTTCACAGAAACCAGGCAAATATGACGAACTTTCACGTTCCTAAGCGAAGTAACTAGGTGACGAAGGTAGTACAACTCTCCATTCAAGGAGCAACGACGACTATCTGGTGGCTGCCAGCACAGCGCCTTCCGTTCTCCGGTACATGATTTTAATACCTTATTCATCGGCTGCCTAGATGTTTGTGCTGTATTCGAGGAGCAACCTGGGAGTCGCCATCACTGTCTTCCCTTTCCCGGTACGATACCTGTTTAACGTTTAAGCTTCATTTGTTGACTGAATATTCAGCCTGCATACAGCAATGCTGTCTGCCTTGCCACCTTCTGCTCTCCCTATTATGTACTTGATGCACTCCAGTCAAGAAGGTGAAGATTATACAAAGGCTCGCCATCGCCTTCCGCCATCCAGTATCTGATTTTGGCGTTTATGCGGTCGCTGACTGCCTGCACAGCATAATGTATTCGAAATCTAAAGTTACATTTCCAACACGAAACGCCACCACCTTGGACCCGCATGGCATCCTTAACGGTATGTGAGGTCAGCCCTTTCTTTAAATTCAACTTTACCCCCGACTTGATCTATCTAATTGCAGAACAGTCAGCTTCGAACTCGACCTTCAAATTTATATCTGGTCTACTGATTGGTTCGCATAGCAACCCTATTATTTTTTCGATGCCATGACTAACTCATCAGCTGCGCGTAGTTCAAGCTTTACCATTCTCCGCCTTTCTTTCAAAATCAATTACCCACCCTCGACTGCGCCATTCAACACTCGCAAATCCCAACCCAATTTTTGTTATTCCGGTGAGCAGCCCTGCTTCTCATGTTTCTGTATCTGTATTTGACTACCGTACCTCTGTTGAGTTGTCTGTGTGGACAGTGAGTAACTCAACCCCTATCAATCACGCCCGGCCTGCGTCGCCATGAGCTCCCGTCGACGCATTGCTACCGCCCTCGATATTTATTTTCTGCAGCAGCTGGTGAACGGGGTACGTTCTTATGCCACGATATTACGCTGGAATTTGTCCTACATAGCATTTCTAAATCCCACTTGAGTCTGACTTATGGAGCCTGATTGTCCCCCGACTGCTGCCCAAACATTTTTGATTCCTAGAACGCCCGCGAGCAAGGTATTTGCCGCGGTTATGTGTTGATGCGCTGCGTGCCCTTAGTTGGTTTTCGGTGCCCAGAACATGTTCTGGAATGAGTGTAGGCGTCCACCATTCGATCAAATCGCGTTATTTCTGGCATGTCTATGCATCGAACCCTGTATGTTTATCTATTCATAATATGCACATGTATCCTAATTCCAATAGTTGCATTGATTATCCATGAGTTCAGTAGAGTGAGCCCAAAAGAATGAGATCCCCATAAAAGCAGTTACGCCGGAGCGAAGCGAAGGCACGTCTTGTTACTACATATCCACCTCAACCAAATGACCACTGAGCTTTAAATTGATCTTTGCTGTGTTTAAGTCTGGTCTGCAATATTACAGTAATCTGCCTACAAATTTGGAGTACAAATCTTCTATTAGGATCACTTACAACTCCATAGCGATCCACTTTGAATGAATTCTGCATTAGATTTTGGGTCCGAGACGAGATGTCCGATCATCTTCAGGTTTGAACGCGCGCGTTTGAACACAGGCAAATCGAACGTGAACCTGCAGCTGCGCTTGCCAGCACTACTGTTTCGCGCTCATGGGCGCGTGCGAGAAAAAATCTACCGCAAGAAATTCGATCGAATTTACAGACAGCTGTTCGAAATTTGCAAAACAGTAAACGTCATCGTGAACCAACCACTGCGGGTCCGATACGACACTTTCCTCGACTTGGATAGCATCTATCACACATGTAAATCTTGAAACTCGAAGCACCGATATCACTGGCACATGAGATCTTGAGATCTTGAACCGTAAACGTACCCGGAAAAAACACCCACATTGCACACGCCTGAGAGTTTCACCATCCTTTAAATTATGGAGTGACCCTCATTTCCGGCTAAGTCATCGAAGAGTGCGCCGTGCGGCTTCGCAAGGGCTTCGGGCAGATTACAGGAGACTCGGAGCGCACTGGCAGGCAGAGCCGACATCTCCGAAAAAACCGGGACGTCTAGTGGGTCCGAGGCTGAGTCTGAGTCGGAAGATGAGAGGAGCACGAGGGAGAGGAGCAAGAGGGGAGAAGAGTAGAACAAAAACGACAAAGACAAATACCAAGCTGTGTTGTATGTACAGGATCTAGAATTTATCGTTACTGTATAATGGAAGCTTCCTCCCATGTGAATAGAGTATAATAATCTTTGACCCCTCCTCTCGTCTTGAAACTTTGTGTGGACTCTAAGGGCTATCATCGGCTATCTTGAGGTGAGGCTAAACGCTCGCACTAAATTTAGTAAAAAAATCTCCAAACCTCGAAGACTTGCTCTCGAGGTCGTGTCCGACAAAGGTTCGCTCTCGCCGGATGGTTGTTTACGATGCATTCGAGGATTAACGTAAGTGGTTTGAGGGAATTTCTGAACATAGGTCTATTCACTGCATTCAAGGAGGTCCTAAACTGAGACCTACACGGACCTACACTCAGGTTGTAAAGATGTGTGTAGGTTCTGGCAAGGCGAGTTTAGGCGGCTACACAGGGACCTGGACACACCTGGACGGGTCTAGACTCAGATACACAGAGCCTGCATAGCCGCCTACGCTTACCTTGACAAACTGAGTCTAGGAGCTCCTTGAATGCAGTGATTGTGATCAGGCACTACCAGAATACTTAACGCGTAATTCAATGTATTCTCTATGTACTTGCATAGCAAGCTACAGGTTTCGCTAACAGTAACTCATTTCATCTCCGTACTTTAAAAACCGCATTGCCCTCAGGTGATTGTGCGCCATTTAATTTATACTCGCAGACATCGAGATGCTAGCTTTTCCTAAAGATGGTGATCAAATGCGATACCGGAATGAGAATGTTTTGTGCTGAAAAGAGTAACCACATAGTATATAGGAGAACGAAACATCCGAGGAACTGCTTTATCGTA
Organism: Mycena leptocephala; assembly: GCA_029378395.1. NCBI lineage: Eukaryota > Fungi > Basidiomycota > Agaricomycetes > Agaricales > Mycenaceae > Mycena > Mycena leptocephala. The sequence continues at coordinate 83,274 of JARJLF010001021.1, forward strand.
GCTCACTGAATCCGCCTAGCCTCCGATCCTACCCAATACAAAAGCTGTCGCTTGAGAGCCGTACTCCTGAACATAACCGAGGTGCACAGGGAGGCTAAGTCCGCTGGCACAGAACTCGTCCCCAGTATCGCAGAAGGAGGCGATTTTAGCTGAAAATTGTTCGAGGCCGTGATTCGAACGAGGGAAGATGCCGTTCCTGTTGTTTGCGGTGCCTACAAGAATTTTCAGCAAAAGAAACCTCATCGAGTAAGCCGTACCTTTCTGGAAGGATTCTCCTGCTACATGTGCCGGGTCACCCATCAAAATAACAGCAGCGACTAGGAGAGGATATTTAGCATCGTGGTGAATGAAATATGGAGAATCACCCTCACCTTGGCTGACACCAGCACCATCCGCAACCATGGTGTCCCCGCCACCTGTGCTCCTTGAGAGTACCCCATCAGAACGATTTTCGTGTTGGGACACGACCTGGCCTGCGCCGCTAATTTATTGCGCATATCCGTCACCCCAAGACTCTCCGAACTGTCATAGTTCGTAAGTGTCGCAGGGTAATTCACCGATTCACGAGAGACAGTTTGAGAGCTGCCTTGGACGACGGCGGAGACGACGGAACCGATTATGCCTTCGCCTGGAGCTTCGGTGGATGCACGGGCTGTGATAATATGGACGGCGCTGCAGCCACTGCTGGGGCCGGCGACCAGAATTGAGGGAGGAGCTGCCACAGCAGACAGGGAAAGAACGAGGAGAAAAAATGTTTTTGAGAAGACCATGCTGAGAGCTTGGAGGAGAACAAAGCTAGGGCCAACGACCTGAAGAACGAGGCTTCATTTCATTGCTTTTGTAGGATTGCTGGAATCATCGTCGGTTAATGGAGTTGGCTTTTGCCGGTTTATGGAATCAGGTTAGAATCGACTCTTTTGCAACCGTTCAACAAAGTACGGTTGAACTAGCGCGGCAAAGATCACAAGACAGGAGACCCACGCGAAAAGGTGTCCCCGGCTGCGAATGAGCTGGCATACCTACATGCGCGAAGTCTTATCTTAGGCCTATGCAGACCAATCATCTATTCCGTAGCTTTTTATAGGATTTCTGGACTCATCGTCGGTTAACAGAGTCGATCTTTGCCGGCTTATGGACTCAACTTGGCATCAACTCTTTTGCAACCGTTCAAGCAAGTACGGTTGAACTATATCGATGCAAAGATCATAAGACAGGAGCGAAAGGTGTCCGCTGATCCGAATGAGCTGGCATACCTACATGCGCCAGGTCTTATCTTAGGCCTATGCAGACCAATCGTCTATTCCATAGCTTTTTATAGGATTTCTGGAATCATCGTCGGTTAATGGAGTCGATCTTTGCCGGATTATGGACTCAACTTGGCATCAACTCTTTTGCAACCGTTCAAGCAAGTACGGTTGACCTATATCGATGCAAAGCTCACAAGACAGGAGCGAAAGGTGTCCGCTGATCCAATTGAGCCGGCATACCTATAGACTGTTATTGAATGGAGGTGCGCCTGACTGTATACGTTCGGATCAATCGAGGAGGCCCGATTCTTCTCAATGAATGAAAAGGATAAAACAACGCCGTGTCCATAGGCAGATGAAACTGGAAGCAGTTCACCGGAAGCAGACTGCCACCCGATGCCCAGTGCACCTGATCCACAAGATGTAAGAGGGAGCGCGCAAAATGGCATGGTCCAGATTCCTGCGCCGAATCTCGGGAAATCGATAGGAGAAGATCACTCCTGAACCAGTGGATGGGGCTCGAACATCGCCCTCTGTAACCACGCTTCCTAAGAGGGCCAGAGGCCGCGTTAATGTTGCGGAGCTTGGTCCGATCCAGGTGGGAATGGGCAGAAGGCGGAAGGCAGAGAGCACGAGAACGCGGCCAGATAAAGAAGACAGTACAGTGGTGAGGAGCATGGGCAAGTTGGGGCAAGGTTGTGTGTCAACCCAGCTTTGAAGAGCGAGGGCGCATCCGTTTTGTGAGAAATGCCCGAAACCGAGTTATTTGCCGAATCACTCATCCGGCTCACAGCCCGCGGTTGAGTCAAGGGTTTTAAAGCCGATATTGAAGAGCAAGGGTGTATCCGCTGTGTAAGAAATCCCAGCACCAAGTCACCAAGTATTCATCATCCAGGCACCGTTGACGGCGACGGCGGCGTCGATGCGGTGTTTACCTGGCGCCAATATTCATCCATAGCGGTGTCATGTCGTCAGCATGATTAGAAGGATTCCCATGGCACGAGTCCAGATCCTCACCGACCTCAGTCAAAGGCATGGGGTGCTGCGTCACACGAGCAAGAGTCCAAGGGTGGTACTTGACGGGCATATATGCATATGAATATACAGCACCGTAACATGGCCGCACCGGTCGTTTCAAATAGAAAGGGGAAAAAAAAAGACGGATGGAGGGGCAGTCAGTCGCTCGTGGGTCATCAACTCATTCGAATCGACCCCTCGAATCCCTGTCTCGGGCTCAGATGCACTGCGCCTTATCCCATATGCGGTCCTGCACGAGCGCACAGAGCACCTTGCTCTCCGCCTGTCACTCCCGGCGACAAGACGCACCTGTAAGAGCGGATGCCCCGCAACGATGCTCAAGAGCCACTCAAAGCCCTTCCTCCTACAGATGACATCGTTCAAGAAACGGTTGGTGAAGACCTTCCACGAGCTGCGTTGAGAGCGCCAAGCGTGGAGTCTACGTGTCGTGTAGCTCGCAGGCGCAAAGAGGAGACGATGATTCGTGGGGCGAAGAAGGCGGCCGAGGTGGAGCAGGAGACAAGGCAACAAAGGTGAAGACGGCGAGGATGGCGGAGCACACCCGGCAGAGGATCGTGAGTGGGGTTGGCGTTGAGATCGATGAAGACAGGATCGTATTTCAAGTTGGTCGGGCGTGATTGTCAGTAGAAATCCATGTAATTACAAGGTGCCGGGAGGAGAGGAGCGTGTATTGAGCCGGGAAAGAGCCGAAACGAAGCGACAGAGCATTCAAGCCGGTCGAGTTCCTCGGTGGCGATGGTGAAAGCGAAGATTCGGAAGAAGTCGAAGAGTCGATTTGATCCGCTGGCACAGCCACCTTGCCTTGCACCATGGCTGAAGTTTGCTGAATGATCCTTCGCCGCGTTCCAAGTAGGAGGTTGAAGCAGATCTTCAGGTGTTCGGGGAAGCACATACATCATTGACAATATCTTGCAATCCAAATCGGTTCGGAAGCATGACTGATATCCGCACTATGACTTGCAACGCGAAATCAGTGGGCGGCTTAGATCAAGAAAAAAGACATCGAACCAGAAAAAAAATGAGCAAACAAGGAGGATGCGGCTCAGGTCCCAGTCGAACGGGCTTCTCTGCAGTACATACGGATTCTGTGGTGGCCTACCACCGAACCAATATCGATTGATTTCGATTCTTGTCTGGGAAATGAAATGGGGTCGGGAAGCTCTTTCGCCTGCTAGGCGCTGGACACACTCAGTGGACATCATGAAAGGAGAGCATCACGACAGAAGGAGCGGATCAAAAGCGCTATTTAACCGGAAAAATGGCTTGGACGCAAGTCGAACAGGCGTCTCCGCAGCTCGAGTCTAGCATCATCCTATGAAGTGTGGGCGTGGACCGTCGACAACCGAGCCAATATCTTCAGTATTTTGTCCCTTAAGTATAGGTCATCAATTTGAGAATGGCTGTAGAGCGTAGGGTCCCCACCCAACGGAGGAAGTATGGAGCGTAGCTGGTGATCAGAAAAGGATGCACGAACAAGCCAAAGAGCTCTTTGAGTGGTTTTCGACATGGTTGAACTGCGAACAGATTTTCATGGGTATGGATACAATCCCCGCATGTAGGACACTACAATATGGGTTCAGATCTCGACACTGCGTACGCGGATGAACGAGACACCAAAGTCCTAAGACATAAGGTAAATGATACTGACTCAAGTTCCCGGGAATCATGCTCGGCTGACAATTCACTCTGTGCTCGAAAGCATAAGGTTAATATCAGTCCATATCTGAAAAACACAATCAGCGGGCAGCATTCATCATGAAGAACAGAGCAAACCAAAAATATGCTTCATTGGGGAATATCGCTCGAGCCCGCGTCGAACGGGCGTCTCCCGCAGATGACTTCTACATTCCAAACGGATCTTATGCTGGCATAGACCACAACCATGGAGCCTCTTTCCCTAAATGTAGGTCATGAAACCCCTTACAAAAATGTCGGGAGAGACTCAACGTACCGAGAGCACGACTCCAAATGCTGATGAAAATATGCGCACAAGGTGAGTCGAATCCATTTAGTTGAACCTGAGAGTAGTGATAGTAAGGTAAACCAGTGAATAAAAATGGTGGAGCGCGATTTGGCGCTCACAAGATCGATTGAGATTTCCAGCGAATCCAGATATACCGAAGGCAATAGCAGAAGGGAGAGGATTTGACCAGGCACTGTGAGCCGATTCAGTTGAACGTGATATCGCGTGGGGAAAGGTAGGAATCCGGGTGTTGGAGTAGACCGGTCCTGCAGAAGATCCACCGCGAACCCAGAGTGGTAATGCAGCATGGACATAGCGAGAACGATAGCGACGAGATGAATTGACCCGAGTCAGTGAGCCGAACGCACATGCCAGTAAAACCTCAAAGTGAGCGGTGTGAATCAAAACAGTAACTACAGTCGCCCACGCTTTGAAGCTACACCTCTCGGATTGGATGATGTCTTAGAATACGTATTCGAGTCTTAGAAAACGAGTAGATAAATCACTGGATTATATAAGTATTTTTTGCGCCATTCCCGCAGCTCTCACCGCACCGGGTGTTCTTCCCGATGTCCTCAAGGCCCGGGCCGGTTCACATACACCCGAAAAGCTCTCGTTACCCCCTCAACAACGGAAATGCGCCGTGGGTGCGAAAATTGGGTTTTTGGGCCATTTCTTTTTTTTTGCCAATTTCGTGACTTTTTCAATACATTCAAAGATCCCCTCGGTGACCCGTGACAGGTTCGAAAATATTCTTACAGCTATTTGCGGAACTTAGGGCGCGGATCATTTTTTTTCTAAAATTGATGTTTTCGCTAATACCCCTCTACCGAGCTCAGTTTTCATCTGATTGCCTTGAAAGCTGGATGAATCTATTTGGAATGTCATTTTACAGTGCTTAGGACCCTTCAATGAAGGCGAATATTATTTGTTACTGTTTGGTCCAAAATCCTGGGACTTCTTAATATGATCCCTCTGTGCATTACAGAAGGCCTCTGAAGGTGCTGGAGCTCGGGAACAGGCATCTTGAAGTTGTCCCACAGTGCACTGGATAGTTTGTCAAGCAGTAGATGATGTTCGGGATAAGTAGTGAGGCCGTGAAATATAGATCACAAGATACCAGTAATCTCTCAGCTTGTTGCACCAGTTTCCACTCTCCAATTATGATCTAAACTACCCTAAGCACTGGATATTATGCTTAAGATGGTCTAGCTTGAGCCCAGGAGCCCCAAGGCCACTTGTTACAATGATACAGGGATCATATTAAAAAGTCCTAGGATTTTGGACCAAACAGTAACAAATAACATTCGCCTTCATTGAAGGGTCCTAAGCACTGTAAAATGACATTCCAAATAGATTCATCCAGCTTTCAAGGCAATCAGATGAAAACTGAGCTCGGTAGAGGGGTATTAGCGAAAACATCAATTTTAGAAAAAAAAATGATCCGCGCCCTAAGTTCCGCAAATAGCTGTAAATTTTGAGCCCTGTGATGCGTGACACACGAATTGAGCGAAATAATATAGTATCTCGATACATAATCTTTGCTCTTTGAAATACTCGCTATCACAAAAAGTAACCGGAAATGTGTTTATTGCCAGAAATCACGTGCACCGAGCTAGATGGCCTACCCATCAGAGATACCTAAGGATCCTATGCCGAGATCCCCCAACTTGTTTCAGAAGTCTGGGTTCATTCGCACTGGCTAGAGGCACCCCAAGAGTCAGCGATGCTGATGACAATTATGTCATTTTGTGGTCCATAAGCAAGATTGGCCCCAGGAAGACAGCCTGAGACCCAATTGACAGTGGCCCGACTATGGGGTGAATGCTAAAGCATCTTGCCTGAGTTTTGGACAGCTAAAACCTTGAATACCCTGAAGGAACAACTCAGCAAGCCATTCTGCAATATCAACACCAAAATTGCAACATGCATCAGATAAACACCAATTATAAACATAATCCCTGCAAGGTGGAATCCCAAATAAATGGAATAGACTGTCACAAGTGCACCCATAGATTCTCACTCAAGAACAAAGCACTCAGGTACAAATTTGTATGCTAAATAGTATGGTGCTTTCTGCGAAGATTTTGCTGAGTTGACTTGCTGAATGTTTGACCTGTTTTTGTTTATCTATCGACTTATATGTAGGTCTTAGAGCATATAGGACATCCCGAAGATTTGTCTTCGAGACTCTCCACCAAGTTTATCCGTGTAAGTGACTCTGTGCCAGAACTCATTTTGCCATCTGCAGCAAAATCAGGTGCAATAAATATAACCCATCTAACGAGCACATACCCACCGGTTTCGAAGCCGACTTTTTTGTTAAGGGCGGCCACATAACCCAAGGAACACACACATTGAGTTAGAACAAAAATATCCTACAAATTGATGCCATAAAAACCCGATTTCCGGTTACTTTTTGTGATAGCGAGTACATTCACTGCCACATCTGCGTTCGGAGTAATGCCTCCTCTTGTATGTGAGGTCTATAGCCCTTTCACAGGTGGTTCGAGAATAAGTAACTTGGAGTGCAGAAACGGATCACGGCCCCGACGTTTACGTGAATGCACCACCACGTCTTCCACTTCCCCTACCCGCCAGACTTCTGGCAGTCTGCTGCTCGCGGTGCTTTGGGCTTGCACAGTCCCTTCCGCAACCAGATGAGCTCCCTGGCCAATTCCGCCCTCCGATCCGACTGCCATCTCCCCCGCCGAGTCAATCCACTTTGACTTTGTCCAATCCGGCGCCAACTACATCCACCGCCTGATGACTCTCTAATGTAATACACCGGTGCTGGGGTCCCACCCAGGCAGATATATCCGCGCCCGTCGTCTAATTCAAGTCGTTCCCGCTTTCCTTGTCTGCGCTGCGCAAGGATACAAGTGGGTAAATATTTATCCCCTCTAACACAACCTAATTGTTCTTCTCAAGAATTGTGTCTAGTCGCTCTCCTCGATGGGTTAACCAGCCTCTGCATTGCAAGGGTACTTTATTGTTTCCCCTCGTACGATAAAGCATCTGACCTTGAGTAGCGCAGTCTCCATTGAATGTACTCACGGCCGCGTTCCACGCGCTCTCGTTCCTAAGGTCTACATTACCTCGCGGATGCAGCTCCCCTCCCTTGCACGACAGTGCGCAGGAGCCAACGCGACCATCGTCATCCTGCAGATAGTCCCTAATCCAGCACACCAAGGCAATCTCCGCCATCGCCCTTTCGATCACCTCCGTCAGCGCACGCCCACAACAAGCGCCTCGACCCGGCGCACGCGAACCTGCGACTCGGCGGCGGTGCCAGCGTTCCTCAGCACCGCCGCACTCGCCCCTCGTACCGCCATGTCACCAACGCGCAGATGCAGGGCGACAAGCACGGCGCAAGCACCTCCCTTTCCCGCTTCCGCGCGCCTCCCGTCCAAACGCGGGTCCTGCATCCACATCAACACCAACGCTGAGCAGGACATCGCCCACTCCTGGCGGCGGTGCAACGGCACTGGGTGTACATCGAGGACGAAGACTCGCAGACGACGCCTCCAGCCTGTGCAGATGTACTCGGACGTTTTAGATCCTGGAAGCAGTTCAGACGCGGGCTCGCGTATGTTGCCCACAAGGCGGGGGAAGAGTAGAAATTAGCGGTACATCGCTTCCCTCCCCTCCTTTTCGTACTCGTGCTCATTGTCCTCCAGCGCTTTCGCTCCTCTTGTTCAGCGCCGGTCTTCATCGTCGACGGTCGTCTTCCGTGGGCTCTGGGCTCTGCGCTTTACAGCACGGCAGCCTTAAGTCCTCACCTCCATCCTACTCGTCCTCCGCACCCACCATGTCGGTCGTCTGTTTTCGACCTCAACATCCGAGCTGTAGCCGCAGGGGGCGACCCGGGAGCAACTGCGCCCGACGCGGGCCGTCTGAGAGTCGTCAAATCGGCGGGGCGGCGGGGGATGCGGCGCATCACTTCCGCGATCGCCTTCTCTGCGTCTGCGTTCTCCCTGCTGGTCCCCCTCCGTACCCCGCACCCGCTCCCTCGCCATCCTCCCCGTACCCGTCCACTCGCAACAAGAGATCCACGCAAGGTGGTGCGTTATAACCTATCCCCGCTTCACCACATCGACGCTTCGTCCACCACCGTCACCCCCCATTTGGCAGAGCCAATATCGTACACGGGGAAATTTACTAATGGCTCTATCTCCTCCAACCAGCATTGGGTGGTGGGGATGCAGTCAGCATGATCAGTGACCTAATTTTTCGTATCAGGGTCCCACGCTGAAATGGCCTAGAAAAGTACTAGGCTTCTACCTCACGACGACAGTCCAGAAAAATCCAAAATATTTAGACGTACATTACATGATGGTAATGTTGTATACATCAAATTTTGAGGGACCTAGATTGGCATGCCATCGGACACAATGGACAAGCTTGAAGTTTTTCGCATCCGGGTTTTCAACTCTGAAAGTATGGAAAAGTGAGTGTTGCCTTCGTGATGCTTGAAAAATGCGGCTTCCCACAGGTGCACATCCAAAACATAACACCCTTGAGAGTGGAATATGAGATTTAGGAGGTATTGAATGGTACTTTGAAAGATAAAAACCAAGAACAGTGAAAAAAAAGCCCCAGCATTGCACAGTGCACAGGATGCTGCACGCGGCTCGTGCGGCTTTTGCGCAACCTATCTAATTATTCACTTACCATTCAACAGCTGCCATTTTACAGGGCCTACCATCGCAGTTCGGAGGTGCGTTCTGTTCGCGATTCCCTGTTGAATAAGCATCCATGGACCCCGTTTAAATTATTTGGAGCACGTAAATTTCTGTCTTTGTTGCCCTGTAATCTTTCTGCCCACATTATCGCGCTTCCGAATACAACAAATTTAAATACGCATACTTGACCGTCTTATCGCGCACAACGTCCCGGAGCGAAGCGAGGGATTGGCTTGTTATGAAGTAAGGGAGAACATCGCCGAAAGTGGACCCGTCAGCTGAATGATGAAATCGGCGGAGTTTGAAAAGGCTTCGAACTCTCATGGCATCCCAAAGGGAACCCTGCCATAAGAGTCTGGGCTTACCAGCAAGTACCATTACGCTATCAAATTTTATATTTTAAGGAGGAATTTTGCCAGTTTCACCTGATCCTCAATTTTCCGTCCTCATAAATCGAGCTTGGTTGGGATGCACAAGATCGGGTGCGACATCCATTATGTAATACTTATACGAGTAATGATAACGATATCACCAGACCTCTGCGCACAGACACGATGTGGCGTAGATATCGATCTACGCCACTATCCTCGTTTTCACCACGTTCCTTCGACGGTAGCCGCGCGGTTTCCATCCCACAAAAACGTGTAAGCCGATGCGCCAGTACAAGATCTACTTTTGAACAATCCAGGGAAGCCGTGCAAGCGACGCCAGAGGCACGGGCAGCTTTGAACACTTCGAAGAGATCCCGCGAGGTCCGCGCCGACGGCGCATCCCCGTCTCGGAGTTCCCCCTGACGGCGCTTCAGAACTCGAGTCGCAGCCCTAAAAAAATGTAGCCCATCATGCTGATGTTACGCTCACCGCCAAACCATTTCTGATGCCAGCCGCCAGACATGCATCGTTGACAGGATGAGTGGACACATGATGCTAGAGTTCACTCGTATCCTGACAGGATGAATGTCCTCACCGACTATTTAGGTGCTACACTATGTGCGCTTTGATCCCCAACTTCTTCCCCACAACGATGGCTATACCTCTTCGTGTTGTCCCTCACAATGGTCCAGTCAATCGAGACCATTATATCGTCACACTTCGCAGCGACCTCGCAATTTCGAAATTCCTCTCCAAATATCCGCGCGTCGTTGTCGTGCACAGACTCGGGAGCGGGGACAACGGCGGAACGCATGGAGTTGCAGGTACAGACTCCCCCTACTTCTCCAAAACAAACTGCTTACGCTGTAGGCCCAAGTGAAACTGACTGCTACTCAGTTGGCCGAGTTCCAAAAAGATCCCGACGTGACAGAAATCGAACAGGAAGGGTTGGCCAGTCCGCATGGAGTTGGGGCAGAGTCCTTGTTTGTCCAGTTTCTTTTCTTTTTTTTTTTTGCCGCTGGAGCTAAGTTGTGTGCAAGCGACGCAACCTGGGGGGTAGCCCGGCTGCTCGGACCCCTCAATCGAACGATGCCCGAGCCCGAGCGGGCCAAGCACGCAATCACCCGAAATCTCCGTGGGGGCGAGAACACCGATATATACGTTCTGGGTAAGGTGGACGAAGTGCCTATCTACTGCTACTGATTGTCAATTTAAAACAAGACAGTGGGATTCGACGGGATCATGTATGTTTTTCTCAATTTCCAAGAGCCATCCTGGATCACGTCGGCCGCTCAATCAGTCGGAATTCAAACCTCGTGCAATCTATGGCGCGAATTTCAGCGGCGTTCCTAGCCACGCGGACACTGATGGACACGGTGCGCGGTTAGGAACCTCCAATGCACTGGCTGAAAGAGTCTCGACTAGGTACGGCGATCGCTGCAGCTGCCGCAGGGGAGACGTACGGTGTGGCAAATGTCTGTTCCATTCAAATTCATTGCGCGCAAAGTACTGACATTGACCTTAGCATGCAAATATAGTTTCCGTCAAGGTTTGGGGTGGCAGAAGGTAGTGCCTCCTGCCTTTAACACATCTTATCCCTCCTCATCAAGAAAACACAGCACGATCAGATTCTCCAACATTATCGCCGGACTTCAGTGGGTAAAAGATAAAGTCAAGGCAACTGGGCGGCCATCCGTGGTCTTGCTAGCCGTAGGTGGGTACCACTCACCCGCCCTCAACAGAAACATAGATTCTGTTGTCAGGAGTGGAACTCCTGTCGTTGTGAGTTCTACTACACTGTTAAAACGACCCGACGAACCTGCCAACAGGTATCGGCCGGAGATGGTCCGGATGGGCAACCAGGTCAGTTACTGACGACCCAAAGCCCTGCGAGCGCCCGCCTTCCCGTCGTGGTAGGCAGTACAGATATCACGGACCACATTACAAAGGAGTCCAACTACGGACCCAGGGTGGACCTGTTCGCTCCTGGACAGAATATCCCCACGGCCGGAATCGCTGACGACAACGTCTGTCTTCAATCATTCATTAAAGCCAGGGGCTGATTCAAGTGACTGCCTTAGGCGGCATTGACGTGTACTGGAACATCAATGGCAGCTGCTGCAGTCGCAGGAATAATCGCCCTGATTCAGGGTCCTCCCACGAACGCAGGCGCCATCCGGAGCACGGATATTCTTCTTCGTTGGGTCGTCGAAGGGGTACTGAGTGGCATGCGTAAGCTTCTCCCGTGATAATCTGGACCTTGGTTTGATTTAATTTCCAAAGCCGAGCATTGGAAAGAATATACTCAAAACCGCCTGGCTCACATCGTGTGCGTGGAACGGGGAGTATTATGATTTTTGGTTGATGTTCCTCCCATAGCCCGGAAAATGACAAAGGGGACGATATGGCCGACCCTGGGGTCCGTCCAGATCCAGGCTACTATTTCCTTCGGAATTGCGGCATGGGACGATATCTCGACTTGGAGTTCACCGACAACGGACTAAGCTTTCTGTACATTCGAAATGACGATCAGCGGCCAAGTCGGCCTGTGAGTTTCAATAGCTCGCCCCCGCCCCAGATTCACACAACGTTTCCAGATCTACCTGGATGTCGAACCTGTCGACCACAAAGCCGAACCTGTCAACCACCAAATCCGTATTCGCCGCCACGATCGTGCTCAGGGGCTGGGCGCGCCTCAGTCATTCAACCTGTCGGGCAAAACTGGTTTACTCAATACTCCAATGATTTTGAATACGACAACGTCTAACAGCTCCGAAATCCTGTGGACTGTGGAAGCCGAGGATGATCCCGAGAGCCGTGGCACGCACCGTTACAGGTTCGTTGTGTCGGTACTTCCGCTACAGCTCTCCCTCACGCGTAATAAAGGCTCCTCTGGGAAACTTCGCTCCCCACAGCGGCAACCGTCCTCTCCGGCGAACCCGATCCACTATGGGCAACTATCCCTGTTGCATCCGCCAAGAAAATTCGGCAACAGATGGTCGGCTCCGTCTGCGGGTACCTGTGTCAATCTGACGATCACCCAGGTCAGTTTAGGAGCTCTCCAGGACGACAACGTGAATCAAAAGTGGAAGCTTGAGCGCTCCTCCGATGCCGGGTTCGGTTTCAACATTACACCAATCTTCGATCACTGATAAAGCCCACTTGAAGGACCGACTCAAATTCGGAGGTTTACGACTCTGAAAATTCAAACCCTGAGTCAGAATTCGCTCAAGAAGGCTCTTTGGATGGTTGGGTACTTCCATTGGCTGAGCACAGTAGCGGCAGCCAGACCTTTGGATTTATTTCCGTCGATTCCAGCATCACTATTCGCGTTTCTGAAGATTTCGGCGAGAATACTGCCCCCGTGAAACGAGGTATATTGGTGCCGACACCCCAAGGCCATGGCCTCGCTTGGACGGTAATTCCCGAGCTCGATTTCCCCACTCGCTCTGCGTTTAAGGTAAAGACGTACAACCTCAGCAGCGGAGCCATGAATCTGCTCTACGAACGGTGCGGGTCTACATTTGTCCCGAGATAACTTCAATTTCGACCTGATATCTTCCCAGCGATGGAAAGAGTTCTTCCCTCGAGTTCCGCTGCCGAATGGTACGGAAGGATCCAACAGGATACCATATCGTCGATGAAAATCAGGCTCTATTGCGCGTCGACGATGGCTTTGTTCGTTCGACGGGTAGTGGGAACCTTGCCATCTTTCATTTCGAGGTATTTGATCCCAGTATATTCATCTGTCGCGACTGACTGTAGCAGCGCATACTGCCAGGGCGTATTCCGGATGGTAACTACCGGTTCAGGAATGTACAGACCCAAGGCGATACGCTTCTGGAGAGCGACGGCCGACTGTATGTCTACCCATGGGCGAGTATCCGGCCTACACAGCTGTGCGTATCATGTCTAAATTGTCTTCGTCCTTGACGCGTCGGCGCGATGTCACTAGTGGACCGTGACAAGAGTCTCGGAAGCTTACAAGATTGCGAATACTAAGGAGACCTCAACAACTACATCGGCCCAGGGGCTGCTAGTTCGACACCCGTCGGCAGCGGTCCCAATCTAGTCCACATTCGTTCCGTTGCAACCTTGCCCGGAGCGTACTTGTAGGTTTCCCATAAAACCCACGGCGCGCTGCTCACCCATTTCAGTATCACGACCGACACGACTAGCAGTCCGCCCCGAGTTATTCGGGACAGCGGTGGTACGACGTGGAGGTCTGTGCGTGTCCCCGTTCTTATCTGAGTCATATGCTTTTTAATTCCCCGCACAGTTGGGTATGGCAACACTCAACGAAGTCGATAAGAGCCAGATGTGGCAGTTTGTTCCCGTGCGAGAAAGCTGATTTCAAGGTCTTAAGGATCGATTTCATCATTGTACTTATACTTGTGCCTGTGGTCTATGGCTAGCGTGAAATGTTCACTTTCCTTTGAATGCGTGAGCCCTCACACTTTGAATGCAGACCTATCTCGTGTGAAAAAAAGGACAGTGCGGCGAATAAAAAGTTGATAAAAAAATTGTGGTTACAGGTAAGGGCCTTGTACTATGAATTCGATGCCGGTTATGAAGGACCGCTATTAGATGCAAAAATATGCGCCAAGAAACGTGAGGTGTGGTGTGCCGCGAATCAGTCTTGCCCTTACTCCTTACAGTACGTTCAAACGCATTGTGTAAGGTAAGGGGCCCGGAGAAAATGCCGCGACTGCCGCGGCACTGCGGGGAATTGACGCGGCAGTGGTTGTGCTATTGCCGCGGCAGGGTTTAAGTGCCGCGCAGCCTTTAGGTCTTTCCACGACACCTCAAATTAGGTGACGGACATTTTTCTACACCCAAACACTTTGTTTGGAACCAAAAAAAACCTTCAGGCAAAATAGTGACTGTAGTCCCACTAATTGCCTGTGGGATTTCAGTCACTCCCAATGGTTGTTAAGTATTAGCAATAAAACTACTGTGAACATCTATATAGCCCACCAGGGCTTCAATTATAATATTTCCTAGCCTAAACCATTATTTCCAATGGCCCGAAGTTCATGGTTTTCCTTCGGAAAGGATGTTCAGATGTTTACACTGGAAGCACAATGTTCACCTCGCATTTTATCTGCATTTTGGAACCTAAGGTGCAAGTTGGTTGCCGCGGCACTTGTCTCCTCGCATCCCCGCAATGTCGCGTCACTTCCCCGCGGTGCCGCGTCAGTTCCCTGCACTACCGCGTCAATTCCCTACAGTGCTGCGTCAATTCCCCGCAGTGCCGCGGCAATTCCCCACAATGCCTCGTCAGTTCCCTGCAGCGCCGTGTCAGTTCCCCGCACTGCTACCTCACCTTAAATTGCAGGGGCCACTGATTTTTGACTGGCTGCCTGAGTTCAACCTGAGATTTAGAGCGGTGATTGGACTGGCTGCTTCATCTTCAAGTTCCAGTGGGGTCCTTGCGTTGGTTGTTCCGTATCAAACAGTCCTAGGGACGTTGCTTGAATGATGAAGAACTTCATTTCTTATGGCCTCAATAACAGGGACACTGCGGATCATGGGACCTTCACCACTGTAACGGCCCCATGCATAGCATATGAGTCAATAAAATGGATCAATATCCTGGAGTCAACTCTACTCGGGCCCACCCTTAGAGGATCAAAGCTACATTGCGGCCCGAGGTTGACTGGTATGGCGGTCCGGATGCACTTTTATTCGGCCGCAAGATAAAGAGCCGATTTCGGCCATCCCGCAAGATAGAGAGGTGATTTGATGGTATCGCCGCAAGATTGACCGCTGATAATCAAGCCGTTTGTCTTGCGGGGAAATCACTGATTCCCGCAAGATATATATAGGTATGTCCCGCAAGATACAACGCGTCGCCCGCAAGATACAGAATTTCCCGCAAGATAAAGTCGTCCGAAAAAAAATTGTTCCAAAATTCCTGAAATAATTTGGGTAATTCCCTAGTGCCTGTTCACCAGGAGTGTGGCACAGTGTTGTGTGATTCAGAGTGGCGTACCAATTAAAGAGTAGGGAAACCACTGAAATACTGTATTTCAAGAAGCTTGAGTTGGACTTTGCAATAATTCACCCTTGTGGACTGTGTTCAAAGTCCGATTACCATCACTGACCATCCTCACAACCCTGCATGAGTCAAACGTGAATACCTTGGTTAATTGTAAGTAGGCATGTAGTTCAACTGGCTTCCTTGCAATTGGATGCATTGGAGTTGACACTGAATACGTGTAGACAGTCATTACAACTCTTATAGGTCCAGGGAAATCTCTTTGTAATTGAATCTACACATTTGTGACAGCTGATACCTGACGATGTGGTACCAATACACAGCAATTGATTTGACTGCATAAGGGTAGAATGAGCAACAAGCGAGGAAATCGGCGACTACAAACACTAACCAGTTTGATCACCAAGGTACAGCACCAGAGTCCCACAAATGGAAGGCCATCTTTCGCAGTTACTGAAAGAGATTGATTCCGATTTTCTGAATCAGTGCGTTTAAGAATTGGTTCAGTTCTGTCCTGCTCGGCCATCTCGGCCATATTGAATGATGCGAGAGATTTTAGGATGGCATGTTTTCATTTACTTCATGGGTTCAATAGGTTCTCAGAGTACCAATATACAATCATTGCACCTAGACTCTGGTTAACTCAGCTTCACAGTTTTCCATCAATTGGATCAATGTATGATATTCGGATGATGACCGCCTGGATTTGAAGTGCTCTAGCAGGATCTGGAACAACTTTTGAGAGGTCTAAGGACGGGAATGGCAGGAGGAACCTCAAACAATTTTGCAACAAAGACCTATTTCCGATTTTCAACCTCACATAGCTGTGCCTTTCTCCACTTGCATGCCATCAAAACAACGGTGGATAGGCCCTAGGGAAATACCTAATTTATTCCAGAAATTTTGGACCAACTTTTTTTCGGACGACTTTATCTTGCGGGAAATTCTGTATCTTGCGGGCGACGCGTTGTATCTTGCGGGACATACCTATATATATCTTGCGGGAATCAGTGATTTCCCCGCAAGACAAACGGCTTGATTATCGGCGGTCAATCTTGCGGCGATACCATCAAATCACCTCTCTATCTTGCGGGATGGCCGAAATCGGCTCTTTATCTTGCGGCCGAATAAAAGTGCATCCGGACCGTCATAGACTGGGCAGTGACCGTCTGAAAGATGTGTCTGTTAGAATTCCAGAAGGGTAATTCAGAATTGGAGTACATGTCTTAGGTCAGTACATTGAGCTTTCTGAAATCGCTAACGTCTGGCAGGAAAAAGACGTAGAACGGCAAACTTCCCCAGATCGTGGATATTGGAAGTTTCTCATGCCTGGAACATTCTGATTCGTAAACGATTTCAAGGTAATTGGCGAAGCCGCGCTTCTTGGCTGCTTGGTTTTTTCGCTCGAAGTCGAGCCATGAGTATGCTGCATCACTGTTTCGCTGGATTACGGCCGGCTGTGGCAGTACTACGGGTCTCACAGTACAGCTTCGTTCTTCGGTTCTCCGAGCTGTCTTGCTCACGAAATTATTTCGAGACTCCTGCAATACGTCTGTGCTTGTCTTTCTTCTTTGCACCGATTTCGCTACTCATCCTCTTACGGGCCCCGCGATATGATGCTAAGGTACGCTCTACTATATCGTACTTGTTTTTAATGCGGTCCTGCTCTTATGTCGAGGTTGTTTATATTGCGGGCATGCAGATCTCTGCGGAAGGTCGTTCGAGAATACGATTACACACATCCCGAGTGCGTCTGACTCCGTTTGCCTAACCCCACACAGGATGTCATGCGTGTCCATGTCCAGACGACGAGGCATGTTTGAGCGCCGGGTCCTTGGTAATTTCCTGCATACCCGTCGTCGATCCTGGATCACACTTTGTCCAATATTTCGGGCGCATTTACTCGGTATCACCAAAAGTAACCGAGCACTCCGGAACAGGTTACCCTGCACCCGTGCCTTGTGTATTGAGGGCGAAATTGTCTGTGGTCCATAGAAGGATGCTCCTCAACATATCTATCACAAAAACGCGGATCATTGTGCTTTTTATGCCCTGAGAATTGGTGTTTATGTGAGAGTTTGATTAAAAGGAGGATTTACCGTCCGCTTGATTTACTCACAGAAGACTCCAACGAGGCTGTGGACCTCTGAAACTTCATAAGGGCCTTTCTAAAGGTCAATTGGAATTTTTGAAGGCTTAAAGTGGGAAAGAGTCGCAACCAGAAAATCACTGAGCAGAAATGCAGTTATTTTCATAAATCTAATATTACACCGAGTATGAAGGCTTCTAACGCACGGTCCAACGTTCAGGTAGGGGTAAGACATATCCCAGATGATGGTATTATGCATAGAAATGTCAAAAGGCTTCATTATGTGCCAATAAAACCAACCGCTCGGTTACTTTTGGTAATACCGAGTACCCGAACCTCACTTCTTACGGTGATTAGCGACAAAGCGGAGCGATCCTTGCCTCGCCCGCTAGCTGCGCCTCCCTCCTTCAACCGGTTCTTCCCCACACAAGATATTCAAGTTCTCTTCAGGTTGTATTTGGCTCCAGCGGCAGTTTCTCCATGCTGCCGACGTACCTCCACAACGATCTTTGTTCTATCGTCGTACCGCCCCCGTTTCTCAGGTCGCAATTGCGTCCAATACGATAATCTGATGAACGATGCGAGGAACGCCGTGCTCGGGAAAAGCATGAATATTTTGTTTGATGTCCTTGACGGTTGGAATGTCTGTCATGGATATAAGCGGCTTCACGACTTTATTGCCGCGAAGTTTAGTGACGCAGCGACGCTCAGGACGGCGAGAGCCAGAGCTCGGTTGATATTTCAGCAAGTCGGGTCCCACTCGCCTGCATGACTGCGTCGTAAAGTATTCTGCGGTTTGTATTCCCTATTGCAGGCCCTCCACCACAACTGAAGCAAACCATTGATTGCACAGTGGTTCCGCAAGGCGCCCCGAGAACACTGCTAACGTGCATCACTTTGCCGTTCGCAATCGCCATCACAAGTTCCTTGAAGTTGTGATGTCGATGATGAACATTTTTCTCATGATTTTCCGGCCATTGCGAACGAGACCTAGGCTGCAAACTTGATCAGCGTCTCGGCGGTTCAACTCGATGAGATTGCCACGTGAGTTCTTGTACACTCCGTCTCAAATTGTTGGGATAATTCTTTGCAGAATGTTATCCGATCCAAACGTCTTACATGGTCTTCAAAGCGGTCCCTTTCCCTCGAACTCTTCCTCACATCCGTTGGCGCGAAGTACAAATTCCCCGCGTCCAAATTGGTAGCCCATAGCGGGGAGAATCGGCCGTGCAATCCAAAACGACCTTGCGCGCGCGACATTTCCCTGGTTCGGGCGGTGGAGGCCGCAATATCCTTTCCACCGCACCGGAATTAAGCTTCCTTTCGCCCAAAAGCCACGCTCGCGGAAGAAGTAATCGAAAAACGTGCAGAAGTCGTCAAGGTCGCCCGCAGTCTGCCTGCTACGGCAATACTTAGTGCAAGCACTATGTCGTAGGCAGACTGGTACAACTCGGGAGCGTTAAAAGGGCTGAGCGCGGAGTTTGAAATTTTCCATTTCCATTGTTATGGCGTTGAATTTGATTATTTCTTCTCAGTTCAAAGGAGGGGTAGGGATGTAAGGCCCATAGCTACACTTCTGTCTATTCGGATTTTTTATTTTACCCCCAGAGTAGGGTAGGCGGATTGGTCGCGGTTCGATTTCAGGGAGAATCCTCACGTGTGTTCGATCCTGGGAAGTGTCATTTATTTTGAGGTTTTTTGGGGACTCTCTAGAAGAGCTCATGTGGTAAATGAGACCGAGTGTTAAGGATTCCAGGTCCTTTCCCTTACGGTGCACGCGATTCTGCTGTTTCCACGGATCTCCGAAATCGCCGAGAATATTCCCACAGTTTCAATCCCTGATAAACAGACGCTACAGCATTTCTTCAGTCATGCCTCTTGTGTTGTAAGTTTATTGGTCCCTGAATGTAAGTCCAAACTTCAAATCCTGCCTGAGACTCGATTTTACTGGGGGCCACCTCAGGGTTAAACCGGCATAGCAGATGGATAACTGGGCGGAACTTGAACAGACTGTAATTTGGTACCTTGACCAATCGTATGTACCCAGGAGTACATTATAAACCCTTAACGTCTTTCTGTGTATGGCAATTTTTGCGTGTCTATCTCTTACTTCTAACAGCACCTACCATTGACCCCCAGTCTGGATCCGGAACATCAACAATCGGGGACTCATATAAGTTTCCAGCTCACAGTCAAAGTTTGTCCAAAGTCCAACTCAAATGTGACAAGCTGATTTTGCCAACAAACACCGGATCATAGTCCAACTCAGTTTTTCAACAGTACTTATGGACTTGGTATGAGTACAGGCCTACGGAGCATGGTGTCAGGGTCGATTCTAGGGATGTAAAAACTTACCTTCAGTTCAGACGAAAGGTCTGGATTTTCCGAAGACACCAACAACCATATTTGAAGCATAAGTACCTCTGGGTAGGCTGCACCTGTAGTTCCACCAAGACAAGAAGTCAGTAACAAAGTGATTTGAGAAGCAGCAGTGTCTTACAGTTTAGTCTTACTTTGCAATTGAGATTAAATTTGCTGCTCCCTCTCAATAGGGAGATACCAGCATCCTGTAGATGTATACAAGGTACGAAATGACCGGAAAGGATGGGTACGGTCCGCCGTACAACCCGTTCCCAATTTTGTGGGCAATTTATTGCGAGAAGACACTGAAAGGAGCCGTGGGAATATTCTCGGCGATCTCGGGAATGTGTTGAACAAGCAGAATCGCGTACACCGTAAGGGAAAGGACCTGGAATCCTTAACACTCAGTCTCATTTACCACATGAGCTCTTCTAGAGAGTCCCCAAAACACCTCAAAATAAATGACACTTCCCAGGATCGAACACATGTGAGGATTCTCCCTGAAATCGAACTGCGACCAATCCGCCTACCCTACCCAGAGAGTCTGCGCGAGAGACCCAGTTTTAATTGAGAAACTTACTTTCGGACCGACATCACCGGGAACGACGTTATCTGCCGTCATCGGCGCCACCCAAGAATTTCAAACTCCGGGCTCAGCCCTTTGGCGTGTCCCGAGTTGTACCAGTCTGCCTACGGCATAGTGCTTGCACTGAAGAATTGCCGTGGCAGACTGGTGACGAGTCTATCATTCTCCATCAAAATTTATCCTTGAACTGTTGTTCAGATAAGTCGAAGGCCACCCAAACCACAGGCCTTAACATTGTGTAGCACAACATAAACTCAACAGTCTGGGAAGGTAGAAAAACACCCGATGGTACATGACATCTTATTGTGTATATTTGTGTGATAAAGCGAGAACATTCGAAAGATTGCGAGGCAACGACTCGGACCACTAAATCCATTCTTCAAACCACGATAATTGGTCATAGACCGCAAATCGAACTGTAATAATCCAGAATTATTGGCCGGATGGAATGCCATGAAAATAATAGAACACACCTAGTCAAGCGCACTGGGTGGCCGACACAGGCAACACGTATGCCGCAATGCCCATGTCCTGGTATCCATTGGCAATGAAGTCCAATCTCTCCGAGGCCGAGGCGGTATAAAAGTTGGTGTTTTGGGTTGACTCGAACAAGTGGTAGAAAGGGACGCTTCCACACACTTGAGTTGGATAGGCGTAGGCTTGCAATACCGTGATGAGGGTATATCCATTCTTTATGGCATTGTCTCTTTCCGTCGTCGAAGTCGTGTAGATGTTGTCCACTGCAGTAGCACTGAATAGGCGATAAAGCGGGACCGTCGACTCTTCCTGAGTGATAAAAACGAGGGCAGCGACGTCTTCCAGAATGTACCCATCGCCGGCAATACCACCGGTGACTTGCTGGACGTTGATGGTATACAAATATATGTTTCCCGTCGAGGCAAAAAGCCTATAGAAAGGCAGGACATCGGTCGGAGCTCCGCAGGTTTGGGAGGACCGTCTCTGCGTATGCGGGACAAGTCAACAGGGTTTCACCAATGGAATATATTGACTTACTCCAAGCTCTGGAATATCCAATGCAGCGGTTAAACAAACCACGACGGAGAGAAAGATCGCAGATAGGATATATTTCATTGTTGATCTGGGAAGGTGTTAGTTATGGTTATTACTCGCCACTTATATAGCACAAGATGAGTTGGGCGTCAATTGGGCGTCAACATTGAGGCACAGAAGACTGAAGTTGCGTCGAGAACGGATGTCATTGAACCTGACGTTGAATTCCAAATGCCAATGCACAGCAGAAACGGCGGGGAGTCGGTTCTGATATCAGTTCAACGATTAGAAACTGAAGTCGACGCACTGATATGGAACATTTGACGCGTCTACAATTGAACACATCGACTTCCTTCTGTATTCATTGTCGGATAGTTCAATGCCCGACATCAAATTTCGAACTTCCTGAGTCCTTCAGGACTGTTCATGCATCCTGCGGCGTCAATAAGGTCGCTTCTTGCATTTTACATACTGCGGTACTACCGAGTTAGAGCGTGCATGTGACGAGACGAGGGAGAAGGCGACTCAGAAGACTCAGACGAGCGATCTTTCTGGTAGAACGTTCGATGCTGAATACGCGCGCACCTGGGAAGCCACTGGCAGGGAATTTCCTGGTCAGCAAGCTGCAACTTGCAGCAAGTATGCCATGCCCACTTGCATCCTCTTCGGGGTCCTCCACTGGTAGTTCCGAGAAGCCTCCAGGCGACCCGGCCACAAGCAACTGGAGGAGTCGGTGGCACCGACGCGATTATCTTCTGACGACAGCACTACTACGTGCCTTTTTGCTCTTCGCAAAACCTTTGTGCGAAAAAAATCCCGTCCGAACTGCCAGGAATGGTTGACTGGAAGCTCGAATGAGAATGGACGCCGATGACTAACCATTTCCCGGCTCTCTCTTTCTTCATGACCACCACCTCGTACGCATCCCAGAACCCTTCTTGACTCTCGTCGTGGCTCGTCATAGATTTTCATGGCGGGCTGCACGCAGCCATCCGTGACAGTGTCCGGCAACTAGCGGGACATATGTCTACAGTTTCCCTGATCCAGCCTCAACGGAACAACTTCAAACAGTCGCCGCTCGTAATATTAGGTTGCGCCCCTCCATACTGACGCCGAACGTAAGCGCGCGGTAGGCGCATGGTTCCTTTTCACAACAAAAATACGCATGTTGTTCAGGCTCCCTCCGCCGCAGATTTGCGACGGATACTCGTAGTGTCGGTACCGCCATAATATACTCGCTCTGCAGCGCCAGCGGGCCCTCGGTCGCCGACGTCGTGTAAAATCTGTCAAGACATTCTGAAGGAGGTAGAAGAGTGGGACAGTCGACGGACTCTGACGATTTTTTTTCTTTAGACTGGAATGCCCCGGATGATGTAGGGTTTGCCGCGGTCAGCAACTGTGGTGTGCCAATGAAGAACAAGAACTACTTGTGTGGTGGAGAAATATTACGGCGTATCCCAGAGAACTTCACCTTTCAGGATCAGCTCAAATGGGAGTTCATGAGCGCCGTCAAGCTCAGGAGCAGAAGAGCAAGAAGCGACCTTATGAGCGCCGCAGGATGCATGAACGGGCGTTGAACTATCATTCATGTCTGACAAATGCATACAGAAGGAACTCGATGTCTTCAATTGGAGACGGGTCAAATATTCCATATCACAGCAGTTTCTGATCGTCGACCTTACACAAGTTCCCAATCATTGAGAATTCAACTGGTTGCATAATATCCGTTCTCAGCGCAAACTCAATGTATTGAGTCTTCTGCGGAACATCCTTGTGCTGACATCCAACTCGAATGCAACGACCTGTCCAACTCATTTTCGGAGTCGGTCGCCTGGGCAAGTCTCGTCCTACAAAAGCGGTGAGTGATAAGCACAACTGACATCTTCCCAGTTCAAGGATGAACTATATCATATTTGCGATTTGTCTCTCTATCAAGGTTTGGAACTGGAACTGGAACCGGAATTCTATTGCTCGCCGTACCTGGCCATAGTAGCTACGCGGCGGTACTACTAGTAATCTAGAATGTGGTATGAGAGCTACAGTAGTGGTTTATTTACGGTTCATGATGGAAAAGAAAAAGGTGAGAACTATTGGGAAAGATTATGTCGGAAAATTTAAATTTACCTGATTGCTGAAAATAAGGCCCTCATCTGCTGAAAGACACTTAAATGGCCTGATAAGGCCTTATTTATGACCCTTATAAGATGAAAAACCCTGAAAAGGCCTTATATAGCCTTATAATGCCGTTATTCTAAGGTAAATGGTTTGGATTACTTGCCCAGAAAGCCGATAATCCTTGGAGACTGTTGTTCAGACTCGGAAAAACAGAAATTAAGAAAGCGCCAAACCTAATTCAGCTGCGGCGAGCAACGCGACGAGCGTGAAGAGGAGAGGGTGATACCCGGCCATATGTTCTTTTCTTCGGGGAGTGTTGGGTAGGTCGTGAGGTAGGTCGTGGTTTGGGGGGTTTACTAGTACTTAGGGCCGGGGCAAAATTTTGGATTTTTGATACTTTTCGACGAGAACAGTGATTTGGAGCTCAATTCCGGTCCTAACCCTAATCCCCGCATCAAGCCTGCCACCCCACACCCATCCTCCGCTCGCGCTTCCTCCCCCTGCTCCTGGCCCGAAGAGCGCTCGCCTCATTCGCACCGCTCGCATGGCACCACCGCCGGCAATCCCAAAGCTCAAGCCCTGCCCGCCAGCTCTGTACTCCCAATGTCCCATCCGCGACCTCGCTTCTCACAGCCCATAGCGAGACCGATACCGCGATTGAGCGGGGAAGCCAGACCACGCGGAAGCCATGACTCCTGCGCCCGGTAACCGGTACAACGCGGATGGGTGAAGGGTGCGGCCGCAAGCCAGAAGCGCGCATGAGGCGATGGCGGACAGCTTTTGCGCTTGACACGATGCGGACGCGCAGAGGTTGGGGAGTAGAGAATGCGCTCCATGTGCTTGGGCTCGTCATGATCTCTCGCGCCCCGGGCTTCCTCTACCGATGAATCTCCGTCCTCCGTGGTGCGTCTCCCACGTTAGGTGCCTCGTCTCCCTCTCCAGCCTCCCTTCCCTCGCGCCCACCGTCAGAGCAGCCTACGGTGGTCGAGTCGCATTCCGCGCCGCGTCAGGCCCGAGGTAGTACGCTGTCCCCGCGGCGGGAAAGCAGTCCGCCCATTGAGATGAGGCTATGGATCCTACGCAGCCCCGTATCCCAGTGCGAACGCGGGGAACAGAACAGAGCGCACGGCGGGGGTGTCAGGGCTGGCGGGGGTCGGATTAATCAAAGCCAGGTGCGCGTGTGTGCGAAGGGTCGGGAGCAGACCCAGACGTCGATGAGGCGCAGAAGGAAATCGCTGGCGGCGCGGAGAGGTGGTGCTGCGCGAATATCCGCCTTCGTGTTTCTGGGTCAGCGCACTGCGCAGGCTGGCCTCTGATGCCACCGCTCGTGGCTTCCTGGTTCTGTACTCCCTGAAG
>JARJLF010001022.1:0-108004 GCA_029378395.1 Mycena leptocephala
AGCAGTGCTCTAGTCAGATTTCAAGCGAAGCTGAGCTGTCAAAGTTCAATTTTTTCAGCTTAACTGGAGAGCGGCTTGTGCACAATCCATGCAGGTATGACTCGCCGCCGAAAATGCCTTGTGCCTGAGTATCCATTCACTTTCCTGGAGTTTTAAGTCATGGGGTATGTTTAACATATATTGAGGAATAGCCCTGACAACAGAAACCTTTATCTATGCCCACGGACCAAGCCATACACGCCAATTTAGGACAAATGTCGCAAAAATCACGTGGACTCAAAACAATTGAGCCACAGATGGTATACACATTATTTTTGATGCCAAATTGGATATGAACGGGGAGAATATATCCAAATGAACATTTCTAGGTCCTCATACCCAGATTATTGCGCAAATTTCTGCCATAGTAAGCGAATGTCCGGTTACTTTGTGTGATGACGAGTAAACAGACATAGAATTAAACCAACGCGGCCGAAGTCCGCATGAAGCAAGTCCCTGCAATGATGCTCCACCAGCAAAAACAAAAACAGTAAATTCTGCAATGGCCTGAATTAGTCCGATATATCGTAGATATGATACTCGACGCACCATAAGAGCCGCAAGTTTTGCGTGGTACTTCTCAACCATAGACTTGATATGCTGCTGTACGGTACGTTGATCGGCGGTGCGCAGAGCAGCGAGATTGATTGGGCTTGATGGGCTGAGATGGGATTTGAACAGGTCTGGCTTCGATGATTGCTCGTGCGTTGGGCTTGGATAAAGTAAAGGATTGGGCCACAGGATTGAGCAAGGATTGAGGGCACATTGAGTACTTGATGGGACTGGAGGGCATTGAGAAGTGGGGCTCTTGCGAGTCTTCGCATCTTGCGTGGGAAGCAGGGGATACAGGACCAGGGATTTGAATTTGATGGAGGCCAATGTCTTGGACTAGAAGTCTTGAGCCGAGAAGGCGGAAGGATGGAATATGAAGGGCGGGGGAGGAGGGAGCATGAGGGCGAGAGGCAAGAGGCGAAGAGCAACGAACCATTTGATCCCATCTGTCATCTGATCAATCCCGTTGTCAGACAACGGGATTGATCCGAAGCGGAGTTTCAATGACTTAAAACATTTTTAAAGTTCTCGCTTGGTTCTCGCTTTGCGCTCTCCAACACCAACCCGCATTCCCCTCTTCGGACTGCTACTAGTAGTTCTGCGAGCTTGGCTGTGAGATACTTTATTTGTCTTATCTGCCACCTTTATTTTGATAAATCACATTAAATTCCCCGCACCGTGCACACATCGATAAACCACCTAGAAACCTTTTAAAACACAATTTAAGAACACAAGGCAAACATCCAAACATGTCAGGCCGATGTGTACAAAAAATCAGGAAACTTATTTGTGAAGTCCTCAAAACCAAAGATGCCCACCAAAGACTAAGATGTCGGTGCCCAAGACAAAGACGTGTCAAAGACTCACCGCCAAAGACCTAAGACCTTGCCCAAAGACAAAGATGCTCAAAGACCAGTTTCAAAGACGTAAGATGCCAAAGACAAACCTGTAGTTTTACTGATGTGGGTGAATGCTATTAATTCGGGCCGCAGATTCACGTCATGAGTGGTCCCGGAACTGGGATAGGTTAAGCCTAAGTCAGATATACAAGGATATGAACTGACGGTGGTGTATCTGCATCGGCGCGAAACACAGCGGCGTGCCGTCTTTGGGCTCATCTGAACCAGCTTCACCCGTCAATTTTCAGCCTACTGTGCCATCTGCTCCTTCCGCGACGAAACGTTCCCAGACGCAAGCTTCCCTTGATTCGAGTCCCACCACACCCTCTAAAAAGGTAAAAATGAATGATCTTGTAGCTCTTGATCGGAGCTCTGGCGTGAAGTCGATCATTGTGGAACCAGACGCTGCTTCTTTTTGCTCAAATGAAGTTGTAGTCGTATACGACAGGATGCACGAAGAAACCGAAACCGAACTTTTATACCGCGTCCTCTCTCTGGACGCCTCCGAGACTATCCTTCGGCGCCAGTTCAAGGAAGCGCGTCAAGTAGGAGCCGATGTTGGGATGTGCGCCGCAGATCTCGTTTGGCGTCGCACGCTGAAAAACATCAACGTCCATAATTCACTTTATTCTGAAGAAGAAGATGACGGTCCTCTTGAGATCCTCAACAAAACGAAGACTAAAATTAGGGACACTATAATGAATTGGGCGTTCACGATGCCAAACTTAGACCCAAACTCTAGAGGCTTTAACGTGACGCCAAAGTTCTTACGGCTAGTGCAGATTCTTAAATCCTGTGAACCTTATGGCGAAGACTTTCGCGGGATAGTGTTCGGTATGTTTTCAAAAATTGTCGAGATCGCAACGTCCGATTAACGGATACTAGTAAAATGAAGGGCAGTAGCCTTCGCCATCTCAGATTTGATTCCTATGCTGGGAGAACATGTCGGATTCATTCGCGCGCACACGATCACAAGTCAAGGATCGTTACTGTTGATTGACAAACAACAGGTGTGTCGCTTGCTGGACACCAGCACAGCTGTTGACTATGCCCACGCAGCAAGAAGTTTTCCGTAAATTCCATCTGGGCATTCATAATCTCCTTATCGCCACCAAGTCTATTGAAGATCTCGACGTACCGAAAGCGACAATAGTCATTCGGTTAGTGTCTTTGTTCACTCCAACTTTCTATTTCATCTGAGAGTCTGATTAGTTTTGACCTTTATGAGGGCGATGTATCTCTTGCTTTTCTGCGATCTCTGGTTGTGGAGAAAACCGGACATTTGGTACATATGCTTGAGAGGGGGAATGACAGTCATCGTCATACATTGCTTTCCTCTATGCTGCAGCACCCAGATATGAATCGCTGGGCTAACATTCTGTGTTGTTGCCCGACTAGTGCAGCCCCACCTCTTCGCCTTCAGTCTCCTAGGTATTCAGAGCATTCGGATAGCGAAGAAGAGGAATCTTCAGAGCTTTCCATTAAAGATCCCGTTGCGGGGGGTCGAATATATCCGCAGGATGCCACAACGGTGGTATATAGACTTGCATCAACAACAAAAACGAACCCCTTCCCATCTCCCCTCTTTGATTTTAGATCTCAGAGTTCCGCATCCACAACCCCTCCAGTTTACACTTGCACAGTCCTTGCACCTGGGACGCCTGCGCACAACGTCTCTGGCCAACCTTGTTCTTCCATGGCACACGCGAGACGTACAGCATGCTACAATGTCTGTGCAACGTTGGCGGAATCCGGCTTCCTGGAACCCGCTTCCTTTCTTCTACCCCCTAGACGACCTAGTTCGAGGGCTCAAGGATCCGGCAATCCTCGGGAACCCGATAGCGTTTCTTACATCGGAATGCAAGTTTACCCGTGCAAAGTGCCGCGTTTTTGGTCCAACCCAAGGGGAGCAGTGGTGTCGCTTTTCCCAACCATAATCACCGTAAAACATTCAAACCAGCCACCTCACGCACCTATCCTGCTTCTTACGCGACAACCATTACCAGTGTTTCCTTCCTTCAAGCTTTTCTATTCAGGAACTCCGGTCACCGTTCAAACCTACAGAGGTGCCCCCTTGAGCATCGACGATGCGAAGCTCCTTTCCTTGCACATGTATACGCTTAGATTGTGCAGAGTGGTCGCAAATAAACTGTTTAGCTGTCCCTTCGAAGATACACCTTATTTTCTTGCCCCACTCTCCTCTAGCTGGACCGCTCCGCATAATATTGGCCGTTGGGAGCTTTCTGACGTGGCTGATCATATTCCCTGGGCTCTGGTTACCCGTGGTGCCCTCTCATGGTCTATGCCGTTAAAGTATGGTCGAGCGGAAGACGTAACTGAAGATATTGAAGACGCCGTAATTCAGGACAGATCGACAGAGCTGACCAGACGATATGATGTACTTCGAGTGCGGTCAGACCTTTCTCCTTTAAGTCGCCCGGAAGATAGCCCGGTAGGTTGCCGGAATAAAGCGTTGATCGTAGTTTCTGACACAGTTTATAAGCGTGAAGCAAAATACGGTAGCTTACTGGAATATTGCAAATTCGTTCGGAAGAACTTTGAAGGGCTGAAGGACGAAGGACAAGCCATCATTGAAGTCTTGTCTGTCATGCGCGGAGTTTCGTGGCTCGATCCAGCGTCACATCCTCCGGGACTGGACGGAGCTCCACCACCGCGATGTACGAAAGTATAGTTCCCTCTGAATTGCTGAACCTGAAACAGACCTCATCCCTGAACTATGTTTGAAATTCACAATTCCTGCCAGGTGAGCTCTGGTGCAATCGAGATTCGGATTAATCGACAGGAAATTGCTAGCACCTTCCGAACAGCACTCCTCTTCCCATCAATAATCCGACAGCTAGACAGTTTTTTGCTCGTTAAAGAGCTAAATGCCCGATTCTTCAACCATCAAATCTCCGAGACCCTTTTAGATATGGCCATTACAACACCTTCGACCCGAATGGAGTATGATTACGAGCGTCTGGAATTTCTCGGTGAGTATCTTTCGAAGATTTCCCAAGTTATGTGGATCTTACGAGAACTGAACTGAACAGGGGATTCGTTCCTAAAATATCTGTCTTCGATCTATGTTTTCGTCAATGAGCCGTCAAACAAGGAGGGGGCGCTCCATGTTGCAAGACAACAGATTGTCAGTAAGGCATACCACGAGTGCACCCGTGGGTAACTCGGATCCGTGGGAACGAGTACTCATGAAGAAAAAAGCCATACTCAGATCCGTGAGTATAATACCCACAGATCATATGAGTACTCATGAGTATTGAAAAACCCGCAGGTACCTGTGAGTACCTGTGGGTTTTGGTTGTATTTTGGTCATTTGGTCGCTCAAGCACACCTCATTTACGTTGTACAGTGGTATTATTGCTCTGAACTCATGGAGGTACCACCTCATTAAGCTGTACAGGCAGTAGAAATATATATTAGGCAGTGTTCTGAGTCTGAGTACTCGTGAGTTTGCAAAGCTTTCAACCAAAATTGATACTCGGATCCGTGGGAAACTCATGGCCACAGGTACTCAGATCCGTGAGTATGGATACTCGCGAGTTTTCCCACGAGTATACTCACATTGACCCGCGGGTAACTCGCACTCGTGGTATGCCTTAATTGTCAGCAACAGCATGTTATTCCGCAGTTGTGATACTGCTGGGCTACCCTCATACGTCCAGTCAAAACCGTTAAGCTCAAAATCCTGGCAGCCCCCGAATTTTCGGACATCAGAGGAGAGTGAGGCAAAAGCTGAGTCCAACAGACAGCGAAAGGAACATGAGCTGAGACTGGGGGACAAGGTGGATCCCATCTGCAACATTTCAATTCATTGGGTTGACGTTCGTAGGTTGTCGCAGATGCCGCCGAAGCAATTCTTGGTGCAGCATATCTGTCTGGCGGAAGCGATACTGCACTCATGGCCGCCAAGGCTATGAATATTCCATTTCCGAACGTAGAGAAGTGGTCAGATTTCGGCCGCAAGCTGCTGATACCTCCGCCAACCATTTCTGCGAAACTGAAGCCTGGGGCCCTTCAGGAGGTAGAGACTATTATCAAACATAAATTCAGGCATCCGTATATTTTGGCGCAAGCTTTGGTACATGTTTTTTTTTTTTGAGCTTTTTTGTGCAGGGGTTCATTTGGGTCAGACTCATGCATCTGTGTCGGGATATGAGCGTGTGTCGTACGAAAGACTTGAATTCGTTGGCGACGCAATTTTGGAATTTTGTATGCATCATTACTATTGTTGGCTTACTTGTTGCTAATTTGTGCTGCTAGTGGTTATTCGACACATTTTCGAGCGCGACCAGAAATTGACGCCTGGGGGCCTGACTCTGCTCAAGGTATGTGCCATTTCTCTAACCTCCCGGACGTAACGTGACCGTGAACTCAGGGTGCAATGGTGTCGAATTCCGCGTTGGCTGCCGTCTGTATTTCGTCTGGTCTCTACAACCACCTTCTTCTGGCGACTCATCTTACAAGCTCTGTTACCGACTACATGGAGAAACTCAAAGTCAAGCAAGCGGAAGAATATGAGCTGGCCCAGTTCGAAAAGCGATCACCAGGTCAATATTGGCAAGAAATTGAACTACCGAAAGTAAGTAACCAAAGGAAATGTTCGCATATTGCTGACTGCTTTCGGTAGGTTCTATCCGATGTGGTGGAATCTGTGATTGGCGCAATATATGTTTCGGACAATTTTACGCCGGTCAGAGTGGAAGTGTTCTTCGAGTCAGTGCTTAAACCGTTCTACGACAAGCACATTACCTTGAAAACCGTGGCCCACCATCCCACCAAGATCTTGTTTGAGCTTATCCAAGCTCAAAAATGCCAAAAGTTTGAGCTTCTGAAAGAAAAGGGACCTAGCGGGACGTATTGCCATGGTGTGTAATCATCATTGTTGTCCGTCCTTCCGTCATTTGACCCCCTCAGTCTTGGTACACGAGGTCATTTTGGCTAGTGGGGAGGGTCCATCAATTTCTCTAGCGGCCAGAAATGCCTCCTGGTGCGCGTTGGACGCACTTGAAGGAGACGCCGAATTCTTGCGGATCTGCAACTGTCCGAAGCTGGGCGATATAAAAGATCGGAGCGGCAAGGGTTTCGACGATATCCTATCGGGTTTAGAGGAGTGAGGATGCATTACCGCTATTCTAAGCACAGCGGTTGGTGATTACGTCCGGGCGTCTAGTAGAATCTATGTCTATAGTTCTAGGTCTAGTGGCATAAATGATTTTTCAAGAAGCCTTCTTCAAATTGAAAGCAATATATCAGGAATGTATGTTCCATGCGGAGACACTACGCACTGTTGAAACTCGACGGCAACAAAGGGAATGGCGAAGCTGAAGCTGAGGAAGACCGCCATCTTGAGGCCTGAATCATAGACCTGAGTCGGAGGTAGGAATAAGATGTGGCGAGAACCAACCGAAAGGCACACTCTTCGCTCCCTGGAAAGGAGCTACGAAGGGCAGATGCTATGTGGCAGATGAATTGAAATTTTTCGAGGAAAGGTAAAAATGATGCTGTACATTGTAGTCACCGTGGCCAGAACAGAGACGGGCAGTGGTATGCAATTGGCGGAGTGCAGGAGCACGGGCGAGGCGAGATACAAGCATCGCAATGAAAACAGAAAAGAGGTGAAAGGGAGAAACAGGATCAGAAGTGATAACCGGGCCGAACCGCATCAAATCGTAGTCCCAATTAGGCAGCCAAGTTCAACTCGGTTCAAACCCAACCAGAGCCGAATTTCGCGCCAAAGCTGTCGTTAGCAGCCATCTGTAAAGTCCGAAAACGTCAGAGATGCTTCCAGAGATTCGCATCGACTTCCCAGGTCACCGTGAAACTGCCGGCATTTGGGCGGTGATCAGGTGCAATTAAAACGAACGCAACGTGAGGCGTTGAAGCGCCGGCGTGGCCATTATTTATTGGTATTCCGAAACGCCAGCGCTGGTGGGACCAGGTGGGACCATTCTTTACCATTCTCTGCCACACTTCTAGTGGGCTATGCATCGGACGCATTCAAAATCCGATTGATGTACCGACTGACATGCTGTGAGTCTCCAAAAAGCTCCAAAAGCTGTAGAGACTCGGCGGTGTGACTCATGCTACACTTTGCCGACGAACAATTTAATTTTGTGTTTCTTTTGGGCTTGCAGAATAATAAATTCCCTACGCGGCCAATTACCTCACGCTTCCTGATGGCTCCGCCGAAAGCGTCCCGGGTGCCGAATAGAAGATTAGATGATGGCCTTTATTAACTACCCACGTCTGCGCTTTGCTTCTCGTCTCGCAATGTCTCAGTTTGCAACCGTCCGCGTCCCAGGTCTCAGCGAAATAAAGGTTCCCACCGGCCTATTCATTAACGAGTTTGTCCCTTCTGTCGACTCTGGTGATCTTATCCAGTGAGCAAAACCGGCGTGGGATGGTGATAAGCTGTTAACGACGGTCCAGAGCTGTCAACCCTTTCACCGAGGAAGTGATATGTTCTGTATCGAGCGCTGGAGCGAAAGAGTAAAGGTCGATTTATGCCCGAAGTCTTCGCCTATTTATTTTTTGGTAGCGTGGACATTGCAGTGGCTGCTGCCCGGAAGGCGTTCAACATAACTTGGGGCAAGAACGTCACTGGATTCGAGCGTTCTCGTTTGATTAATAAGCTGGCCGATCTGATCGAGCAGAACGCTCAAGTAAATCGGGCCGTTGTCAACTTGATTGCTTGCTGAAATTGGTGCTGCGAGTTCCTTCACCAATTTCAGCAAGCAATCGAGCTCGAGTGCCTCAACAACGGGAAACCCGTCAGGATCGCTCGTGATTTCGATATTGGAGACTCCGTGCAGGTCAGTCTCTGAGCGGCCAATGGCCAAATTTATCCGCTCATTCCCTTATTTTTGGAAAGTGTCTTCGTTATTATGCAGGTCAGTGCATTCGTTCCACCATGTTATCCGGTATAACTCCATCCAGGCTGGGCGGATAAACTTGCCGGACAGACCCTGAAAGTAGATAACAAAACGAAATGGGCTTTTACCAAGCATGAACCAATTGGCGTCTGTGGCCAAATAATACCTTGGAATTATCCAATTGTATGCCGTGCGCGTATCTAATCGTTCATATCTGACATTAAACTCGCTTAGAAGTCTGTTGGTTACCGCGGTCTGATTACCGTTACTATCCCCCCCCCACCGCTCCAGACAAACCTGGAACTCGGACAAACAAAGATTTCTCATCCAAAAATGGATCAATTTCTGAGATTTTTGGCTTAGATTAGACGTCAGAAGGCCCCTTCGAGATATACAGAGCAAAATCTTTGAAATCCGATGTCCAAAGGATATGTATCACTGGGAAAGTTGACAACTTGGGTGATTTTCATTGATTTTGCGTATTTTAAGGTTTTAGGCTCTCTGCTTCGAGTCATATTACCTCGTGAACACATCTAGAAGGTACCTTGACATCGTAAAAGTACCCATGTAAAAATTCAGAGGCATAGCTGACTTGTAGCCATCACAATGGACCGAGAGATCATGGCATGCCTGCCAAATTGATCTGTCAATTATCAGAACTGATGGTAAGAAATTGCATGCTGCTGTCGACCACCCTGATGTTGCCTTGGCCACTCCTTCATGTATAACATAGTCCCTGTTGAACTGCCTCACCCTGTCAAGTTTGGAGGTGCTGCGACCCCAAGGTGGTTATATACAAGGCCGGCAATCAGAATTTGACGTGTTACCTAGAACTCGGACACCTGACCGCGTCCGAAAAAACGACGCCGTTTGCCCAATTCTTACCCGTTTCTCATGAAATAAAATTCAATATCAAGGGAAAAGACAAATTACTGAAGATCTAGCCACTCGACTTGGGCCTAGAACCCTTGCATAAAATTATATCGACCAATCTTTCTTAGGTGTCCGAGTTCTAGGGGGGGATAGCACCGCCCCTTATTATGTAAGCTATCCATTTTGGGAACTCACGTGCAGTGTCTTGGACGCGACTTGGACGCGTTGCACGCTTTTGAAGAGATTTGAGTCGCGAATATCCGTTCTAGTGCAATTTATGCCACCACCCCGAATCTTCTCCATTTTTTTTGGACCTGTGGAATGCGTACACGTTACATTTGCTGAATCAAGCACATTGATGCGTACATTTGCTTTATTTTGCTCTCAAGACCCGTAATTAGAGTGGAATACTTCTTTCAAGGACTATCGAAGGTGTTTTGTCTATTCATTTTGGGCCCCGAATCTTGCGGTTGGCCACGACGCGTCAAGTCGCGTCGGGATTACTTCCCAAAATGGATGGCTTATATAATAAGGGGCGGTAACGGTAATCAGACCGCGGTAACCAACAGACTACTCTACAATCTCTTTTCAACGCTGATTTGAATTTCAGGGAAGGTTGCACCTGCTCTGGCCGTTGGGTGCACTATTGTCATGAAACCTTCTGAGCTGACTCCACTGACTGCGCTTGTGAGCGGGAATATTCCTATCCCGCTTCCTACCTTACCGCTTGCAGAAACTCTCCGAGTTGGTCAAAGAAGCTGGGTCAGGTCTTGTGCTGCAGTTTTTTTGTTCATCGCAACACTTTAGATTCCCGCCCGGTGTATTGAATACAATCCCTTCCCTTGGCGCCGTTGGAGGCGCTGCTTTGGCGGCCCATCCTGACGTCGACAAGGTCGCCTTTACTGGGTCTACCTTGACAGGCCGTAAAATTATGGAAGCGGCAGCTAAGAGCAATCTCAAGGTGACCCTTGAACTCGGCGGCAAAAGCCCGCACCTGATTTTTGAATCGTGCGACATGGACCAAGCTCGGTTCGCCGTTTTAGCATCCGAACAAATTCATTATTCTTACAGCCGCGAACTGGGCGGCTCTTGGAATCTGCTACAATTCCGGTCAGGACTGCACTGCTGGCTCGCGGGTTTACGTCCAGGATAGGTAAACTTATCACTCATCAGCTTGTACATCTTCCTGAACGATGCGTGTCAGCATTCACGACAAGTTTGTCGAGATATTGGTCTCCAAGGTGAAGGAGCTTGTGTTCGGGAACGGATTGGATGAAAAATCTTCCGGTGGTCCTGTGGTGGGTAGTATGTTTGGTTTGCGGTGTCCGTTCAACAACTAGGATCGGACGGGCAGGTCTCCAAAATCCAATACGATCGAATCTGGAGCTACATCGAGTCAGGGAAACAAGAGGGTGCTAAAGTCGTTCTAGGAGGAACCAAACGTAAGGCCAACGAGTTTCGCGAGTATCCAGTGTTAACATTATGTGACAGGCACTGGCAATGGTTTTTTCGTAGACCCTACCAGTGAGACGCTCGTTGAGATGTTTGCCAAATGTCGTTAAACTGGTTTCAGTTTTCACGGACATTCGCCCGGATATGAAAATTGTCAAGGAGGAGGCAAGCCTTGGCGACTTCGAACCCGCAATCATGTCCTGAGCGATCACCGTAGATATTTGGACCTGTGCTCTCTGTTGGCAGGTTTAAGACCGAGGAAGGTCAATATCAGGGGATTGTGTGGTGATACGTATTGAAAGCACCTCTAGACGCTGTGCAGCTCGCGAATTCAACCATGTATGGGTTAGGTGCCGGTCTTCATTCCAGTACGCCAACAAACACTTTAGACGCACAAGGGCCCCACTGATCCATCCACAATTATAGACGATGCGAATCAGTGCATGCGAGTTGCTTCTGCTCTTGATGCTGGCACAGTACGCCATGCCCCTTCTTCTCTGACAGATCAATGCTCAACATAACTTTTATTGCACAGGTTTGGGTGGGCCGCACTTCCACTCAACCATGAGATGCTGGCTCTTAGAATGCTTCCTCCTTCCCATAGATCAACCAATATAATTTGTTGTCTAACAACGTCCCCTTTGGAGGGAAGAAGCAGTCGGTGAGTGGGGTTTTAATTCCTCTTTTTTTTCGTAGGTCTGATATGGTCATACCTTGTAAAGGACATTGGTTAGTGACATTTTTCCCTTTTAAATTGTGGCACCCAACGGGCATTAGGACGGGAGCTGGGAAGCTATGCATTGGAAGAATGTAGGAAGCTCAGAAGTGTCAGATGCGGCTCGCTGACCCGTCCTCGGCGTTTTAGACACCTCAGTCAAAGCAGTGCATTGGAATTTTGGAGAGAAGCTCGACTGGCCTCTTTAACTGGCTATCATCCTTTGGCCGCTATGCTGATTTTTCCATTGCACTCTGTCCCTTGTACTCTGTTATCCGCTGTACTGAACGAGTCTACGATCTTCGGAATTTTGAAACGAATGGAATCTGGTGAACGTGTTGGCGACCATCAGAAATGCTTCCGCAAATGTCTTGGACAAGAGACATGACATGGGAGACTGTGAGAGATTCGGAGAACTGTTTAACAGCTTTCAGCCTACACCGTAAGATATCTCATAGATCTTCGGTCGCGCGGCGTGAGTAGGCGCTTTTCGGTGCTTCCGTTAGATTTCCGTGCTTCGAATTCTTTGCTGCCGTACTGTTCAGGGCCGCTGTGGCCAAATTGATTTGAGAGGGATTAAAATACTTGAGTCCACAAGTGTGAGCGATTAATTACAACGGAAAACTAGGTAGGTAGGTAGCGTAGCAACTGGGCGGAGATAAAAGAAAGCTGGGATTACGACCTTGCGCCGCAGCAGCACTGTCCACGGCAAGCACATCTGAAAAAAATGTCAGTCAGCTGCTCTGAGGGATTAGCCAAAGCTTACCTTGGTTGTTGGGGTATTGATCCTTGTGCCCACTGGTTTGGAGGTGGGGCGGAGAACTGCGATGAGAAACCGTATTGCGGAGGGTACCCTTGCGGTGGCCCGTACGGGTTGTGGCCGGGCGCATATGTATGGGACGGAGTGTAGGTCGGGTGACCGAGGTATGCGGGATATGCAGGCTGCGATGGGGCAGAAGGATTCCATGGGACATGTTGCTGAGGAGGGTAGGTCGAGTACCCCGAGGGCGGGACCCCTGGTGTAGTGTAGCGAGGCGCGCCGTTTGGGTACGGAGGAGAGGGTAGTTGGGAACCTGCATGTTCTGGGGTTGTTGGCGTTGTAGGATAATCCTCATCAACTGCGACGTATTCACAGCTGAGGGACCGCTTGGTACACCGGGCGCAAGGGTGTCGTGGGGGATCCTCGGTTGTGACACACTACGAAAAAATTAGCATTTGGCTCGAGGTAGAACGGTCCGCGTACTTGCCTTGATTTTTCGCCTGCGACAATTAGTGCAGGCTATCATCGCTCTTCTGCGCCTATTCAGCAACGCGGCGGAAGAGGTGTCTGCCATGATTTGTATAGTGGGGGTAAAGGTGGTGCAAAGAATCGGTTCTGACTCCTTCCTTATATACTGCTGTGCGGGTCCGGGTCGATTTTCGCGAGGATGATCTGGAGCGAATGGTTCAAATTTTTGGTGTAACACATCTTGCCCTGGCGCGTCAGCAAAGGCCAACTCCTCGTTGTCGGAGCGTTGAGAGCGTCGAGACATCGACTGGATGGAGTGGGCGTCTGTGTCGGCATTTATTTTGTCCTGCTCAGCATCGACTGGCCGGCCAACGGTTACGACAGACGTGTGCTGTATATTGGGAGTGGAATCGAGAGTTGCGTTCTCAGCGGTTTCTTTGACAGCGGCGGAAGCTTGTTCCGATTGTGACATAATTAAAGATACTGGGGTCGGGAGATGTTGTTCTTCAGCGAGCCACGTCGAAAGATGCGTCTCCAGTGGCGTCGTGGGAGAGATGTGGCCGACTTCATCACTTGTTGAAGGAGCTGGCGTCGGTAGAAGGAATGTTGCGCCTGAGCGTTGTGAATAAGTATGATAAATAAAAGGACTTTCGCCTCACCATCTTTCTCCGTAATAGAAAATTGGTCGTCTATGCGTTGGAGCAATTCTGAAATGTTTTGGATTGGGGGTCCGGTACTCGGAACCTGCCAGGGTTGAAATATAACCGAGATGCACGGAAGATTAACATACATCACGAAGGATATCCCTCCAGTCATCGTCATGAGACATTACAACTGTAGCTTGTGGCGCCTGCACGGTCGCCGTAAGCCAATAAACAGAGCATTTTAAATGAATAAGAACCTTTTGAAGAATGTAATTATTGATTAATTTGCCAGGATGGAAGATCTATGTAGCCATTATTATCTCATAATCACAGATCGTTTAAATACCGTACCTTGGAAATGGGGGCAAGATTCGATAACACGACGTGGCCACTTTCCCCTGCATGGTGCGTGCGACCGTTCGTTGTTCCACCACCCCCTCCTCCTCCGGAACCACCGGGAGATGACGAAGAACTTGACGATCCGTTAGTGTGTGAGATGGAATTGCCGTTTGCACCTCCCGATTGGAATTTTACAATCTCACAGATTTTAACTTTTCCGAACAACGCTGCCCAAATTCCTGTCCCGACTGAAATCGACAATCCATGTATGAACGTGGTCTGATTCAGCGGGCCGTTGTCGAAGAGGGATTGTAGCGTTTTGTCTGGGCCGGATTTATACACCCGGAGACGCCGCTCCATCGGTACTGGTAACTTGAAGTAGAGTCAATCCTAGGAGTTGAAGTAGGGTCGAGCATAGCGGCTGAGGTAGAGTCAGCCCGAGGGGTTAAGGTGATGGCGGTTGGCTGGAACGCGAGCTGAAATTCTCCGCCCGCACCGCGAAACGTCGCCATGCCCCATGACGGGGCTTTTTCCCAGCCAGTGACGAGGTACAACGACCCATTTTCAAGTTCGCGTCCTCTGGTGACCCGTATATATTTATACCAGCTTTCGGCATGCTTCGCGACATATGTGCGCAGAGTCTCCAGATTTCGGAGCTTCTGCAGGTGTGCGCCATGCGGGAGGGCCAACACAGCCCCTTTCGGAGCACCGCAGCTGAACATGAAATGGCCTCCAGGAAATTCGCTATGTGTAGGAGAATAAGCCACACTTCGGTCGGTATCCAAGACTTACTTGAATTGAGGGTCAGGTTCCAACTTTTGAACTGAGGAAGTCGAAACATGATTTCCAGGGTCTTGACTTGAAGGAATAATGTCTCTTGCAATGCAGCACTTCTTCAATGGGGAGAAGTCGTCAGGCACGTAATTGGCATTTATAGGATGATCTGCCTCCAGATAGATGTTGAAGAAGAAATCGAACTCCCCGTCGGGTGTGACTGTGCCGACATCCCCGATCGAAACACCGTTCCTCTGATATTCGTCGGGAAGATATCCCGGAGGCCCGGGAACGTACAGCGGAAATCCGCGACCCTGCCGTAGCAACTGACGGGAGTAACTTGCGCTTTCTGACCAAATATCGCAAGGTGCATCTAGGAATGATGAGGCAGTATTTTCTATACCCGTGGCGATCTGTGGACTGCGGATGAGGGAAAGAACGGCTAAACGCTAACACAGCACGCACCCCGTTCATTCCAGTCGGCTGATGACCTTCAACTCATGACCGTCGGCACGAATGTCCCACAAAAAAGGCAAGTCCTCACCTGTTGCCACTGAGTGGACGTGTGTGTCCGCACTGCCGTGCACATTCATGAAATGAGGCTGCGATCCCTCGTGAAATACAACATGATTTGGGTGGTCGAACATCTGCCCAGAACTGAAAATCATTTTAATCTGTCAGCGCTAATCCTCGTCGCCGAACAGTTTCCCGTACCTAGGTCCGGCGAGCGAGGGATTGTACCAAGAGTCCCCCATGAGCAAATCGAGCAGGGTGAGACTGAGCTTTCAGAAGTTCCATTGACTATAAGGCAAGGAATGCGGCGGAAGTTTTCACAGCCCTCAAGCTGTTGACCAGGTGGGAACAACGTGCCCGTCCAAAAAAGGCAGCGCCGCCTACCATGAGAATTTCGCCTATTAAAAGCAGATAGGTCCTGGGTGTGTACAGCATCGTTAGCTGGTAACGACAACTGTTAATGATCAATGCTGTTGAGGTATAGAAAGTTAAGTTCTGAGTTTGATTGCAAATTCTCCCGGTGGACCGTTATTAGTGTTGTATAGCTTCCCGAATAATTAGGGAGATTAAAATCCTGATTAAATTCAGAGCACAGACTTTGGCCGATCCGCGCAGGGGCCTCATTGCACAGCTAGTGAGTTTATCAATTCGTTATTCGTTGCGGATTCCACGAGTTAAATAGGGCGAGTACCTTCAAGAAAACAGCAGATTCAACGTCGTGCGGAGCCAAAGACTCGGCGTTGGGCAAGCGGATGCCAAACCTCAGGAGGTCAGCACCGATTTTGCAGAATAACCCCAACTTACTAACTGGTAAAACCCGGAGTAGTAATCATCAAGGCCGATGCAAGACGGGTCACGACCAGCGCTAACATTGAACGACAGTGGTACGGCATAGGTTCCATGTGATCTTTCTGAACGAAAGGGCGCTTTCATTGCAATTTGACCCTGAACCAGTGGGATTTAATCTGGCAGGAACGCCGAACGTCGATTAACGTCTCTGGGAAGGCACACATGTCGCTGGGAAACAAATATGAAACCATAATCCAGCTGTAGCAAAATCCCAGTCAAAGCATACCTCTGCTGCGTGTGAGTTGGCAGCTCCATCTTTGAATATCCAAATCTGCACACGGAAGCTGTCGAGACCCCGGACAGCACTCACAGCCTGGCAGAAATCGGGGTAACGATGACATAAGGACCTAGCAGGACCTTCACACTAGTGCTGTCCACATATGATATTAATATGAAATTTTGCATATCATATTATATTCTTATCATATTATGGGTCCTGGCGCTGTATCATATTCATATGTATTATCCTTGTATTATATTATGCCATATTATCCTGTATTATGATATACTCAAAATATATTTTTAATACGCTTTGACCACCCATAATCCCAGATTTTTTCCCTGCAGGGAGAGGTCATGGGTTACCCATGATAAGCCCACCACAGTCTGTTGCTCCTCTGTATGAACTGAGGTGTACAGAACAGGGAAACATAAAATCCTCCAGAATTTAACCGCCCCAGCACTGGTTGAAAGCTGCAGCCAACCCTCAATCAGTGGATACATCAAGTTCTTGTTCTAGTTTCCGTAACCATCTATTCAAATGTGCTGGTCAGGCAGGAGAAAGGTGGCAGACCCATCTCAGCGCCAGCTCCAGAGCAGTGTTTGGGCATCCATAATATGGAAAAAATATGCATAATACGGGTCTGGCATATCATATCATATTCATATCATATCGTATCATATTCTTCCATATTAATATTATAATTTTCGCCCCAAGGCCGTATCATATCCGTAGTATTAAGAATATATTAAGAATATATTATGTCGTATCATATTAATGGACAGCACTACTTCACACCGGTAGATATAGACATAGACATGGGATTTGTCCAAGACCACTCGCCGAAGGGGAGGTTCATAGTCACTTGGTCGTCGGCGCAGCCGCATTATCCTTATGAGAAGTGACAGAGTCAGCGACGACTCAGCGTAGGCCAGGCTCCAGCCGCACAGGGAGGGGACGAGTTAGACGGAGTCTTGAGAATGTATTCCGAGTCCATCGGAACCCAGCCTACACCTCTGTACGCCCTTACCCACCCTTAGGGTCACGGTTAGGGAATCTTCGACGCAAATATGCTCCCCTTGCTCCCCCGTCGGCAGCAGCAGGCGCGTCACCGCACAGGAGTTTGTGTTCTTTGACCTTAGGCTTCCGCTGCAGTGAGCGATATCGTACGCATATTTGAACGTTTGCTGCTCGCCGCTGTCGTTGCTGCCACTGTTCGCCAAGTGTTCGCCTATTCCAAACGACTTTTTTTTTTTTTTTTTTTTTTTGGCGGAACGTTTGGGTAGTGGGAGCAAGGAGCATTTCTGCTCTCCGTTTCCGGACCAACCTGGTCGTCTTGCCCCACCCGTTAATAAATTGGCCTTGGACTAAAGAGACCCGGCCTGACAGAGAAGTTCATCCGCCCGAGGAGATGTGCTTATTAACACACTGACGTGCTATCAACGCCGCGTGTGGGGATCTGGCTCGGCTTCCTCGACTCAGGTCGCAAACGACCTTCATTGTCTCAGCTTATTCCAAACGACTTCACATTACTAAGCACGCTCTTTCGCGATTTCCTTTTTGGGACTCACTACATCTCATTCTCAAAATCCACCAAACACACACAAAACAGACGATATTACAATCCATCCATTCACCATATTTCATCCCGGACCAATACATACACAAGTAGCTGTAGATAGATATATCAAACAAAAAAAAAAATTGCAAATTGTACACTGTGACACTTCTTCTTCTTCGAGTTCGCGATACAAGGGAGGGAGGGATCAGGAGAGGTGGGGCGTGTGGCCGGATGAGCGGCAGGAAGGAGTGCGGGGAGTGAGTGAGTGTAGAGGGGAGAGGGAAAGTGTAGAGGGAGAGGGAGAGGGAGTGTAGTGTATCCCCGCGGAGTGTATCCGTACACAGGGAGGGGAAACCAAGAAAAAGGAAAAAAACAAGAAATCCAAATAGATAAGCGTCGTCGCAAGACGAAACGAACGAAACGAAAACGAAAAAGAAAGAAGAAAAATCGTAATAGCATGAAACAAAAAACGGTATCATATCGTATCGTATCCTTTATATCACAAAATCAAAATCAAAAAAAAATCGAAAATCAACAAAAGTGCAGAATATCCGGAGAGATAAAGATAGAGATGTTGCAGTGCGATCCAGATCGAGTGGAGTATAGGACACAGACAAGAACAAGAATCAGAACAGAGCATACGAGCGAGCGAGGGAGGGGGTGGATAGCAAGATAAGGACGAGGAGAGCGAGCGAGTGATGTAGGAGGGAGGGAGGGAGCCGGTGGGGCTGGTCTCGGCGCGGGGAGGGCGGCGCGACGACGAAACCAACAGCGTGCCGGTGCGGGACGAGAGCGGGAGCGGAAAATTGCGACGAAGGGGAGAGGGGGTCGAAAACGAATACGAGCTCACGCAAGGCCCGCGCGCGTCTCAGCGCCACCCATATTCGCCCATGGGTCCTCCGTCTTCGTCACCCCTCCACCTCCGCCACCGCCCATTCCACCGGGCATCCTTAGGTGCGGCGGCTGCAGCGAGCCCCCGCCCTCGTGGTAGCTGCCGGCGCTGTAGGAGCGCGGGCGGCCCCCGCCGTCGTTGGGCATGGGGATGAGCCCCGCGCCGGAGAAATCGGGCATGCGCCCGTTGGCCTCGAGCATGCGCTGGCATTCGGCGCCGCCTTCGGAGCGTACTGCGACAAAATTGTGTTAGCACCATCTTCAAGAGCGGGGTAGGCAGGAAGAAGGGGAGAGGGGGCGGAGAACAGGGAGGGGAAGGGGAGGAGGGAAGGAGGGAAAAGAAAAAAACTCATAATGCCTATTCAGCGCATCCATCCTCGCAAACTGCTTATTACACCCATCGCACGTAAACGGCCGATAATTCGTATGGAGCTGCTCATGCTGCCGCGCAAACCCCTTCCCACATCCCGGCCACTTGCACAAAAACGGCTTCTCCTCATTGTGGCTCCGTATATGGCCCTTCAGATTGAAAGACCGCGTGAACGTGGACCCGCACCCGGGCACGGGGCAGATGAACGTCGCCTCCTGCTTGCGCCGGTTGTGCGACGCCTTGGACATGCGCACGGTCGTGACGTTCTACTTCGACACGACGATGGGTGCGGCGCTCGGGAGGTCGGAGCCGGGAGTAGTGCGGCGCGGGGGAGACGTTGGGAGATGGGTAGGGTGAGGGCCGTTGCGAGCCCCCGCCCAGCCCCCCGCGCTCCGAGCGCACCAATCCCCCAGAGGAGGCGCTGCGGTAGTACCGGTGCCCTCTAATGGTCGGCGGCGGCTCGACGGGCAACAAATACTAGTTGCTGCTCCGCAAAAAGTCATTCCCGCCCCCTTCGTGCGGGAACAGCGCAGAGCCGGAGCGGATGTCCTCCGAGCGCGACTGGCGCACGTGCGTGGATCTGCGCGATGCTCGGCGTCGACTTTAATACTCTGTCTGGTGGGCGACGCGGGGAAGCTGGGTCGATTAGGGGACGCGGGGAAGCCACCACCAGCACCGTTAGTTTGAATGCAAAGGAACGCTTACTGTTTTGGTTCGAGGCGAGTCCCCCGCCGCCGCTGGTCGGGGAGTGTTGGTGCCCGTCACCATTTGAGACAGTCGAGACAGGGACCAAGATGTATGAGCTAGCCATAGTCCCAGTGGGGTTTTAAGAGCAAGACCCAGTTCTAGCCCTTTTAAAGTTCAATTCGCCTTCAGAGTATCGGCCTTGAGAGTTTCTGTGGAGAGCAGAGCTCGCCGCGGCCGCCCCAGTGGTCGTTGCTGTTCGCCAAATTCAGTTGGCGAACATGACTAAGCAGGCCATTTCCTTTTTGGGACTCGCTCAAGCTCCATCTCTCCGACTCTCTTCTCTACATTTAGTTTATGAAGCGATGAACTACAAGTTGGCGATAATATAGGCATCCATTCACAATTCTCCTTCTTCTAATTTGGAGGAATCGCGATAAAAGACAAGGTTCGGGCGCAAGTTCGGCGTCCAGTCAGAGGGAATGAAAGCAGGGTGAAAAGAAGGACGCGCTCAATCAAGCAGAGAACAAG
This sequence comes from Mycena leptocephala, assembly GCA_029378395.1. Taxonomy (NCBI): domain Eukaryota; kingdom Fungi; phylum Basidiomycota; class Agaricomycetes; order Agaricales; family Mycenaceae; genus Mycena; species Mycena leptocephala. The sequence continues at coordinate 20,028 of JARJLF010001022.1, forward strand.
CAATGTTCACGTCACGCCACCCACTCATAGTCACCAACTGGCCCTCCGTCTTCGCTCACTCCCGCTGGCCACTGTTAATTAATATTGGGCTATGGGGCGGGTGCGGCGGTCTCGTATAGCAAAATCATTCTCGCGCGGATCCAGGCTATCCCACCGGCCGTGGAATTGTTGGCTGTTATGGGAGGGACATCTGACGGAGGAGAATAGCCGTCGGCAACAGCAGAGTCGTCATTATTCTGGGTGGAGGATCGCTGGGTCCGAGTTTGGTCTACGATCGCCGGGTGGCAGGAAAATCCACAAACTTGTCGCTCGGGAGGAGTCGGAATGTGGTCGTCAAAACGGTAGGATGGAAGGACGTCAATGCGTCGAAGGATATTGCGCCTCGTCAGAAAGCAAGCGACAAAATATATAAGCAATAAATACACCGCAATAGACGCCCTTCAACAACGTCTAGCTGCGTCCACATCACCCCCATTCAAGCGCCGCTCTATTAAAGGGTGGGTGTGAGAGACCATTTGCCTGCGTTCATTAAGACAAACCTTCGAGTTCCGCTCACTACACTTGCGTTCGTGCCGTTTCATAGTGTGCTTCGTGCCAAAGGACTCGCCACACGTAGCGCATACGAAAGTCTTGATCAAATTGTGGGAATTCATATGGTCTTCAGGCAAGTCAGTACAAGGATGGATCAAGTAGAATAAAGAACTTACTGCGCAGGTTGTGCTTGGCCGTAAAATCGGCGCCGCAAAAGTCGCAAACGAAAGCTCCAGGGTCCTTGCGACGTGCGGCTGACGCGCGACGTCCTGCCACTGTTGCTACGATCGGACGAAACCGCTTCTCTTCCGCAGGCTCGTCCAAGGCGAAGTGGTCAGGCACGAAAAAGTCATCAGCCAGGCCAGTACTATCCTGTATGTGGTCCTGACGTCTGGCGGGCCGCTCAGTTTCGTTGGACGAGTTACTGTGCGAGGTCGGCGAATTCATATCCCGAGGTCGGTGCCATGATTAAGGAAGCTGCCGGCCGACTCGCCACCTGGAGGTCCAGTATCCTCAAGAGTCCAACCCTCCGCCTGACCTGTCGATGGACCAGCAATCGGACCGAGATAGGGACTCGCTAGGCGACGTCGTTCAGCTCGAGCCGCTAGCCGAGGGACATGTGAATGACTATGTGAGCGTCCAGCGTCCGAAGAGCTGTCTTCAAATGCCAATGAGGCGTAATTCGACGATAGAAGGGGGGAGGTGGTATAGCTCGACGCAAGGCGTGGGTGGAACCGAGAGCTTTGCGAAGCATCGTACGGAAACAAACTATAGTTGGAATAGGACTCTTCGGCGGGCGGCTCCTCCTCATTCGAAAGACGCTCGAGATTGAACAAGATGCTGGCCGACGATCTAATTGAATGAAGATGACGAGGCTTATGTCGGTCACCGCGACGTGTGAGCCGCCCACGAAGGGTAGTCTCCTCGTCAGGAGCGGAAAGCTGACTGTGGCCAGCACTCCACAAACCATGGTGCGTCGGGTCGGGCGACCCCCCGGCCCATCTCGATGGAACGCCGTCAGGATCGGGTAAGAGAAGGGATGGGTTAATGAACCCGGAACGACTTGAAGATGGCGATACTGATCGAATGGAGGACGCGTCAGACCCGCGCCCATGCCACGGTGGTAAAAGCAACCCTGGACTCGGCATGAGCGGGGAGAGCGGGAGTGGAAAATCATTCCGCTGTGGACGCGGGTACGCCACTGAGGATGTGCTCGTAGAGGATGGGGTAAATGTGACATAGGCGAATAATCGTCGGCAACAGCAGAGCGTCATACGCGTGGACGTTGCTGGGTCGAGAATAAAGGTTGTCCGATTGTGCTCGACGATGAACCGCCGCAGGACCAGAAACGGGTCCCCGTGAGGCGAAGACTGTTGGCCAAAGCTGTGGCCTCGGAAGGCCGCGGATGCGGGGAAAACATTGATGAGTGACGCGCATATAATATGCTTCGTGCCCCAGGCCAGGAGTGTTCCCGAACTAGGATAGTTCAGCGCAGGTAAGAGATACCAGGCATATCAACTGACGAGGGCATCTACGTCGGCATGTGGATAATCTGGAGCGAATGGTTCAATTTTGGTGTAACACGTCTTGCCCTGGCACGCAGTGGGGCGCTGGGATAGTTTCAGCAAAAGCACATTATTTGTAAGCGCAAATAGACTGACGAAGAGATCTATATAATCTTCAAAGACGAGATAACCTCGTTGTCGGAGCTTTGAGAGCGTCGAGACATCGACTGGATAGAGTGGGCGTCTGTGTCGGCATTTATTTTGTCCTGCTCAGCATCGACTGGCCGGCCAACGGTTACGTCAGACGTGTGCTGTATATTGGCAGCGGAATCGAGAGTCGCGTTCTCAGCGGGTTCTTTGACAGCGGCGGGACTTGTTCTGATTGTGACACAATCAAAGATCTGGGGTCGGGAGATGTGTTCTTCAGCGAGCCACGTCGAAGGATGCGTCTCCAGTGGTGTCGCGGAGTGGTGTGCCTGCTTCATCACTTCTTGAAGGAGCCAATGTCGATAGTAGAAAAGTTGCGCCTGAGCTCTGGGAATAAGTACGGTAAATAAAGGGATTTCACCTCACCATTTTGCTCCGTAATGGAAAATGGTCGTCTATGCGTTGGAGCAATTCCGAAACATTTTGGATTATGGTCCCGTACTCGGATCCTGCGGTAGTTCAAAGATATGCAGGATGCACGGAAGATTAAATACATCACGAAGGATATCCTTCCAGTCATCGTCATGAGACATTACAACTGATGCTTGTGGGGCCTGTACGGGTCACCGTAAACCAATCAACAGAGTATTTTAAATGAATAGAACCTTTTGAAGAATGTAATTATTGATTAATTCGCCAGGATGGAAGATCTATGTAGCCATTGTTATTCATAATCACGGATCGTTTAAATACCGTACCTTGGATATGGGGGCAAGATTCGATAACACGACGTGGCCACTTTCCCCTGCATGGTGCGTGCGACCGTTCGTTGTTCCACCACCACCACCTCCTCCTCCTCCGGAACCACCCGGAGATGACGAAGAACTTGACGATCCATTAGTGTGTGAGATGGAATTGCCGTTTGCCTCCCGATTGGAATTTTACAATCTCACAAATTTTAACTTTTCCGAACAACGCTGCCCAAATTCCTGTCCCGACTGAAATCGACAGTCCATGTATGAATGTGGTCTGATTCAACAGGCCATTTGTCGAAGAGGGATTGTAACGTTTTGTTGGGCAGGATTTTTACGCCCGGAGACGCCGCTCCATCGGTAGTGGTAACTTGAAGTAGATCGATCCTAGCAGTTGAAGTAGGGGTAGCGAGTAGCGAGCTAGCGGTTGAAGTAGAGCAGCCCTAGGGGTTAAGGTGGTGGCGGTTGGCTTGAACGTGAGCTGAAATTCTTCGCCAGCACTGTGAAATGACGCCATGCCCCATGACGGAGCCTTTTCCCACCCGGTGACGAGGTACAGCGACCCATTTCAAGTCCGCGTCCTCTTGTGCCCCGTATATATTTATACCAGCTTTCGGCATGCTTTCCGACATATGTGCGCAGGGTTTCCAGATTTTCAAGCTTCTCGAGGTGCCCGCCTTGCGGGAGCGCCAACACAGCGCCTTGCGGAGCACCACAGCTGAAAACAAAATGGCCTCCAGGAAACGCCCTATGTGTAGGAGAGTAAGCCACGCTTCGGTTGTATCCAAGACTTACTCGAATTGAGGGTCGGGTTCCAACTTTTGAACGGAGGAAGTCGAAACATGATTTCCAGGGTCTTGATCTGAAGGAATAATGTCTCTTGAAATACGGTGCTTCTTCAAGGGGGAGAAGTCATCGGGCACGTAATTGGCATTTATAGGGTGATCTGCTTCCAGATAGATGTTGAAGAAGAAATCGAACGCCCCGTCGGGTGTCACTCTGCCGACATCCCCGATCGAAACACCGTTTCGCCGATATTCGTCGGGAAGATTTCCCGGAGGCCCGGGAACGTACAGCGGAACCCCGCGACCCTGCCGTATCAATTGACCGCAGTAACTTGCGCTTTCCGACCAAATATCGCAAGGTGCATCTAGGAATGATGAGGCAGTATTTTCTATTCCCGTGGCGCTCTGTGGACTGTGGATGAGGAAAAGCACGATTAAACGCCAACACAGCACGCACCCCGTTCATTGCAGTCGGCTGATGTCCTTCAACTCATGACCGTCGGCACGAATGTCCCACAAAAAAAAGGCAAGTCCTCACCTGTAGCCACTGAGTGGACGTGTGTGTCCGCATTGCCGTGCACATTCGTGAAATGAGGCTGCGATCCCTCGTGAAATTCAACACGATTTGGGTGGTCGAACATTTGTCCAGAGCTGAAAATCATTTTAATCTGTCAGCGCTAATCCTCGTCGCCTAGCGGTTTCTCGTACCTAGGTCCGGCGAGCGAGGGATTGTACCAAGAATCCCCCATGAGCAAATCGAGCACTATTATGGGGGTTGAGACTGAGCATTGAGAATTCCCACTGGTTATGAGGGAATGAATGTGGCGGAAGTCTCTACAGCCTTCAGGCTGTTGACCTGTCGGGAACATCATAGCATGCCCGCCTAAAAAAGCAGCGCGCGCTTTTTAGCCTATTAAAAGCAGACAAGTCCCGGGTGTGTACAGCATCGTTAGTTGTAAACAGCCAATGGGTATAAACACTTCTAACCTTGGCTCTCATTACTTACAAGTTCTCCCAGTGGACCGTTATTAGTGTTGCATATATAGCTTCCCAAATAATTAGTGAGATTAAAATCCTGATTAAATCCAGAGCCCTTAAGGCCACAGACTTTAGCCGATCCACGCAGAGGCCTCGTTGCATAGCTAGTGAATTTATCAATTCGTTATTCGTTGCAGATTCCATGAGTTAAATAGGGCGAGTACCTTCAAGAAAACAGATTCCAACGTCGTGCGGAGCCAAAGACTCAGCGTTGGACAAGCGGATGAACCCGCAGAAAACTCTTGCGTCCAAAAATGAAGTCGACTTTGGACGGATAGCGGAAAAGGTCGCATTGATTGTCAGAATATCATCGTCGCTGGCTTCCCTGTGAATTAATTTCCCGCCTGAACGAATGGTGGTCCGCGTCGGTTTGGGATAACAAACCCAACTTGATAACACTAACTGGCAAACCCGGAGTAGGAATCATCAAGGGCGATGCAAGACGGGTCACAACCAGCGTTAACATTGAACGACAGTGGTACGGCACAAGTTCCATGCAGTCTTTCAGAACGAAAGAGTGCCTCCATTGCAATTTGACCCTGAACCAGTGGGATTTGATCTGGCAGGAACGCCGAACGTCGGTTAACGTCTCTGGGAAGGCACACATGTCGCTGGGAAACAAATATGAAACCATAATCCAGCTGTAGCAAAATCCCAGTCAAAGCATACCTCTGCTGCGTGTGAGTTGGCAGCTCCGTCTTTGAATATCCGAATCTGCACACGGAAGCTGTCGAGATCCCGGACAGCACTCACAGCCTGGCAGAAATCGGGGTAACCGTGACATAAGGACTTCCACACCGGCAGAAATAGACATAGACATAGGATTTGTCCAAGACCATTCGTCAAAGGGGAGGTTCATAGTCAGTTGGTCGTCGGCACAGCCGCATTATCCTTATGAGAATTGACAGAGTCAGCGACGACTCAGCGTAGGCCAGGCTCCAGCCGCAATGCACAGGGAGGGGACGAATTAGACGGAGTCTTGAGAATGTATTCCGAGTCATCGAAACCCAGTCTACGCCTCTGTACGCCCTTCCCCACCCTTAGAGTCACAGTTAGGGAATCTTCAACGCAAATATGCTCCCCCCGCAGCCACCAGCGGCAGGCGCGTCGCGCAGTGGTTTGAGCTCTATGCTGCCGCTCCGCTGAAGAGTGAACGTTATCGTACGCGTGTTTGAACGTTTGCTGCTCGCTGTGGTTACGCTGTGATCGTCGATCCTTTGGTTCTTGCGAGTCCATGACTAAGCACGCTCTTCCACGGTTTCCTTTTTGGGACTCACTACATCTCATTCTCAAAATCCACCAAGCACACACAAAACAGACGATATTACAATCCATCCATTCACCATATTTCATCCCGGGCCAATACATACACAAGTAGCTGTAGATAGATATATCAAACAAAAAAAATATTGCAAATTGTACACTGTGACACTTCTTCTTCGAGTTCGCGATACAAGGGGGATCAAGAGAGGTGGGGCGTGTGGCCGGATGAGCGGCAGGAGGGAGTGCGGGGAGGGAGGGAGAGTGTAGAGGGAGAGTGTAGAGGGAGAGGGAGAGGGAGTGTAGTGTATCCCCGCGCGGTATCCGCACATGCACGCAGGGAAGGGAAACCAAGAAAAAGGGAAAGAAAAAAAAACAAGAAATCCAAATAGATAAGCGTCGTCGCAAGACGAACGAAAGAACGAAAGAGGAATCGAAAAAAAAATCGTAATAGCATGAAACAAAAAACGGTATCGTATCTATCGCACAAAAAGCAAACAAAGACAAAGACAAAGACAAGAAAAGAAAAAAAAACAACAAGAAAAAAGTGCAGAATGTCCGGGGAGATGTTGCAGGGAGATCGAGATCCAGATCGAGTAGAGTATGGGATACAAACAGACGGGGCGCATAGCTGGGAGAGGGGGGATAGCAAGAGAAGGACGAGGGAGAGAGCGATGTAGAGATGTAGGCAGGGCGGGAGGGAGAGAGGGAGGGAGGCCGAGCCCTCTGGCTCGAGCTCGAGCTCAGGTAGTTGGGGCGGGGGGTAGCGAGGCGGCAGGGACGTCCGACACCTCAGGAGGAGGGGGCATCGAGGGGGTGGAAGGAATCAGGCATCAAACAAGCAAGGCCCGCGCACGTCACAGCGCCACCCCGCTCATATTCGCCCACGGGTCCTCCGTCTTCGTCACCCCGCCGCCGCCGCCCATCCCGCCGGGCATCCGGAGGTGCGGCGGCTGCGGCGAGCCCCCGCCCTCGTGGTAGCTGCCGGCGCTGTAGGAGCGCGGGCGGCCCCCGCCGTCGTTGGGCATGGGCATGAGCCCCGCGCCGGAGAAATCGGGCATGCGCCCGTTGGCCTCGAGCGTGCGCTGGCACTCGGCGCCACCTTCGGAGCGTACTGCGAAGAAAAAAAATTGCGTCAGTTTCGTTTCTAGCGAAAGCAAGGGAGGGGAGGGAGGAAAGCGGAAGGATGAGGAGGGTGGGGAGGGGAGGAGAAGGAGGGAGAACCGAGAAGGAAGGGAGCGACTCACAATGCCTATTCAGCGCATCCATCCTCGCAAACTGCTTATTACACCCATCGCACGTAAACGGCCGATAATTCGTATGCAGCTGCTCATGCCTCTTACAATCATGCTGCCGCGCAAACCCCTTCCCACACCCCGGCCACTTGCACAAAAACGGCTTCTCCTCATTATGGCTCCGTATATGGCCCTTCAGGTTGAAAGACCGCGTGAACGTGGACCCGCACCCGGGCACGGGGCAGATGAACGTCGCCTCCTGCTTGCGCCGGTTGTGCGACGCCTTGGAGGTGCGCACGGTCGTGACGTTCTGTTTGGAGACGACGATCGGCGCGGAGGAGGGGTCGGACACGTCGGGGAGGTCGGAGTAATGCGGCGCGGGGGAGACGTTGGGAGAGGGTAGGGCGAGGGCCGCTGCGAGGACGCCGCGCTCCACTGCGAGCCCCCACCCATCCCCCCGCGCTCTGAGCGCGCCGAGCCCCCAGACGAGACGCTGCGGTAGTGCCGGTGCCCTCTAATGGACGGCGGCGGCTCGACAGGCGACAAATACTGGCTGCTGCTCCGCAAAAAGTCGTTCCCGCCCCCCTCGTGCGGGAACAGCGCAGAGCCGGAGCGGATGTCCTCCGAGCGCGACTGGCGCACGTGCGAGGGCCGTTCGGCAGTGACGCTCTTCGAGCGCCGCATCCCCGACTCGGGCGAGAGGAAGCCGTTGTCGAGCCCCGCGGAGCCGGGCGTTGGGCCGAAGGAGAAGGTGTTGAGCTGCGCCTGCTGCTGTGCGGTGGTGTGCGAGCCAAAGGACGAGCGGTGCGGGGAGCCGCCTGTGGGGTCGAAGCGCCGCTGTTGTGGGTGCGGGGGCACGACCTCGTTCATCGACACGCCGCCCGTCGAATCGTCCAATGCGGAGCCGATGTTGCCCATCTGCCCGATGAAGTTGTTGCCCGAGTCCCACGACGGCGGCTCGAGGGCCGTGTCGGAGCTCCTGCGGGGACGATTCATGTCGGCGAAGAGGAAGGGCGAGTTGGAGCCGCTGCTGTTGCGGTTTGGCGGTGCATTGGACGCAGAACCACCGTCGTGGCTGCGGAAATCGTAATTGGCCTGATCGCGGTACTCGTCCTGCTGTGAAGACTGCTTCCACGCCTGCGACTGCTGTTGGGACGCGTTAAGCGACGTGCCTGGAAGTAATTGTCAGAAAAGCCGGGTTTATCGGGAAATTAAGGGCGGGATGACTCACCCTGGTGGAGGGTCTCGAGACTGGTCTGGAATGGGACGGCGGTGGACGCAGCGCCACCGCCACTCACTGGTGTTGCTGGCACGATGTGTAGCCGAGGGCCGAGGCCGTCGCCTTCGGGGGCGTTGATCGTTGGCGGGGCAAAGTTGGAGCTCGGATTGCCCCCCGTATCGGGCATGAGCAATCGAGGTGGCGACTGGGGTTTCTGCATATGTGGCGAGGCGGGCCGATCGCGAGGCAACGGCTCTGTGCCCCAGTTGGGGGAGCGGAAGGTCATGTTCTCGAAGGACTGGGCGACATCCATGCGTGGAGACGGGGAGATGTGGTTGGAGGAGATGGAAGAAGCCCTGCTGCGGCGCTTGCTCTCCTCGCCGCTATCGCCACCACCGTTGCTAGATGGTGAGCTGTAGTCGTAGGGGGCGTTACGGTGATCGGGGCCTTGGGCCACGGGGACGGAGGATAGTTGGTGGGAATCGTAGGGGCCAGGCATGTACTCGTTGTCGTTGAACATGAGCAGAGAGGATTGCGGGGGGTCGTATTCGGATGGATCGTAGTCTGGGACAGCTACACCTCCTGCTGGCTCGTCTTCAAAAAGACCAAAGGATTCCTGTTCGCCGTTGAAGCTGAGCTCTGAGTGATTCGAGTAGGGAGAGTTGTGGTAAGAGCCGTTGTAAGAAGGGGTGTGGGGGAAGGGAGGAGAGCCCAGATTTGTATACTCAAAGGCCGAGTCGTGGGGGTCGAGCTGGATATGAAAGTGGTCCGGGGAAGGAGGGTGCAAGTCGACGTCGGCTATATAGTCCTGGTCTTGATGGTTTGGATGCATTAGATTCGCTCTGCGGCTCGAGGCAGTACAGCAAAGTCACAGACGGAAACAAGATGCGGTGTTGTCAGGAAGACAAGTCCTTTTTCTTTGTCTCTGTATGCCCTTGTTGTCCAGCACGCTGAAACATCCACCACTTCCCGTCCAGCAACCATCATGTCCGACTTGTCCTCCCTTCTCCTCGCAGTCCCTGTTCCTTTTTCCTCTTATTTAATTATGTCTTCATTGAACGTTCTACACCCTCCTACACCCAAACGCACTGCCTCACCCCCGCAACACAGCCTTTGTCTTTAGATAATAGATTCTACAACACTCCGTCTGTGGCTGTAACTGATGTGCTGCTTGCAAAGGCAGTGCAGCTCTCTTCTCCTCCTTCCTCCGCGTCCTGTCGTGTCGTTTCGCCTCAATCTTATCATCATCCTCCCCTCGAATCTTTTGCGTGACCGCACATGTACCTCGTCTCGTCGCGCCCCTCGCACATGTACACGCTTGCAGAACAACGCCGACCCAATCCCATCGGGATCCTCGCGAGTCGTTGCACTCGCCGTTAGCGCATCATCCACCCGCTACGCGGAACGCGGAGCCAATCACAACATTGACCCACGCCGGCGCTGATCCCTCTATCGCCGGCGTTCATCACCTCACGCAAACCCCAAAAATAGTACACCCTCGTTTCTCAAAGTGGACGAGTACATAGACTCTCTCCTTTGCCTTTGCCTTTTCTCTTGCCTTTTACTCAGTCATCCACTTACTCAGTCAACTACTCAGTCAGCTACTCAGTCAGCTACCAGCTGCGGCTGACAAAACATACACAACTATAAGTCCGAAACGAACCCGAAACACCGACCACCCCGTGCGCGCCCCCGACATTGTAGCGCCGACGTCGACGCTAGTCTCTTCTTCCTTCCTTCTTTCTCCTTCTTCTTTCCATCTTCGTTTGTTTATTTGTTTCGAAACTCTCGCGCCTCGGTCGCATTTACGCTGCGGGCGGCCGGTGGACCCACCGACGAGTTAGTATCGCGGAATTGCGGACCCGAACCCGAATTCGCTTGTACAATTGCTCAATAGTTCAATTTCATTTTCATTTTCAATTTTTCCCTCTTGTTTAGATCTCAATCGTGTCTCAATGATCTTGTATTCTCAATCTGTTCTGAATCGCGTCTTGTCTCAATTCTCAATCAGGCTTAATTAGCCTGTCTCACTTCTTCTTCAAGTTCTTCAACTTGTCTCATGTCGAAGGCTTCTCTCGTTGCATTGCATGTCGAGATGATAATCTAATCCGAATCCGAATCCGGCGTCTTGGCACACGGCGCGCATCTATGTCTGTTTTTGTCTCTGCTCCCGCGCGCGCAAATTCCTTTATTTTATTTTACCAGTCTTCTCTTCTCTTCTCTCCCTTCTCCGTCGTCTTGTCTGCCCTATAGCTACAAAGCTAAATCCCATTGACGCGCACGCATGCCTCATGTCGACGTCACGGTCGCCAGGAACGTTCCTGCCAATTCCAGTGTAATTCTACCAACCTACCCAACTCGTTCTGAATTTGCCAGTGTTAACGTGAACGGTCTTTTTGTCATAGACTAATAATAGTCTACGACCGTGACAATGTTAATGAAGCCTTGGCACGAAGAGCGAATGGACGTCTGAAGCCTTGTCGAGATGTCTTGAAGACAAAGACACAAACACATGCAAGTGTTTCAGTTACCGCGTCCGCAGCCGATCTCAACCACTTCTCAACCTTCCCGCTAAATTGCGTTCTTCCGTCATGACAAGTGGGTGCGAGTCGGAATAGTGTCGGAATTCTCGGAAAGCTCAAAGTTCGTTACTGTACACACGGAAAGCAATCTCAACTGACCGGGATACGGCGGACATCGGTCGGTCGGTTGGTTATAGTCACACTCTCGGACTCGGACGCGGTTATAATTACAGCACCACTCGGGCTACGCGGGTGCAGCTGCGGACAAGCTCGCTATTACGCTGTATAGTATGTAGCTATAGTAAGATCATGACGCTCCGATGGCTCGCTGATGCAGTTTCCGTTCTCCAGTAACCACCATACTACATACATTCGTGTAATATTAATCCTACCTAATCCTACCTACCTACCGAAACCGAACGGCTCCGAGCGGCAAACGCAGATCCCTGTGTAACCGTAAGTGCGATTGAGGGAGGGAGGGTTGGGCCTAGACCCTCTCATAACTGGCAATTTCTAATCAGTACTAGTATGAACCATCATCCATCGCGAGGCGACTGAATTAAACGGTGACCAGTAATATCACCGTTTCCGGCGACTCGCCGTGGAAGCCGAGCGATTTCGTAGATGGTGTCGAGTCAGGTTGCCAGTGGTGCCGAGTCGAATGGAAAAGTCGAAAAGTCTATTTCTTATTTCAGTGAAAGGACGTGGGTGGGGGTGGTTGGAATATCAATGTTTGACGCGTTACGATCTCGCATTTTGAAAAAAATTTGACACGCTTCCGCGGCCGTTGTACTTTACTCGACGACGTCCATGTCGAGTCCATGCGTGTGTGCGTCCTCCGAGTCGGAAAAAACGTTGGCGCGGGGGAAATTGTCTAAATCAACATACACATACTCTAATCATTTGATCCACCACACTGCTCCGAGAAATCATTCCGCATGCTTGAACATTTTTTTGGCCCTGGACGCGTTCCTGTCTCGCGAGTACGACGGCCATGCGTGGTAAATTCCAAAATACGCTCCGATTCTCGAACCACCAAAAACCGAACTTTAACATTCTGTGTGTTCGTGTGTTGCACTTTACTCGACGACGTCCATGTCGAGTCCATGCGTGTGTGCGTCTTCCGAGTCGGACGAACGTTGATGCGGGGAAAAGTCAAAATCAACCTGCGATCCACCGCACTCCGGGTCCGAGAAATCATTTTGGCCCGCGATATGCTGAGCCCTTTTTTTTAGCCCTTGGACGCGTTCCTGTCTTGCGTTCCCGTCTCATGTTTTGACGCGAGTACGACGGCCATGCGTGGTAAATTCCAAAATACTAGTACGCTCCAACTTAGACTTGATTCTTGAACCGCCCGAGACCAAACCTAAACATTCTAACAACCACCAAGAAATCATTCTACATTGACGCGCTGCCGCGTCCACATTGCGCCCATGCGTGGTAAATTCCAAAATACCAGTATGCTCCAACTTAGACTTGATTCTTGAAGCACGGGAGACCAAACTTAAACATTGCAAGTACCACACCCCGAGAAATCATTCTAATTTTCCACCCAGGCACCCACCCATCCAAACCACACACTCGCCCGCAGCACCATGTACACATTATTATTACGCGTCTGAAACCTGACGCTGGAGCAAAGCCATATGTGCTGAAACCATATTGCACCCGAATACTCACCCAAGTCATCTAATCTTGCCTGATCGTCTCCCCTCCTACCAACGTCTATCACCTTTACGCGTGGATCTGACACCCGGCGCTTATGCCTTTTTTTATGCGCTGATCGGTGATCCTTCCCAGCGTGCCTCGCTGATCTCCCTAGCGTGCCTCGTTGATATCTCTAGCGTGCCTCTCTGATGCGCTGCCAAATCACCGCGATCCACCCAAGGATCATTTCGCCTGCGTTGATTAGCCCGGATCGCAAGTCCGTGTGTGCGATGATCATCTACATCTAGTAAATACCATCTATCTCGTGAATATATCGATAGATGGGATGGAAGATCCGTCGAACTTGCGATCCGGATCCATGTGCACTGAGCCCGGATGCTTGTCCGAGCACTCGTTTTATCTTTTATCAGTGCGTCGACCGGGACACAACACAGAAAATTAAAATTTCTGTCAAACCTGTCTGTCTTCAACTCAATCCTGACAAGACAGCAGTCTGCAGATAAGTATAACTTGAACCACCTTCAAAATTACTTCTTATCGACGCTGCCTGAAACACGATCGACATGGAGAATTAAAATTTCTGTCCAACAGATTAGATATTCTGTCAGACTTTAGATTGACTCAAGTACAAGTCAAGGTTGAACTGATCTGTTCGAACAGAAACAGACAACTTGAAACCCGGCTTCGCTCAGGGCTCCGCTGGAAACCTGTCAATGGATCCGGAACATAACTCAGTAGAGCGTTCCTTGCTTGTTGGTTGTTTGGATTCCTCTTCAACTGAGCTGTCTCTCTTGTGTGATTGGTCACTTAGCAAGTCACTTTGTTTTGGCCAGTCGGTATCTGAGTCCCTGCCAAGGTGGAGCGTATTCAACGGTCTGTAAAATATTGTATTAAAGTTTTGAACCACCGTTCCATCCTGCTTTAACGTATGGCCTGCTCTAATTTCTTCCACCCTTAAAACCGATGATTTATTTTCTGTCTTCGGCCTCAAACCCACTGGCAGAAGACCATTTTCGTTCATTTACATAGACTTCTATCGCCTAATAGCCAATAGCCTTGCGGCGATGAATACCAACCAACTGAGGAACTCTTCCACCCAGGAGCACGGGCCGATCACATTCCCTGTCGGTGGCGCACGCCTCGAACTGACATGCTGAACGGAACTGTCATTGTCAAATCCAAGAAGAGCTTCCCAACCGTTTTTGTTCGGTGTCAAACTCTCCGGATCCACAAGTGCCGGTACAGGCAAAAGCGTTTTAGAATTAGACTCCGCTCGAAACCTGTCATGGAATACACCTGAGTAGAGCGTTCCTTGCGTGTTGGTTGTCCGTCTCCAATTGAGCTGGTCAAGCTAATAGAGCGTTTTCAACACTGATTTTCTGGAAGTAAAGTTCGAAATATCGTATGTAAGATTCAAACCACCGTTAAAAGTCAATCTGATTTATAACACTCTGTCTGTGGATGAGTACCCCGCTCTGGCATCTCATTCCACTTAGAACTGCTGTGTTGTGGTAGAGAACAGACAGGTAATTATGGTTTATTTAGCCTTCTACCGACTGATAGCCTTGCGGCGATGAATACCAGCTAACTAAGAGGAAACATATCGCCCTGTAAGGCGGGCCGATTGCCTAGTACCCGTGAACTCGACCAGTACTCCGCTCGAAACTTGTCAGTCTCCGAACGCCAGTGGCGCAGGCGTTGAATTGACGTGCTGAACGGAGCTGCCAAGCCCAAGCTTCTTTACTGCCATTCAACCGAGTTTTGTGTAGGTTTGAATTCCTGATAAATGACTGCAGCGTTCTACAAACTAAAGATCTTACATGCAAGTCAAACATTCTACAGTTGAACGATAGTTCGATGTTGCTCGTAAACCCGAGACCCGAGTTAATATCCAACTACTCATCTATAATTGCATGCTGGTCTTGCGCGCTGGATCAACTTGTTGAGTCAACAAGGCACTTCGGCAAGCTCTGCTCAAAATCTGCAACTGTCGAACGGAGGCTGGAACACAATTAGAGGACTCGTCAAACTGATCGTCCTGGACAGACCTTCTTTTTCTCCTGGCCACGCTATTTTGGCTTCAGTTCGGGACCTTTTCAACGCTGCAGCTCTGGCTTCAGGATAAAGAATTCTAAAGTCAACCCACAGTTCAATTTTACACAGACATATTATATTGCGCAAAGGAATCCCGCTAATATTCTGGATCCTAGAACATGATTCATTTTCTGTGTTCGGCTTTAGAGTCTAGACGCGGCGGACAATTATAGTTCATTTAGACTTCTACCGACCAATGAACTGGCGGCGATGATTATCAGCCAACTAGGTACGCTTACGCCAAGGAGGACGGGTCGTACCTGAGATTCCACTCCGCAAAAGCTCCGCTTGAAACCTGTCAGTTGATCAGAGCCTGGAACGCGATTTGGATTCATCCAACTGACTTGCTTGTTGTTCGATCTTGATACTCCTAGACGAAGTACTGCCACCCAAGCTTACTATAGTAATCCGACCAAGTGTTCGCAATTTTAGGTCACCGAGATGGCCGACAAATTTTCTTGCGTTTTTTGAGCACTCCAAAGAAAATTGGGGGTCTGAACACTTGATCGGTTTAGGGACCACCGCGGTTATACATCTTCCTTCCTTCCTTCCTTCCTACAGTACTGTACCGCCCTGTATGGAGGCGACGGCCCGATGACCGTGACATCCTCAAACAGCCGGGGGCGACGCGACGGAGTCGAGGGTGACCGTGACAGTCGCCAATTTGGGCGACCGCTGCTAAATTTGGCGATGTGGCCACCAAATTTTTTTCAATGTCACGCCAACCTTTTAACGACCGAAGCTACTGTGACTGTGACCCGCAGGGACGGGGGCGACGCGACGGCCCCTCCGTGACCGTGACCGTCGCCTCCATACAGGGCAGTACAGTACTTGCGATTTGTAAGGCTATTTCGGCGTCCAATGGTGGCCGAAACTGCAGGTCTGGCTGCCTTCAAATAAAAATATTTCAGAGTCAACACACTGCTTTCCGGCCGCATATAAGTACCCGAGCACTATTATGTTCCTCAATATTTTGGTCGGGCCCTACCCACAAATTATTAGATCTTTTAGGTTGTATAGTATTAGGGTATTAGGAGTGCACTTCATCGGTATTTTGAGCGTGTCGATGACCTAACATCCTAGTCTTGCGAAAAAATCCTATTTCCCTCTCTAGGCAGTTGAATGGCCACCCGATATTCACGAGGGCGTTTCAGGTGTGGATAATCATAAATCTAGAAGTCATTTCACTCAATTACAGAGGAATTTCATATATAAATGAGAAGAGCTTCTGGAGAAAATCCGAGCATTGGACGGGTTCGACATGTTTCGACCATTCCTGCGTTCTCTCTTGCTGCAAAGGAAGGGCCTGTTGTTATTCCCAAGATTATGGAAATCAATTGTGATACTCTCATTTTGCAGCCAGGTGGCAGCAAGGAGGAGGTGGAGGGTTTCTTACCGCAGCGGTCCCGTTGAAGAACAAGCGGGTACTGTGTCGAGGTTAAACATATTACGCCCTCAGAATTTGATTGGGGTTATGCCCAAGGTCTGAGAGTAGTTCTGCCACTACGGTTCTCATTTCTGAGCTTCAATTGGCAAAAATTGATTACCAAGGTTTTAAATTTGCTTTAATGGTACCACGTCCTCCGGAATTGCCTCGGACTTGAATGGTTGGTCAGCGACGTGAACTTAGATCTGTGGCGCAATGTGTGAAACAGATCTCAACGGCATCTATTTGCAGCAGTCGCAGGTCCCTCGTTTCCTATACTGGTGATCGCTCTACCTGGAAGAAAATATTCCATAATCAAACAAGGCAAACAAGAGTTCAAAATGTTGCTCAGCTGCTTTGGTATTGTAAAGATATTTTCTCGTCTCCAACGGAGGAATTATAGTTCAATTTCTCAACCATTTACCAATGGCCCTTCCGGCGACGAATACCAACCATTTCAGGTTTCAGGACGGTCAGGGCCGAATGATGCTGAGCCCAACGGCCGTTCCGGGCGACCCCAAACCTGTTCCGTTGTTGTCCATCTTTTCAACAGATGTATATGTTATGTCCGCGGAATCTGACGTTTGGAGGGGAGTACATGTTCTAATTTACCTGCGACCATAAAATCGGACATTTCCTGATGCGAGATTGATCGCCGAGTGGCTTGTAGGCGCACAAAATTTTAAAATCCCTAAGCGGCGGATATGGCTCGACCGTCCTACCTTTGTTTTTATATCAGTTTTGGCCCTTCACGTTCGAGTCGAGAGATCCCCGTGATAGATCTGACTCAATTCGCATGTGGCGGCCCACCATCTTTCCATCTTGACAGACATCCGTGATGCCTTGAAGCCGGGCCAAGGCCATGTGGCTCCGGGAGAGGTCGAGCCCTAGTTTATGGCTCCGGCATCCCTGTGTCTGCAAGCGCACTTGCTCCGCACGAAATCGACGATCACGGGTCCGAATAAGACCTTGCGAGCTCACAGGATACGGCGACGGAATTGGGTTAATGAATCTGAGTGGAATGGAAGTCCAGCGAAGTCGCAGAGGTCGTGGAAAACGCATTGAGTTCGATAGATGGTGCGGGAGAAGCGCGAGTGCCCACATGGTAGGGGACAGATAACGGATGGTTCTCACGTTCAAGTGGCGGGCAGCGACAGTTGTAGACGACATGGGCGCAGAAAGCGTCAGCCTGGATCTAGAGACATTCATCGCCAAGAAAAAATCACATACCGTTGCGACCAAGGCGTTTTTTTTTCGCTGCCATGGGCTGTCTGCGCGCATTGTCAGTTAGATACTTCTGATTAGAGAAAGGCCCGAGTCTGGCCCGTTAGATCGGCGGCAGTAGACAGAGCGGGAGAAGTTCTGCGCCGGCATGGGGGGTCGAAGGTTTCGCGTTCTTTGTGGGAGAAGGAGAACCGATGGAATAGCGATAGACGGAAACAATAAAAGACGCCCGAGATCAACCTCCCCTTGCCCGGGATACAGTTTACCCAGGACGCAGCATTTTCGAGTGTCGGGTACTATCCTTCCAGGATTAGAATTAATATCGACCCCAGGACTGCGGAAGGACAGCATAAAATCGGAGGAAATGTTAACCGAACTTTTGTGCGCACAGTATATCGGCCATGTCCGGTGGATTCTTTATATATACCTAGCTCATTTGTTTCTAATATTTTCCATAGGCTGCGCAGGAGAGGTTAATAGGCATCCATCACAGGATTCCACCTGCGAGCCAGAGAGTACTCGGGAGAACTTTCTTGGGTCGACGGAGTAGCCTGATCCAGAACTATATGAGACTGTGTACGTGCAAGTACGACAGATACTGCCCAGAACCGTTGATTGGGCGGCTGCTGTGGAATACCAAAAACTTAGTATGGTTATAGTAATGTCATTGGCCGCTCACGGTGTGGTGCCGCCCACCGACCAGTTGCTACCTAAGCAGGCCTGACGGGACGGTTGGAAATTTAGCTCATCTGACAGAGAACTTGAAGAGCCTGAACGTCGGTGACTTCAACGGTAAGTGGTTGAGACTCAACTTGAGAGAGCCTGAGCCCTGAGGTTGATGCGACTGTGATGGCGTGAGAGTTTGAACGGGTGACTCGGACTTTCGGTTCCGGTTTCCGAGTCCTCGACCATGGCAACTGAGTAGCCAAAGTTCTACGTATTCTATACTTGCACTCAAGTTATGATTTTCAGATTGCCCTCCATTACCTGTTCTCGCTGTGGATTCACCGCCGGAGAAGCACTAGAGCTCCCCGCCGTACCTTCTGTCCTTAAGGAGCTTTTGTCTTCAAATACGGCTCCTGAAGATTCGATACTTGACGACCTTCGCAGAGAAGTAGAAGTGGCAGAGAAGGACCTCCCAATGATAGAGGAGAACATAAACCACTTGGAACGGATGCTACAGCAACTGACTGCCCGACGCCAGGAGCTCCGCGACTTCGTTGCAGACCACCACAAAATCATGGCGCCGATCCGAAAGCTGCCAAACGAACTTCTTTGGGAGATCTTCTCGCATGGCGAAGGGGATTCATTGAACCGGTGGAACCTAATCGACACACGGTGGCTGCTCCCGCAGGTCTGTCGCTCTTGGCGGGCTGTGGCGCTTTCAATGCCTCGATTATGGAATCACCTTTCCTTCAATGACCCCATCATGTTCGGGCATCTTTCTCATAGAGGTGTCCGAGCAATGCTTTTACTCCAGCTAGAGCGTTCAGCCGAGGCTCCTCTCACCATCGATCTCTCCAGAGGAGACCTCGGTGAAACTGAAAAACGCCTCATCTTCGAGGTTTTACTTCCTGTAGCGCACCGCTGGCAGGATTTCAACCTTCGTCTCGATTTTAGGAATGTTCCATACTTCCTAATCCATGGCGTCGTCTCTTTCCCTCAACTGACGAAACTCAGTCTTTCGGTGAATAACCCTGAATGCCCATTTTCGAGCATATTCATGTCTATGCCCCTTCTGAAGGAACTTCGTTATGATGCTCCTCCCAACAGCCACTGGGACTCCGAGAGTTCCCTCTCGCAACTCAACAGCCTCCCGTTGTCACAGATCAAAAAATTGCATTTGTCGCATCAGTGGTCCCGAGTATCTGACATGCTCAACATCCTTCGAGCGGCCTCCAACATCGTCGAGGCCTCGTTCCATTACTGTCATATGCGCCAGGAACCGCTCGTTAACCCTGCAACTGTCCCCAATCTCGTATCTTTGGATATTAGAGAGAATGTCGGGACCTTTCTGGATTACATCGTCGCTCCAGCCTTGCGACGGCTGACCCTTGAATTTCCTCCGTCCTCCGACATATCTCCTGATGCTATGTCGTTCATTGCCAGGACGGGATCAGCTCTCACCCACCTTACCTTCCACTGCCTGCTGAAGTTCGACAATATGCTCCTCGACTTTTTGGGTCACACACCGCACATTAGCAACCTTGTTCTCGGGCGCCCCCAGTCCTATATAGAGTCTGACTTCGTAAAGGCATTGACCTGCGGGCCCGGGGAGCCAAATCTTGTTCCTGAGCTCGTGTTTCTCGAGCTACGGGGATATTTCCGGTGTGGGGGTGTTCTACTGTTCGACATGCTCAAAAGCCGTTGCACACCAGGTCCCCTTCGCTCCCTCAGACTCGAGGACTGCGGTTCGGATTTACCAGATTATATTCATATTATTCCACGCGACTTTGGGCTTGATGTTATCCGCTTATAATTGATTTCATACTGTGGCACAGCGGATCCCAGTTCCATAGATGCTGTCTTTCGGCAGCTGAGTCCATGACGGCGCATCAGCTTGCCTTGAGCACTTACGGTTTGCTTACGGTTCGCAAATTTCTAATAGCCAGACTGCGCAGCTCGCCTCGGCCATCGGCCACAGTGTAGATCATTTATCCTTTTCTTGGGCCGACGACTCTATTGGCGCTTCCATGTTGGCAGTGCTCCAACTCCATCGATCCACTCCCGCAGTTGGCTTGGCTCGGGCTCGATACCGGGCTCGCAGTTGGTAAATTTGTATAAACGGTCTTGAGACTAGCGATGACTTTACTCTCTCATGAAGTTCTTCTTTCGCATTTTGTCTGCAATCTTTTTGCTTCTACCTGGCTCTCCAGCCTCAGCAACTTTACCTGACTGGCATAACTTGAACGAAACAGTTGGAGGGAAACTCTTGAAAGGAGTTCCATTCAGCAGCCCGTGTTTCTCCAATCTCGATGGGCATGCACGGACTCCAAATCTAACGACATGCGATTCAGTGAGAAGCGGTTATAATGACGAACGTAAGTCATCATTGCCTCTTGCCTCCGAGTCCCTGGTCGAATACTAAGGTTTTTGTTTTAGTTGTCCGAAGTAATGCTTCTGGCGCATATATGATCACGCAATGGGAAACCTGCCAAAGCACCGCTCAGCAGTGTCTTCTCGATTATATTGACCCAGAAAACCCTTCACCATCGCTCCCTTCGCAATCGTGCCACAGCGGTAGCATCCCTAATTACTTCGTGAGTTTTTGCTTTCTATTTCTATCACCCGGACCTAGAATATTTTAGATCGATGTACGCAGTGGATCCGATATCGTTGCTGCCTTCAATTTTACCAGAAGGACATCGGTTCCACTAGTAATAAAAAACACAGGGGTACGCAGTCCTCCCCAATTTACTGAGATATGAGTTAAATCTCGGGGATTTTAGCACGACTACAAGGGGAGAAGTAGTGCACCCGGATCTCTGGCACTATGGGTTGGTCTTCTACTTACATGCCCTTCGGCCCTGCTAAAATATCTCCAGACACACAATCTGAAAGACGTAAACTCTCTGGTTTCGCCCCTTACAAACCCATGCTGACCAGTATCCTCAAGATCTCTTACAACGTTACCTTCATACCCGAAGGATGTTCAACCTCAAGCCCTGCCTTGACGGTCGGAGTAAGCCCAGGTTGAATACCTTAACCACGTGTTGATTTTTGTATAGGCTGGGGTTCAATGGCAACAGGCCTACCAATTTGCCGACACGCATAACTTTACTATCGTCGGGGGCACAGATCGAACCGTCGGAGTTTCGGGTGGTTGGTTACAGGTATCCTCGTCCGGCTTCCATTTATACCAATTTCTGAGGTTTGCCTTCTTAGGGTGGTGGACATTCCGCGCTGTCAAACACCATGGGAATGGGCGTGGACAGAGTCGTAAGTGCTATAAAAGATTTATAACCCTTCGTTGCACGATTTTAGCTCGAGTTCAAAATTGTAACTCCCGATGGTGAACTTCGCGTTGCGAACGCTTGCCAGAATACCGACCTCTTCTGGGCTCTTCGAGGAGGTATAACGTTTATAGGAAATGTCTTACTTGTGAGTCTGACGATTGATCAGGCGGCGGCGGCACGTTCGGTGTTGTGGTTGAAAGTACGACGCTAGTATCCCCAGTCGTGACTGTCCAGGCGATACTTGTATCGATCACCTCTGCCAGCGCCAATCTCACCGAGGAGTTGTATTCCATCATGATTGACAACGGTTTGAAATGGGCCGATGACGGATACGGAGGATATGTCTCTGGCGGCACGGCAGTATACCTCACGCCTAAACTGACGACGGTAGAGCATACCGTCTCCATGGCTCCCATGATCGATTTCGGCAAAAGACTAAATGAAACCGGAACAGGGATCTACGAGCTCCTGGAGTTTCCGAACTGGCTCTCGTTTTTCGATGTCTTCACCGCGACGGAGCTGGAAGCCCAGGGACCTCCAGTAGGATATAATATTGCCATGGCGTCCCGCCTAGTCACCCGCGCAAACTTCCGAACCGCATCAGCTCGCAGTGGACTTTTGAAGGCTTTGCTTACTGCGACTGCGCTGACGCCTACACTCCTTTTCGATATCACCGCCCCTTCCTCGTTCCCGGGAGATAACACAACCAGCATCACACCTGTTTGGCGAGACGCAGTCTACCATGTGACGGTCAAGGTACCCTGGAACTGGAACACTACTACGGATGAGAAGCTCCGCGCCTATGACTTGGTGAACACGTCCGTCGACCACTTGCGAACAATAACTCCCATCGCATCATACTCGGTACGAGCAGAGGGTCTTTCTGCGGAGCGCGCCTCCTGATGTTCCCTTTCATCTCGCAGAACGAAGGGGCAGTCCACGAACCGGAACACGAGGTGGCCTTCTGGGGTATCAATCATGAACGCCTTCTGGAACTGAAGCGCAAATAGTAAGTTCCTACTCATCTTAGTTTCCGTGCTCAATGACCATTCAGTGACCCTGAGCACATTCTTGATTGTTGGCAATGCGGTACGAGCCCTTTTCTCTGAATCAACTCGAGTGCGGAACTTGGAATAACGTGCTCCCGTATGTTTAGTGGGATGGGAACCTTCTTCGCCACGATTCTCGTGCTACTTGTAAAGTTTTCTGCGAACGCGATGGCGTCTCGAGGACGCAGGAAGATGTACTTCGGTGAAGGACACTATCCGGTATACTTACTCCAGTAGGCGAGGGTATATATAGTTCAATAAGAACTTGCTACTGTGATATGTAGAGTTAATTTAATCAGCTATGGCGGGATGAGAATCAGTCTGGGTAGTTTCACTTAGTGAAGACAGCGACCTACTTTGACTCCGCATGGACAGCGTTGGGCAGGGCATCCTCGGCCTCCCTCAGCATCCCCGTGATGATTTCAAGGTACTCCTGCTCACCACGCCCGGCTGCTTCCGCCAGCGCAGCCAAGTGCGTAGTAATAGTCGTCATGGCGGGCTCCTTGCTGGCGCCGTGCGCCATCAAGATGCCCATCAAATATTTCTGGTCTTCGGCTAGCGGTAAACCGTCCCACTTCGGCACCGCCATCCCAGGTTTCCGCCTCCGATGCAAATACATGTCCCTGGGATGCCTCAAATCCATGGCGATGTAAAGCAAGTTGGCATGGCGGGGATAAGGTGGGAACCCGTCGAGCATTGGATAGAGCGGCACGGTTATTGAAGCATCGGCGCCCTTGGCAAGCAGCAGATTCACGATCTCCAGCCGTCTGGTGCACACCGCAAAGGCCAACGGGGTCCCATAATGACCATGGCGTTCGAGACCCGCGCCGCGTTCTAGTAGCAACGTGGCTAGCGCCAGATCCCCTTCCGCGCATGCGTGATGCAGCGCATTCTCGCTGCAGCCATCGGCTCCGAAGGTACTGTCGATGGGTGCGCCGTGATCCAAGAGCAGCTTCACCATCTCCAAATCCTTATTCATAGCGGCCAGATGGAGCGGGGTGTATCCTTCCTGGTCCCAACTTGCATCAGGATATGCACCCGCCTCGAGGAGTAGTCTGGCGCATTCGATGTTGCCGGCTTTCGCGGCGACATGCAGAGGGGTCTGATTGAACCCGTACTCCCATGCCGTTCCCGGGCTCACAGAATGCGGCGGGGAGAGGAGTTTAGCTACAATGTGCGGCTTCGATGCTGCAGCCCAGAGTAATAGACGCCAGCCATTTTCTGGTGTGATACGGGCCTCTAGTTCAGATTGGAGGATATCGCGAAGACGGCGACAGGTCAGGACTAGTGCATTGAGAGCGTCCGTCGAAAGCATCGGGGAAAGAAGGGTTATAAGTTCAGGCGGGAGTTCCTCGAAGTAGTCCATTGAGCGGCAATTCTCACGAATTGCTCACAAAAGATGCGAAAGTTGACTACCAAATGCGGAATTGAGCGGCCGCGGCCCGCGGAAGTCAATGACTTGTGGGAATTACATGCGCAAATAATCTTCAGACAAATCCAACCAAGAGCCTAAGGCCGGATGTTTTCACGAAGGGTGATTGGTTTTTGCCTCTAGCTCTGAAATTTGGAATAGTAATGCCCTCGATTCGCTTTCGGTCGACCTGTTTGGAAACAGATGCAGCGACGCCACAAAAAGTCGTGAGTTCAAGAGAGTCGGACTTGAAGAGACGAAGGAATCAAGGATGAGAAACGGCTGGGGTAAAAGTACGGCGTGGTCCTATTGCCACTCCCTGTAGCGCAAGGCGTAATATTTCTACTCTGGGAATTTCTGGCTATTCACCGGGAGTTGCAGCGCCAGCCATGAACAACGTAAGATTGTCTTTGGGACGGATCGAATGCAAGCGTGGCATATGCTATAAAAATTATGAGATGAAAGTGAGATCGATTTCGAATATAAGCCCTCCAAGTGAAAATCAGTGACTGAAGTCCTGCGCCGAAATCAAATTGAGTAGATCGATTTGTGCGGCGCAAATTCAACATTGAATAATACGAAAGAGTACATTGTCAGTGTGAATAAACCCAGAATTAATTTGAATCCGGACCGGAGGACGCTGCGTGCGCATGCTTATTCGAGCGATGAATTCGAATAACGCGTACACAGTCTATCACGGCCAGCACTCTGCCATAATGCATAATCAGAAATATAATCATGGATCGAGTCGGAAACGAGAAGGAAACGTACAACCCAAAACTTTGCAAAACCATGGCAAGTATATTCACCCCTGCGATCAACCTCCACGCCGCCCTGCAGTCCTCCACGCTCGATCCCGGTCTGGGATAGCAACCGTTCTGAATGGGCCACTGCCACCCGTCGTTCAGGATGCCAACCAGGATGATCTCGACAATGTAGGAGGGAATGAGGAGGAGGCTGTCGAGTAGGATCGCAGCGAGGGCGGGCACGGCGACGTTTGTGACTGTTAGGACGATGGCGATGATGAGGTAGAGCGTTTCGATTCCTGTCTTGAGAAATTATGCTCCGGTTAGTACAGCGGATCTGAATACAAAGAGATGAAGACAAGACAACTTACGATAATCAATGCGATCAGAGGCCCGAGGAAAAGGTCGCCGTCGGTGTCGAGTTTGGTCCCTGCGGAAAAGGAAGTACATACAGTAGCGTCAAGGAGTGAACATCGAATCGGGAATGTTGACTTGCCCTGTTCGAAGGCGGGGCTCATGAGGTAGGCCATGGTGATGATGATGACCAGGTTGGCGATGAGCGCGGGGACAGTGAGGGCGTAGCTGATCGTGCGGGGGGCCTCGCGTTGACATAGTTGGCTCCTGAAAAGTGCACGCTGCATTTTCGACACACAGATAAGTAGTAACCCCGCGCTACGGTATCCCGGGCCATCAATGATCGACTTAGCGTCCCGTTAACCATTGTATTAAACCAAGTGAACGGATATGGGAGCCAAGAGAGCCAAGGAAGCCAACATAACTGATCTGTCTCTGTAGCACCCACGGTTCCTCGTTCTCGCACACCATGGCGTACGGGTACTTTTCAAGGCCGACATCGGTTTTACAACTGAGCGAACTTAGATGGCAGATGCTCAGCGCTCGGCATTCGGTGCATTCCGAGTCTGATGACTTCTTCTCAACTGGATACCAGCTATGAATCAAGTCAAAGCACAATTGAATGTTTCAGAAACAACCGCTGCGGATGCCAGGATATACAGAAGATGACATTGTGGTGTTCATGGCCAGCAGAGAAACGGACATTCAACACCTGTGCAAGACTGAGGAATAGTGTTTTCGGAAACTACCTAGGTAATTTATTTCACTCCTGTAGGACCGCCAGAGGAGGGAACAGCTTTTCGAAAAGAGTTTTCGCGTGTTTGATGGTGCAATCTAGGCTCGAATCCAGCCTGTCTTTCGTAACTTAATTGCTATTGACAGCATTCATAGACAGACGGTCACCGGTCTAGGTGCAATCGCGCCTTGCATAAGCGTGACCGCGACTTTTTCTTCTCCCCGCCAGTCATGGTTTTATTTAACTTGCTGCTCATCATCTTGACTGACCCACGGCTGGAATTGGAATTTCTACATACTCATTAGTGGATCACGTTTGTTCGAACAAAGGAATTTAGGAAAGGATCACTGAAAGAACCTCTTTCTTGTGACTGGAAATGGCTGCTAAAAGTTCATCTTTCAGCGGTCCTTTCATAACCCGCTGACAATGGATAAATTTATGGGTTTCAAAACACCCCCTCATTGTGGCTACTTCCATTACGGTTTCCCACCAAAACAATAGATCAACTATCTGTAAATTTCAATTTGACTACTAATTTATACAGCATCAGCTAACATCTTGACCTAGGTCAAGATTTTGCTGTGTCCGGTGGTTGAACATCAGCAGCTGCCAGTAACGAACCTGACGAGGGTCGAAAGGCGTACACGGGTATCTCCCTCCCTTCTGATTGATCCTACTGGCGTCACCCATGGGGCATTGACAAGACTAACCAGCAAAAATACTACTTGAAGCTCTAGATTTAGAGCGAATCTTGACTCCAATAGTCGCAAGGTTAAAAATGGCGGTGAGTAACCATTGTTTCAACAAACGCTACACGGGTAGAAGACCGGCATTTATCTGCTAGAGGGATTACTTACATGTTCCGAATTCGGGTGGGAATTGAGCGAGAATAATTAATATTACACGGTTGAACTTGTGCCATCTCCAGTCTCGATAACTCGACGCCAATAGCAAATATCACTTTCGACACATAAAGAGTTCGTCCTTCAAATTCCATATTAGACTGTTAGATCCTCGTTTAATGTAGCTTGTATTAGATCCACAGCCTCTTGGGATCGAGGCCTGATTGAGCACTTGAAGGGGAGCGGCATGCTGGTATGAACCAATGAGTATATTTCGGGATTTCAAAGAAGGGCGTATGTGACAAGGCCGGAGAAGTAGTCATGGTTGGGTTCTATCACCTTTCCGTCCTCTCTGACGGCTTTTGTGATATCGAATGTGGCCAAAATAGACGCTATAGTTATCCACACAGACGAGGTTGCCATGTGTCTTCCAGGACACACTTTGGAAGAAGGCATTAACGTAGCATTTGGACCATGGATGAACACACCGTCGCCCGAAGCCAAATGCTGCGTCGGGGTTTCTGATAGCGGGATTGGGTTTCCCGTCCAAAAGGAAGCGTTCGGGCTTGAATGCATATGGGTCTGGATACATTACCTAGAACAGGTCCAATAAGGATACAAGATCCGAGGCTAGAATTACCTCGTCATGAAGGATAGCCCTATGAGAAGTTCAAGTCCGGGTCTCAGATCTCAGGACCGTGCTACGTACCATGCGTTTGCGATCACAAGTGAACCCGCAGGCAGCCTATACCCCCGATACTCGTCATCAACCGGTAGAAAGTGAGGGATTCCTAAGGAGCTGTTCAGGAAATTTCTCGGGCATTTCCCTAGCGAACAAACCAATCGGCGTCACAGACCTCCACCGAAGGACCTCCTTTACAACTGCAGATACATATGGCAAGGATTCCTCGTCATCGAAATCGGGTAGATGGCCCTTCTGTACGACTGAATCGATCTCAGCCTGCGCCTTCTTCTGCGCTTCAGGATTGCAGAGCATGCCAAGAATGAACGTGCCCAGAGCTGAAACTATGGTATCGGTGCCGGCTGTGTACATAGTCCCGGCCGTCGATTTAATGGTCTGCTCCTGGTATTCTTTGTCCGTGCAGTCTTCCAGCGTCCGAAGCGCAGATGCGATGAAGGAATGCGGAGCATTTCCCATAGCCTACAGACATGAGACACAACTTAAATAGAAATATTTGAGCTCACGACGTTGAGTTTCGCTTGGGCAAAAGGTTTATCAACCATGCTCCGCGCTAAGCTCCGCCATGTATTCGCTTGGCGCTTGAAGCCAGCCCCAGGGAACCACTGCGGGACATATTTCAACAGCGGGATTGAATCCTATACGGTGTTTGTGGTGGAATCATGAATGGCGGATGCAGATTGAGGCACTCACAACAAGGAACCTCCCAGGAACACTGGCATTGACTAAACTATGCACAGCTGCGTCGGCCAGAGTGATGTATGGGTCGTTTGCCGGTTCAACATCAATTCCGTACGCCACAGACATTATAATTTCGCCGGCCATGCTGATGGATTTTAGCGGATGTCTACAGAAAGAAACAGAACGATAACTGCGTACTGTCTCAAATGGTCCATGAACCCATCAGGGTTGTGGAATATGCGGCGAAGTAATCCGTGACATGCTGTGAGCTCTTTAGGATGGAACAGCCTTGCAGCTTCAGTGTGGAACACGTTGTGAAATAAGCGTCGATGCGCGCGCCTATTAAAAGTAAGCTAGGGAGAAAGTGATCCAAGGCAAGTACTGACCAGTGGTCGCCTGTGAAGTTTCATAGATAATCATCATAAACCAGTTAAACTGGAAGACTCGAACCGTATTTCATAAAACCTGGACGGCATCAGCAAGCCCCGTAATACAGCCGTGAATGTGCAAACCGAAGTTGAAATCCCAACCCATCAATTCGTTGACCATCGGAAGTCGTGCTCTGAAATCTTGCACGTCATGAAAGAGGACTCAAAACCATAACAGCAGCTTGCCTATCCGAATAAATGGCAGACCTCTTTTCAAGCAGATTCACGGCCGCCTCAGACGAGGACAAGACAATGATAGATGTGCCGGCAACATTCAAATAAATTATGTCGGATTCTGAGAACCCAGTCGTCAGTATCCAGTTCGCAAGACATTAGTACGACGTGCTGTAGTGTTTGCTCCATTCCATGTATTTCTCCCATTCAAAGGTGGAAGGGAGATCAAAGAGATTGCCCACAAGAGGCAACTTCCGCGGTCCCGGTGGAAGGGGGAGACGCTTACGCCGCAAACGGAGACAGTAAATTCCAAGAGAGATTGTAGCACAAATGATCAAGTTGTAGATATCGAATAGTGCCATGGATGGTGGCCGGGGAAGATTGGTTGTTTTGGTTCATCGAATGGGCTGCGATTTATAGGGACATGTGTCAAGAAGGTTTCTGGGGTTCATCTCGGATGCTGAGCCAGGCGGCCGATAGAACAGGACTCACTGGTCCGGATGCAGTAGATGCATCATTTTAGCTCGCATCGTCCTAGGATAAGAATCTCGCGTTCACGCGAAAGTGCAGACAGGGAGAACGAAAGGTCACCAGAGCTGTCCGATGACATTGATTCGTTGAGTGTCGGTGGCGTACAACCCGTCCTTGCAAATTCTCTTCGATGGAAAGGGATCCGGGGTCGTCGAAGCACCGGAATCGATGTTCATCCCAAAGCCTGGGTCAGTGCTGCCGACTGCACCTTTGTATTCCAGCATCTATTTGTGAAGGGGAAGAAAGAAATGCTCGCCGAAAATCAAAGCTGCCGTTATTGGTCTGGCTTTCGCAAACAAAATATCACACACAGCCATTGGATAGATTCGCTTCCACTCGTTGATGGAGACATACCTCGACTGTAGCACAATGCGTCTATGATGGTGAAAGTGGTTCATGGCGGAATTCCTTGATGTCACCGCGCGGCGTTGCAGAAAGATCTCCGAGAGGAGTTCGTACGGTAGTTTACGGGGCGGGGGAAGCGCAGACCGATGCTCGAAGGCGGACTCCTGGAACCCTGAGCCGCAGTGAATGAGGCGAAACAAATATGGTTACAAAGAAACTTACCGCAGCTCATATATGCCATTTAGAATGAAGATTGCGGGGAAACCGTTGGGAAAAATCGACAAAAAGAGCCTTCAGAAAGTAGCAGGACGTTGAGCGCTGAGAATTATTGTGGTCGAGCTCGGACTTTGATGGCATCACTGCCTTCAATCCCAATTAGGAACCACGCTAATTCTGCCCCCGTTCATCGTACCGACCCAACTAGCAACAAGGAGCCTGAATTTAGTACATGGAAGATGTTTGAAATCTACACTATGTATAATTGATTGGGAAAAATCCAAATAGCTTGAATTTCGAATGATTATGTGCGTCTCCGCCAATGCCTGCGTGGATATCAAGAAAATAGGCTCCGAATAGAGTAAGCAACCTAGTCCACCTCCTCTAATCCAGTGACCGCCTTCCGAGCAGCTTGGTGATCTCTCGGTGCTCTCTGAGCCAGTCGGTGAATGTGGCTTGCGGTTGTTCTCTCTTGTCCTGTAGTCCAATGAGGTAGTTGGCAAACACGATAAGAGATCCATAGCGATAGCTGCTCCCATATCAGTAAGACCGATAACCAAGAGAGGGCTGCAAACAGACAGGTAGTTTACAGTCACATTGCGCAGTTTCTGTTCCTTAACCGTTCCCTTTTCACAAGCATCTACTTTCAGCTTATAACTATGAATTTAAAAGTTAACGTCATCATCGGCGAGAAAGAATTCAAGACGGACTCGTAAATGGCTTTTCGGAGGTTCTGGACGTCCTGCATTAGATCAATAGCGCGGTCTGCAAGTCGCTTTGCAAGTTTCCCGTAGGACAGCACGCCAACGAGCTGAAGGATGGTCTTGTACTCTCCTGGCCCGTCGTGAGCTTACGAACATTATAAAAATGACCAACATGCCTTGGAGATAGGCCTCTTCTTCCGACGGGCCATCCATTGAATCGTACGTGTCTGCAAGGTCTGTTTCATCATATTTGGGCTCCTTCCCGTTCCAATTCATAGTTGTCGCTACGAGACATGCCGCCACCATGCCGGTCGTGGTTCTACCTCGGCCCATTTGACAGTTGAAAACAAAGTCGCCGGCTTGTGCGAGACCTGATTTAACTCGGTCGAACAACTGGGATAGGGCATCAGGAAGCGGTGCCTGCTCGTCGGTCTGTCACGGTACAAGTTGATATATCTTCGACAAAAATGACAAAAGGAGCGGTCTTACGATTGCGATTCGACCATAGTCGATCTGCGGATGTTCAGACAAGATTCGAGTCTATACGAGCGGGAGCGTACCTTAAACCCTTCTATCTTCATCAAACTAAACACGTCCCTCGGTGTCAGTATGTCCGCTTCCGAAACGGTTTCCCATAGCGGCACGATCGCAAAGGAACCAGGGCGTTCTTCGACTTCGTCATGAAGTAAGACTCGACCCTCATTAGCTCTAAGTTCCCGAAGAACATCCTTCTTGAAGCTCTCTTCCATCCGCTCAACCATCGCCGTAGTGACGCCAGTAGCTCTGCAGTTAAAATTCAGGCCGTGTCCGGATGATTTACGGTATTTTCTTACTCGACGTTCTCAAGCGGATTGGCAGCAAGCCGGAGTACGTGTGGGCTTCCCGCGATATAAATCACAGGTTCCTAGAACGAACGTCTCAGCTGCAGCTTCGGGAGTGAAAGCAAACTCACCTCTCGTAATGAGGTCCAAAAGACCTTGTTCTTTCCGGAAGGTCCAGCCTCTACTCTGAGCAGTGCTCGGCGCAAACTGGATGTTCAACATTAGCTGAAGATAAGGTCAACAGTTGTTAATACGTTACCCTTCGACTGTTGGCATGCCGCTTTAACAAAAAAATGAGTGTAAATTAGTTGTACATGGTGACGCAAACACACCTGCCGCACACCATCTTTCCATCGCAAGGGCTCACATAATCGGTGCTGCTGGTCGAAGGCATGGATCGCAAAGTAAGTGGAACTCTCCGGAAGTTAGGGGCCCCGTCTATACGCCTACGTTATGTTGGAACCGTTGAACTACTACGGCCGATAAAACTTAGACGCACTCGGGTAGGGTCATCTTCTGAAGATTGAGGAACATGTCGTTCTTGAGGATGGTAGAGGCGGATAGGATATTTCCGGACCGATTTACGACAATCTGATTCACTTCGTCAGGGTGCGCAACACCGCCCGTTACTTCCGCGCGCTCTAGAGGTTTCAGTGAATTTAAGCCGTCCGAAAACAGCTCGTTTTCAAATGTCTTGAGAACTGAACGCGCCGCAGATGTCAGTTACATTGATTATACAGAAACATGTCGCTCACCGGGCTGATTCCGAACGAATGATTCTATGCTCTCAAACGACTGCCGAGTATCCGGTTCCGTTGACTGTAAGTATGCCTGGAAGACTATCAACGCAAAATAACGGTGTAGATTTTGCAGGCCTGTGTACTTGATGAGACGAGGTCGAAGACCGGAGCTAAACTACATACCTTTCTGGGCATGCTTGCGTTTCTCCTTGTCATCCGTCGCTTGATCGGCCCTCGTACGCGCCTCCTCAATTGCATCTCGGAGGTTATACACTATGTCGGCACGATCGATAGCATCATCAACTGTACTCTTAACTGTAAGACCTTTCCGAATAACTCGTAAAAGACCTAATAACCCTTGAGCAACGCAGGTAGAAGTCAACTCAAACAAGTGCTTACTATTAATAATTTGATAAGAGTGCCGATTTCGCGACGGTTCTACAGACTCTACAGTAGCCATGGTCATGACCGACAGCTTCCGTGAAATCATCGGCGTTGTGGGTGTGGTAGGCAGTCGCCGGGATTCCAGCCATTGCCGGATCAACAAAAGAATAATCTATGAATGAGATGAATAAATGTTCACCCGGAGCGAATTTGCGCAGCACGAACGGATGCCAAGGTACTCCTCCCACGACCGAGTTGGCAGTTCACCACAATGGGGGTGTTGTTGGACGACGCAAGGACGACATCGATGAGATCCTGCAGATCAGAAAAGTCCGGCGGCTTCTCGGCGGTCATCGGGATCCGGTGATAGTCCAGTTCTAGACCATCGAATGCCTTGCGAGACGCCATCACGTCTTTGAGGACCACGACATCCTCGAGTTCGTTCTGAATTTCCTCCCACACGGGTATGACCGAACCGTCCTCGGCCTCTGTATGTAGTAAGAGCCTGTATGATGGATCTGAGTGCCCGACAAATAAACAATCAAACCAGAATACTGACCTGCCGCCGAACGCTTTCAATTCCGAGATGACATCGTCTCGCAGGCGTTCCTCCAGAATTTCCAACCGGGATGCAGAGATACCGCCGTAGTCTTATCGTCTCGTCATTAAAAATGAAACTCTATGACAATGACGTTGGTTCGTACCCTTCATATTCCTCAGCGAGAAGCCCTCTCTTCGAAGGCAGTACGGAGCGCCGTTGATGTATACGATAGGCTCCTCTCGCAATGTAATCCATATTATCCGCTGCGCAGAAGGATGCGCATTCTTGATGCGCGCGACTACCTCATTGATAGCCTCGAGCGTCGGCTGACCGAGGGCATAGATATGGCTTGTGGGCACTCGTCGGAAGTTGATCGCGCCTCGGACGCCGTGGTCGACGTGATGCGATTCTTGGAGCCATTGGTCGGACTTCAGGAACGTCCTAAGTGAGAAACAGAACATTTCAAAACGGACAGGAAATATGGGAAGACACCGACTGACCCTTCTCGGAGAATAATACCGCTCCGGTTCTGTGGACGAGGAAAATCAAACGAGGTTGGCCTAATACGTCGAATCGAAAATTACCTTGATTACATGCTTCGAGTATTCGTCGCCAAGGATCTGCCCGCCCGCG
This sequence comes from Mycena leptocephala, assembly GCA_029378395.1. Classification (NCBI taxonomy): domain Eukaryota; kingdom Fungi; phylum Basidiomycota; class Agaricomycetes; order Agaricales; family Mycenaceae; genus Mycena; species Mycena leptocephala. The sequence goes on from JARJLF010001022.1 coordinate 53,426, forward strand.
ATAGCCACATCATTCTTCTTCCCAGGAACCAAAGTGCGGTCCTCCCAGTTGGTTTTCGAAAGCGACGATAGGTCATTTACGGGCGCGAAAACATTCAGGCGGGACCCAGACGATTTGCGTAAGAATTTGATTTGGCTGAGTTTGAATAGACGAAACCTAATGAGAACCTCGCTGGTCGGGAGATAACAAAACACTTACTTCCATATCTCTGTCCGGGTCTTCCAGCCGTGTCAAATGAGGGTAACAAAAACGAAGAGAGTCACGGACCTTCAACCAGTCCGAGAAGCTTTGGGAAAAGTTGTCAGTTCCATCGACGAAGGATGTAAAAGCAATGATGAAGAAGCTACACTGATGTGATGAGGACGGCAAGCTAGACATTTCAATGCACCGTACTATTTTTCCAGAGCCTTCGCCGCCTTGTCTAAAAAATCTTCGCCCTTTGCCTCTTCCAAGCTGGTCATGGAATACTTGAGACGATTTATGATAATATCTTCACGGAGATTCGTAACGTGATCCGCTGTCCACGAAGAATTTCAATTAAATTCATCGACAGAAGCGTGGAATCTCACTAGCATCGATGACACGATCTACAAGTCTCTTGGCCTGCAGACCGTGATCGAGACAACCCAGTAAACTGAGAATCACGCCGTAATTGCCCGTGTGCGCCTTGCGGAGGTTATCCAACAGCGCAGGCTGCCTCATCAGAAGCTCGATCGCGGATTGGGAGTTCCGATTTTGGAGACCTACAGCAATCCGGTTCAATACAGCGACAAACGGGGAATTACCGCACAAACATTGCTGCAGCAGATAGGTTAAACGTAAAAGCGATCTACTGAGATCCTGCTGGGCGTTCGCCTGCTCGAGCGCCTGCAATATCCTGGACTCCGTTTCCTATAGGTGGATACATTGGCTTCATCTTCCCATCATATTGTGTTGCGTACCTGACTCGGCGGCTGGAACGCGGGTTACCGAATGCCAAAGATAGATTATAAATGCACTCACGCTCCCGGCGGGTGTCCCCATACGCATGGGCGGGGGCGTGCTAAGTCCGTTGGATTTCATCCCGTACGGATCGGGGAGCCCGCGAACGATGAGCTGCTTCCGGCGGACGATCGACGCAGCGACCATCGCGAACGTGGTGCGCACGGCGCCCATACCGCAGCAGAAGACAAGCGCTGTGCGCAACGGGTCGGTCGCACGAATGACGCGGAGATAAGCATCGAGGTAGTTGTCCTGGACACCAAGCAAATTAGCCACGTCACCAAGAGAGGAAGGCAGCAGGCAGATACCTCGATCGGTCGGTCGGGTGCGATAGGGATCCTGAAATAGATGGTCTAAGAATGGCTGCATCGCGTCACAGCAGGTGGCAAAGCATACCGGTGATACTAGAGAGACGTGAAAGCCGGAACAGACAAGATGGATATGGTACGAACGTCGACATTCCACCCCTGTTCTTTCATTTGGCCCCAAAGCTCGAGTGAGGTTCTAACATTTGAGTTATCGACGGACGTCCAGGTCGGCACGATCGCGCCTTCGCCGGAATCGGCTGCGATTTCGTTGTGTGTGAGGATCAGCCCGCCGTATCTAATGATCAGTGAATACGCTTGTCGGAAGAACTGCGAGTGTAAATGACGGACCGATTGGCTTCTTGAAGGATGTCATTCTTCATCCGGTTCTCTATGGCTTCGAGATTCTCGGCACGATCAGAGAGCGAAAGCGTTCGCCTTGGCTGAGATGCATCTCGTAGTACAAACGGGCGGCCCGAAATATACACTGTGGAAATAAAAATATGTGAAGAGAAATATGTGAACAGTATACGTTCAAAACTCAACCTACCGATAGGTTCCTCGCGGGTGGAAAACCAGATAACGTGCGAAGAGTTGGGTGTCCCTGGTCTGCACCTGAGAACAGAGAGAATGGCCCGCAAGCCCTGAGTCCGCGGCTGAGCAACGCCAAAAACATTTAGATCGGCTATTCGTGGGGCGCGAAAATTCGGAGCCCCATGTACGTTCAAGTCCAGATCAAGAGCACGACCTATGAATTGTCAAGAAAGAAATTACGACCACGAACTGAATACCTGAAGGGTAGTGATCGGTTTTGAGGATAAAGCCTCTAGAAAGCACACTGCCACTCCTAGTTTTGACCACAGATGGGCCCGACTGCTGGAGATGAGCCATTAGATCCAAAGACGTTCCACCAGTTAGTCCTTTTTGTGGGGTTAGAACATCGCTTGAGATCCGGTGGTGGCCCAAAGCTCCGGGGGGGATTGAAGACGGCCGGTTGTTGAGCGGGTCGGATTTTGAGGCTGGAAGCGAAGGTGGAACGGACACCGGACGGTCACCTTCCAACTTGCGAAGGTTATTGAGCATCATGGGGGTCAAAATTGCGAGTTTGAAGGCAAAATTCTTGCCTCGCGGCTTGCACACGGATTTCAAGACAAGGTTAAGGGTAACTTGAAAAGTCACGGCGATCAAAATGACGTCACAGTCACACGTCACACGGACCGTCAGCCCGATGTAACCGCATTAAGCATTTCCGTTTGCGCTTCCACCATCAAGCATCCATCGCCCATCCACCTGGTCCCCTCCTCTTTGCTGATCAAATGCCTTCAGTTACCTTCGCGTATTATTGTTCCGGCCATGGTGATTACCTCAGAGTTTACGAAGAGGCGTTTGAAACTAATAGCTTCAAGGCTATGGTCATGCAACGAGAGTGTCTGCACTAGCTGGCCATTTACTTCGTCTTCCAGAGCCCGGCAGACCAACTGTTTACATAGTATCTTCGGCTCCGAAGCATGTGTTTGCCGATAGTATCGTCTTGGGCGCCGTCTATCGCAATGCCAACATCGATCCTGTTATCGTTCAACCATTGGCGTGAGGCACTCATTTCAAAGGCCGAGCTACCGAACGTCTTACCCTCCAAAGTTACCGCGTAGATCGACAGCGAAGTGTCGCTGTATTGAAATCATTTCTCGAGAAGAAGGATGCAATACTGCAAACAGAGGTGGCATGGCTTAGAGAAATTCATGCGGATTGTGTTCTAAGTGATGCAGCATTCGTCGGATGGTAAAGATAGTTTGCAGTCCTTTTGGTTGGCTGATGATTTCTCTTGTAGCTTGGCCGCTACGGCAGTCGGGATCCCGTCAATTTTAATTACCAACTTCACATTCGACTCAGTATACAGTTATCTTTCGACCACCCTCGTCGATGCCCCCGCGTCTCCCACAGACGGGTCCCATTCACATTTCAATGCACTCGTACCCGATATTCCGGTGTCGCGCACAGAATTGGAACCCCTCGGTATCGGTCGAATTATTATATCTCTGCAGAACTGACCTGCTTTGCAGTTGAACATATTCATGCCGGATACCGTTGCGCAGATCTTCTGCTCCGTTTACCGGGATACATTCCAATTCCGTCGTTCGCAATCAGCCCTGCCCTTCCCTCCTCAGAGTGGGTAGATCCGCTCACAAATCGATTTCACAATGACGTATTTGCGTCCCTGGATGGCTCACCGTCCACATCCACGCTTCATCCACCAGTAGAGTACCGTGGAGTCTCTCGACGAAAACCTACGCCTCGGCAAGTAGTACCCGTGCCTCTGCTTGTTCGATCGCCATCGCAATCTGTGTACTCGCCTACAAGCCGCTCTCGGTTTCTTCATTCTGTCGGCATCCCGTCTCGCTTTCACGATCCGAATTCTACAAAAATACTTGTCGTCTCTTTTGGTGGTCAGGCATTTCGACGGCCAAGCAGATCAGGGAGTGCGACTCCCAGTCGACGAGTTAGCCGTGAGCTTAGTCCTGTTCCGGGGGCATTCCGCTATGGATCTCCACCGAAATTCACTGGACTCGGAATTAAAGATAGTCGATTGTCAACTCCATCGTCTTCTTTTGGTAATGGATCGCCACCGACGTTCAATGGACTCGGAATCAAAGATTTCGGCCAATCACCGACTCCACCTTCCTCAGCTAGAAGCTCCGCGTTTCCTCATTTACAAATCCCAACTGTGCTTCCTTCTCCTAGCGAACACGAACATTCATTCGTGATCACGTCCCCGCGACTGGCTACCGCCTCTCATTTATGGATTCCCGGTGCTCCCCCTGCATCAAAACCTCTGACCACTCCGCTATCACCTCGTGCTACCGACGGACCATTGTTCCAAACCATCCCACCAACCCCAGATCAAACTGACTCGACGTATGATCAGGCGTACTTTGATTTTGACGAAAGTCCGGAAGTCGAGGAACTTCCACGACTGCTTCCGGACGGATCCTGGATCGCGATCGTTTGTGGTGTTTCCAAAGAGCAATGGAATGCCGAAGCAGATGGCGGGGACTCAGATCTCCCTGAAGGGTTCTTCGTCGCACCGCGGGACGTATATATGCCGGATTTAACGGCTGTCGGTGATGTGCTTCTCGGGAAATTGGTGAGTTTTCTCGCCTCTGAGTTTGCAGACACTGAAGGGAAACAGGGATATGGCACGGTCTCGGAATGCGTCGACTCGTGTACCCCCTTCGTATATGGTACATCACTTCGCCGCCAGTTTGCACTAATGGATCTGAACACGACGTCTAATAGTGTCTAGACCTCTATTTATCGAGGAACATGGACTTCGTCGGCTGCTAGACCATGATGGCGTTGGCGTGGAACTCTCTCGTGAGTCATACGAAGCGGGAGATTGGGCTGGGGCAATAGAAACGGCATGGCAGAATGGGAAGGCGGGTAAGAGTTCCAAACGCAAATCCGGTGAGGCTGGTCTCAGTTTGAAGACACGGGAGGAAGAAGGCCGTAAACTGGCGATGATGGTAGTGGATTGGGCCGAGAAATGGGGTCGCAGCCATGGCTAGACTGGGAGGTTTACATGTGAGTCGATATGACTTTATTTGTCTAGACCCAATTGACAATCATGTTCCGTAGACACTTTTAGATGTCGGCGAATTGTATGACTTTGGACATTTCTTTCCGGCTTTGAGAATGTTGCGACTATGAGTAAACGCTTGGTTGCCGGGACTCCCTAGCTATGATATCCGGTGTTGATATCCCACATCCAACACTGATGCATATCTTTCAAGTTGTCTCGCTCAAAACGGCAGTGCGATATTGATGCTGGGCGCCCATCAAAAATGGTTACGTGTTCCGTGGTTCAATCTTGCGGGTGTCACGTACCCATCCCAGTCGGTGACCGTCAGAGATTGCAGCCTACTGAATGCTGATTGACTCCAACATGTCTTTCCCTTGCGGCAAGTGGCAACTGATATCTGCGAGGCTGTTCACGATGGCATCAACGTTTCAAGTCGGATTCTCCGTGCCCTAAAAGCAACACCGCATTTTGGCATTGTTGCGTACTGTCAATACGGACCATACTTACACGGCGCTCACATCTTTGGAGTCACACCTCGCCCGCAATCTCACAGGACGTTGCTGTTGGCCCGGAACTCGCAGCACGCCAACAGCACGCCGGTCCAGCTATAAAAGCGGAACCGTGCTATTTCGGGTTCATCATTGACGTTATATAGCCTCCCCTCTGCCACATTGCAGCTCCTGCAGCAAACTGAATGCATAAACGCATTCGAATAATTACCAGTATGTTACTAATGTGCTCGCCGCCTTTTCATTAATCAACCCGTTTAAAGCTGCGTTAGACAGGCCATCTCCCTCGAGATCAAGTCCGACTCGCAGTCCTCTTTCGCCCATCGCGGCGCCGAATGAAGTGAAACCCCGCAAGAAGTCGATTCGCCAAGTTGCCTTGGAATATAGGCAGAAAGTGGCATCCTACGGCGTCGCTACCCTTGCCCCTCATCCACCAATTCGGAGACGAACTGTGAAACTGTGGGGTATGAGGTTAGAAATGGTGGAAGAGGCGACCAAGATCGAGCCATGTGCGTCTCACTGCTCTTCTGGTTTCTACACAGCGCTAAATACTGGATCGACTGCATATTAGGGCCCCGAAGCTTCAAGTGGGTACGGGGAGAAGCCATTGGCCGAGGCCGAGCGTACCTTGGTCTCAATGTTACCACGGGAGAGATGATTGCGGTCAAGCAATATAGGATCCCTCATAATGCCGATGAACTACCCGGTCGTCCTTCTGCTCGTACCATAAAGCGAGAGATGGAGAATATGAAAGCCCTCAGCCACCCAAATTTGGTTGAATATCTCGGCCTCGAGGAGGGCGACGAGTTTCTGTCTCTGTGCGTGGTGCGATTTTAAATGGACGCCTTCGCTAATATCGTCGTTCAGATTCATGGAGTACATTCCCGGGGGCTCAATCCGCGAAAATATCCGGAAATACGGCACCTTCGACACAGATGTCGTCAAATGGTTCGCGTCTCAAATCCTCGATGGGTTGATTTATCTACATGGGAGGGGCCTTATCCATGGAGTCAGTATCATTTTCCTGCCACATTACCTGTTAATCTTATGTCACCTAGGCTCTGAAATCGAGCAATATATTGGTGGAACTCACGGGCACATGTAAGATCGAAGGACTCGGGTGTTCCGAGACCGAGATCCGGGATAATTCGCGGGCAGTCCCTCGCACCATATTCTGGACGGCACCCGAAATTATTCGTACGCAATACAAGGCTTACGACTCCATGGCAGACATCTGGAGCCTTGGCTGCATTGTGCTCGAAATGCTGACGGGAAAGCGGCCTTGGTTTAACACTGAGGCGATTGCAGTCATGTACAAGGTAAACCATCTTGATTCTTGCATTGTTACGCGTACGCCGCTGATCTTCCATGATACATAGCTTTATCACCAAACCGTTCGGCCCCTCCCTCCCGCTGATAGCGGTCTGGATCCTGTTGCTGCAGACTTCATGGAGAAATGTCTTGCCTTGTCAGTATTATTTCCGCCACTGCGTTCACCAATCTAATATCACTGATTCAAGGAGACCACAAGACCGCCTGTCGGCTGTACAACTCAAACAACACCCTTTCCTTCAACTATCCCCCGATTGGTCTTTCAACGGATTCCGCCGGACATGATTCGAACCCGGTCCAAGTTTCATCCCTGGTCTCTCGGCTTCCCCGGCTATCATCTAACTCGCTATCTCTTGATCTTGCCTTTATCCTTGCGATCCTATTTATGTCACGACCCGTCTAGAAATATGTCTGTATCTCTATCTATCAAGCCTCCCGTCCTCATTATTTAGTATTTATTCCTATGCATTTGTCCACGCTCTTCACGACATCATAACTCTTGTATTTATAGGAACCAAATGACAAGTGTATTATTATATGTATTTTGTTCGGTCTTATCTCGTCAAACAATGTTCCGAACAGGATGGGCCTGGAACCAGTGGAGCCCCTGTCCCAATGCGGTAAGACCGCAACAATCATCAATACTTCCTTGATCAACACATTACTACAAGTTCAACTTGACCAGTACCATCACAAGGCCAGATCCCTTCCCGGCGCCTATTCAGCTTGATTCCAGATTCACCTTGACTAGAGACCTAAGTGCGATTGAATCAATTCGGCGTTCGACGGGCGCCATGACTGCAACCTGAGCCTGTGCGAGTGGCAATAGCAATCTGACTCTCGACTCTGCCACTTCCGCTTGGGCTTGGGCTGTAGACACATGGGCGCTTGATGAAACTATGGAATTATCTCAGGCCAAGTCTTGACCATGTTGACAGCAAAGGGTATTTGGTTACCCCCGCTCTCTTCGCGACTATTGCCTGTTGTCTGTTATCCGACTGCCCGTCCCGACGTCTCTGAATCAAAGGCTTATGGTCTATCCATTTATTGCGTTCTGGCCCTCCTGAATGTCATGTAGCTGCTTGCTATCATTGGTCCGCGGATAGAGTGACTGCTACCTGAGCCTGTGCGAGACTAAATTCACGAGTGGCAATTGCAATCTGAGTCTCAACTCTGCCGCTTCCGCTTGGGCTATAGACACATAGAAGCTTGATGAACTTATGGGCTATCTCAGGCCAAGTCTCGACCATATTGATAGCAGCAAAGGATCTCTGGTTACCCCCGCTCTCTTCGCGACTACCACATGTTTTCTGTTGTCCGACTCAGACTGCCCGTCCCAACGTCTCTGAATCAAAGTCTTACGGTTAGCCATTTATTGCGTTCTGGCCCTCCTGAACGTTGTGTAGCTGCTTGCTATCGTCGGTCCGTGCGGATAGTTATCAAGGCGTTTACGGCAACTAAGCACAGGTGTGGCTGGCGCGTAGCTCTGCATAGGTGCTGGATTTCGCTCAGACTAGGGCAGTATCGGGGGTGCGTATATGAGCGAACATCTTGACACCTGTGAGCTGTCTGCTTTAAACCCTCTTTTCCATCCCAGTCAGGTCATATCCAAGAAGTTGGACCTGTGCCTACAAAGGTAAGCCGCTACTTATTACCCAGACCAAACCTCCGCAGGCCAACAAGAGCTACCTGCACTCTTTGGTTTAAACCGTCGATCTCCCTAGCTCTTTTTTCGCGGCGCCTTCAAGAAAGAAATTGTCGGAACACATGTACGCAGGTCCCCAAAATCTTCTGTGCCTCTCTGCCCACTCAATACCCACTAGTAATAAGGATTCGCACCCTATCTCGCTCCAGTGCTTCCCATCCCATATCTCGCTCTGACTTCTCAAGGACTTCCTCATCTCGAAGCCCTTGGCTTCACCGTTTCACCTTATTAAAGGCGTCAAGAGTCTAACCTACCAAAGAGTCACCATTCGTCTTCTCATCGAGTATCTCTTAGCACGTCTCCGTTAATAAATAAAAATCTGCTTTACTTACGTTGTCCACACCTAAATCGGTCTGCCTGCGCCTCGCGGGCAAATGCACGTGGTATCTTATAATACGCGTCTGCCAGTATTCGGCTCTTCCACTCTAATCCTCCTTTCCTCTCGGTTTCTTCTGTACCGCCATGTCCTCTCCTTCACTGCCGTAAATATCGCAAAGCGACCTATAGATCCCGTAAGACGGCATCCGGGCTCATTGTCGACGCCTTACGGTACACCTGATATCCGTCTGTTGCGTGCACAGTATACTGGGCTCCTCCGCCCCTAATATTCCACCGAGGAACATATCTGCATCTCCTTCACTGCGGCCCCAGGTCTCAGATGTGTCCCTGATACCCCCAAACGACGGCCAGCCGGGTTCTATGGCGGCGTAAGCGCTGCTTTACGGGGCGACCCCGGCCCGACCCCACGCAATGGCAGTGATACACCGCTGAATCTGGACCTCGATGATCTCCCGGACGAGGAAAGCGCGCGTTTTGAGGCGGCACCTGGTCTCCAAAGAGGAGCGAGATGCGAAATCCACCCGGCGTCTGAGCTCGATGTCCCGCTTGGCCCTCAGCCTGGCGGCTCGGGCTCCCGCAGGTCATCGTCTGGCGCGCACACCCCTTCGCATGTGCAGAGAGAGGAACGGAGCCGTTCCCATCCCGTATGCTGCTCCCGGAGCTGATGTAACGTGAGCTTTTTATTTTATTAAAAAAAAGCATCTGACGTGTATGCAAAGGCACGACATATACAAGTGAATTCTGACCAGCGGAAAGCTCGCCGCGCGCGGTCGCGCTGCGTCCCTAGTTGCCCCGCGTGTAGTTACTCCAGATCCGGCGTTCGAGCACATCCACGAGCCTGGTGGATTCCGCCGCAATTATGTCCTCATGCGCGCGACGGAGCGCGGCGAGGAAGAGCCCACATGCTCAACAATTTCATCGAGTTCTTGTACATCTTCGGCCACTTCGTATGTCTTTTGTACGGTTTGCGTTTTGCGACTGACGTGTCCAGGCTGGAGAAGATCTCGAGGAGACGAAGATGATGATGACGAGGAGATGGGCAACGGCGCTTTGGATGGGTTGGAGCCTACGGAGAATACGTCTCTGCTAGCCTCCCGCGAAACGTCCAGGTTGTCCAGGTCGATGTCGCGTTCCAGACGCAAGCGCATGTCGTCCGTTGGTCCTCACGGGAACGCTACCGTTCCCCAAGCCGTCCTCATGGTATGCCGTCCTCTGTCCTCTGCGCCTGGTGCTGAATTTGCTCTAGTTATTGAAGGCGTTCGTTGGTACCGGCGTGTTGTTTCTTGGGAAGGGCGTAGCACCCTTTTCACCGTTAGTTCTCCGCTCACGACCACTTCAGCTTCTACAATGGGGGATTACTATTCTCGTCGCTCCTTTTCATATTCATTGCTCTAATTCTCTCTACTCCTTCCTGCTGCTTGTCTACACCAAGTTTGTCGTCTCGGGTAGTTTCGGAGGTATGTGCTCTCCACTGCTCTCCATCGTCGTGTTCTAACAACCTCCCAGATATTGGCGGCGCCCTTACGGCCCTTGGATGCGCTACCTCATCTGGGGTCCATCGTCGTCTCGCAGATCGGCTTCGTCTCGGCCTACATCATCTTCGTCTCCCAGAATCTCCAGGCCTCGTCATGGGGATCACGCACTGCCTAAAGCTCATCGACATAAATACTTCATCATGATCCAGCTGATCGTCTTCCTCCCGCTCGTGCTCATCCGCGACCTCGCGAAGCTCAGCAGCACGGCGCTCATCGCGGACGCGTTCATCCTCGTCGGGCTGGTGTACATCTTCGGCTCCGAGATCTCTATCGTCGCCGGGCGCGGCATCGCCGACGTCCAGCTCTTCAATCCGAAGGACTTTTCGCTGTTTGTCGGCGTCGCTGTGTTCTCATTCGAAGGGCGTCGGGATGGTCATCCCCATTACGGATGCAATGAGGGAGCCGCACAAGTTCCCCAAGGTCTTGACCGGTGTGATGCTTGGCGTGCTAGGTGTGTCGTCTTGTCCATATTGTCGTACGCGGAGCCGACCTTTTCCTAGTGCTCTTCGGTGGCGCCGGCGCGCTCGCGTACGTCACTTTGGCTCCGAGATCCAGACTGTCGTCCTCGTCAACCTCGACGGTGAGAGCAAGATGGTGCAGTCGGTACGTGCTCGCCCTCCCCAGTCTCCCCTCCATGTTAGTCCGCCCGCTGACCCTCCCCGTCTCCCGCAGGTCAATTCATCTACTCGCTCGCGATCATGCTCTCCGTGCCGCTGCAGCTCTTCCCCGCGATCCGCATCATGGAGAACGGGCTTTTCACGCACAGCGGCAAGGCCGACATACGCGTCAAGTGGACGAGAACATCTTCCGGTTCGTGACGGTCTTCTGCGCGGCGCTGATCAGCTGGGTCGGCGCCGCTGATCTGGACAGTTTGTCGCTTCATTGGGTGCTTCGCATGGTGAGCACGCCTTCTTTTTCGCTGCGTCTCTGTATCACGACTCACTGAATTGTACCCACCAGCGTCCCGCTGTGCTACGTGTACCCTGCGATGCTGCACTACAAGGCGTGCGCGGACACGCCGCGGAAGAAGGCCGCGGACATTGCGATGATCGTGTTCGGATGCGTCGCGGCGGTGTACACCACGATGCAGACTGTCACGGTGCGTTTCCTCCTCTCCCTCCCCTTCTATCCGCTCATGTGGATGTATTCGTATAGCTGATGCTGGAGCCGGAGAGCGGGCCCCCGCCTGTGTTTGGGAATTGCGACGTCCGCCGTCTTAATCCTTAATCGACGGTCTTGACCCTTAATCAGTGGATCGAGGGACACTAACGGGGTGCATTCAGGTTAGAAACAACTACATACTACAACGCATGTGTACATGTAATCGTCACAATCAAGTATCCGAAAGATTATATTGCTCCTTGCAGCCTCACGAATTTCCTCAATAATATAGGTTTTTTCTCCATGGCAGCTCAAGACCTCTTGAAAATGATCGATCGGGCCCGTCGGGCCGAACGCCATAAAACTTTTATCTCTCTCGATGACTCGATCTATACATCCTCCTCCTCCATGTCTATCGATCCGAGGACCAGCATATACTATCTTTCGACTTTAGCGGCAACGCTCCAAGATGCTCGTCCCGCCAGACTCCTGGTTATCAGAGCATCCAAAACGCTTCTAACAATGCGATGTTTCTAATACACTCGCCACCTGTCTGAGCCGAGGCAAAATATCCGAAGCGAGTCTAGTCGTCGCTGCCACAATTGGCCAGTGAAGGCCAGTGGCGTCACGTCTCCGTGGTAGCGAGGTTCGACGAAGATACTTTATGTTTCCTTCAGTACTAACCTCGTTATAGCCCAGCCGACCCCCCTGTCCGAATATCCGCCCCGTCTTGCCCCACCTCATCGCCTTCTCAAATGTTCTGCTTGGACACTTTCATCTTCCTTTCAATGCTGACCCTATGTAGCCAACTAATTCCCCAAACATGACGTTCCTTCCGACTCGGCGTCCTCAGGCTCGCCTCAAGGTTCTGCTTGCGACACTTTCACCTTTCCCGCAATACTGACCTTGTCGTAGTCCATTATCGCACTCAGAATGGATTTTGACCCGAAACTCAGCCGCCCTGGGGAAGCGTGACCCTGCAGCCCAGGATCCCCAGGATCCCGGCGAGCAGCTACTGTGCGTACTGTTTTTCTGACTTGGCCAGCTGCTTTAATTTGCCAGAGATTTGTTACTGGCTTTCGCTTTTCCGGCTGCGCCGGTGATACAGCCCCGGACTTTCAAACCTTTGTCTTTGAAAGTCCCGACTTCTCCGAGCAGGCGCTTCTCGCATCAAAAGGCTCCCCGCCGAAACCCGCAAGGTCGGGGAGGCCATTGGGACTTTACTTTGTTCATTCTTGCCACGGAAAATCCGCGCCAGGACCCAGCTCGTTGCTTCCAGTTACGATTTGTCGTTGCTGGAGTTGTGGAATCCTTCAGATCTACAGGATCTCGCGACCACGTCTGTTTTAATCACCAACGTCTACATTTCTCGGAATTTGACAGCCGTCGGGGTCAAACCACGGAGGACGAGCACTACATTTTTGATGCCACAACAGTAACCAAGTGGTGGACCTTACTTGTACGACTTCTCATGCTCTTGACGTTACTGCCAAGAACAAGGCTCCAGACATTATGCGGCTCGCTATCCTATCCATGAGTACTCATGACTTACTCGGTTATCTTCCCGATAGTCTCTGGACCATCCCGTCGCTGGCCATGCATCTGCAGAAATGCAAGAAAGCGGAGGTGTGACTGCTTTGGCCTGATCAGCTGCGATAACTTACGCTAACAGCTCCAAAGGTCGATCAAGACCCCAAAGAAAGTACGTTCCGTTTAGGCTTTACGGGTTCCGGTGCAATGACTTACGCGTAACAGCGGCACATGTCGGACAAGGGGAAGGGGAAGATAATTTCGATAAAGAAGAAAATTTGACGATACATTACCGTCAAGTAAGTTTTTCCTCTCGATCTGGCACACCGTTGCTGAATTCTGTATCAATTTAGTGAAGCCGCTCACGGAAGCACCCCAACGTATGCGTTATCTTCCACCGTGCGGTAGACTCCATTTGTGCATGGACCACAGTCCACGCGTCCTCCTACACAGTCGCCTGAACAGGGCCGACATTCCTATCAACGTCTCTGTGTTTGTCGTCGACTTACCTCGCAATCCCATCGGCGCATTACGACAAACCTTGTGGCACACTGGACGAGAAACGGCCGATGGTCTTTGAGGTCAGCACCAAGGTGCTCACGATGGTGAAAAAGACGCCACTGGGTGTCACGGAGGGGCACTCCATTGCGAAGCGGGGCTAATGGCGTCCATACTTCTCCACAACAAAACCTGAAGCCTATGAGCGGCGAGCCCGCTCCCCTCACCGCAGCTTTTCAGGGAATGCTTGCTGATGTCAGTCTTTCTTTCGTTCTTCCGTATCTATCACTGATATTCCATCTATTACTCAGGGATGGACGACCAGAAGAAATTCGCGATCGGTGGGGCCAAGAAATGCTGCCAGGTCTGCGGAATGCTCAGCGAGTTGATCAAAACTACGTATGGGCTAGAGTTGGAACTCCCGGGCCGTCACGGTAGCTACAGGCCATGGATACCCCCTGCGTGGCTGCCGGAATCTCTACTCAAAACGCTCGAAACGGCGTTGCTAACAAAAGTGGAGCAAATGGTGGTAGCTAAGGACAGTAGAGCGTCCTCCGCGGCAAATGATCTGCAAGATCCTCTTGCTGGGGAGTCAGGCTCACTTTATGTTCTTATCGTCCAAAAGAGTTGTAAATCCTATGATTCAGACTGGTGAATCTTGATCAATAAATAATATTTTCCCAATGCTACATAGAAATTGCCCAGCGGTATGAGGGCCTTTACAGGACATGATGCAGAATGTAGGAAGGATAAGAAGGTTTAGTTTACTTACACGCATAGGACAACGTGGAGGTCGAGGACAGAGCCTGGTTTTGACGGCATCACTCTGCGTATCCCGATTAGGAAATACATAAATTTTCTCACTTTCGACCAGCAGCAAAATTTGCATTGAACTTGGTGTAGAGAAACTGTTTGAAAATCAGGTTCATTAATTCGCTACATTTTTTTTTTCCTTTTTTGAATTAGCTCGAGGGCTGAATTTCCCCAATCCAGAAACGGCCAACGAGAACATATACTCGCCATGACCAAAGTAACCGGAAATTTGGTTTCAGGGGCACATAACCCAGGTTTTTCCTGTTCTTCTGGACAGATTCTGAGCCTTCACGAAATTTGGCATTGGATATGGCAGTTGAACTTGAGGTATGAGGTTGACACTTAGCATAGCATTAAATTTTGAAAATAACTGTATTCTGCAATTAGCAGTCGTCGTAACCATATTCCTTAAGGTCTTAAGGCCTCGTAAATGGCTTTAAATATGTTAGAATCCGCACACAAGATTTTATGGCTCACAGGCCATCCTACGGGCCTCAGTGAATAATTAATGGGTAGAAAAACCACACCCTTGATCACAAAAATGATTAAGCCGGATAATTTAGCAAAATGAAAGCAGAATGAATGGTGTTTTGTGTCAGGTCAGATCAGGGAGACCGCAGGGATATTGTGGAGTAAGATTTTGCCCTGAGCCACCTGCTTTCTCAAGTGGCAGGCCCATCCCTAATTTCCGGTTACTTTTGGTCATGACGAGTATAACGCACGAGAATGTGCGTGCAGTGGTGTGAAAGTTTTAGTAATTTTTTCAGTAGAAGGAAATAAAAGAAGCCCATTATTGAGTCGATAGGCCCCACTAAAAAAAAAAAAACGGTAAGTCCGTACGAGAGTTCAAGTTTCGACGCCGAGTCCTCCCACGCGTAGCATCAGTGTCTGAGATTGTACGAGCTCTGAAGACTCCTCGTGAATATCGAGCCTGAACGAGCATAAAAACCAGAAAAAAAAGCGACAGCGGCCAGTAACGAACCTGGCGTGGGTCGAAAGGCGTACACGGGCATCTCCCTTCCTTCTGATTGATAATACTGGCGTCACTCATGGGGAATTGACAAGATTAACGCTACTTGAAGCTCTAGATTTAGAGCGAATCTTCGTTAGTTGCAAGGTTGAAAATGACGGTCTCGATAGGTAACCATTGTTTCAACAACGCTACACAGGTAGAAAAAGGCATTCATTTACTAGAGAGAGATTAATTACATGTTCGGAATTCGGGTGGGAATTGAGATAATTAATATTACACGGCTGAACTTGGGCCATCTCCGGCCTCGATGACTCGATGCCGGTAGAAAATATCACTTTTCTGACACTTGCGATAGAGGGTTCGTCCTTCAAACTGCATATTAGACTGCTAGATCCTCGTTCAATGTAGCCTGTATTAGATCCACAGCTTCTTGGATCGAGGCCTGATTGAGCACTTGAATGGGAGCGGCATGCTGGTGTTAACCAGTAAGTATATTTCGAGATTTCAAGGAACAGGGCGTACATGACAAGGGCGGAGAAGTAGTCATGGTTGGGTTCTATCACCTTTCCGTCCTCCCCGACGGCCTTTGTGATATCAAATGTAGCTAAGAGAGATGCTATAGTAATCCACAGAGATGAAGTTGCCATGTGTCGTCCAGGACACTCTCTGGGGAAAGGGCATTAATGTAGCATTTGGACGATGGATGAACGCACCGTCGCCCGAAGCCAAATGCCGCGTCGGGGTTTCTGATAGCGGGATTCGGTTTCCCGTCCAAAAGGAAGCGTTCGGGCTTGAATGCATATGGGTCTGGATACATGACTAGATCAGGTCAGATGAGGATACAAGATCTGAGGCTGAAAATTACCTCGTCATGAAGGATAGCCCTATGAGCAGTTCAAGTTTACGTCTCAGATCTCGAACTGTGCTACATACCATGCGTTTGCGATCACAATTGAACCCGCAGGTAGCCTATACCCCTGGTACTCGTCTTCAACCGGTAGAAAGTGGGGAACTCCTAAAGAATTATTCAGCTAATTTCTCGGGCATGTTCCCTTGCGAACCAACCAATCGGTGCCACAGCCCTCCACCGAAGGACCTCTTTTACAACTGCAGATACATACGGCAAGGATTTCTCGTCATCGAAATCGGGTAGATGACCCTTCTGAACGACTGAATCGATCTCGGCCTGGGCCTTCTTCTGCGCTTCAGGATTGTAAAGCATGGCAAGAATGAACGTGCCCAGAGCCGAAACTGTGGTATCAGTGCTGGCCGTGTACATAGTCCCAGCCGTCGATTTAATGGTCTGCTCCTGGTATTCTTTGTCCGTGCAGTCTTCCAGCATCCGAAGCGCAGATGCGGTGAAGGAATGCGGAGCATTTCCCATAGCCTACACACATGAGACACAAATTAAATAGAAATATTTGAGCTTACGATGTTGAGTTTCGCTTGGGCAAAGGGTTTATCAACCATGCCCCGCGCTAATCTCCGCCATGTATTCGCTTGGCGCTTGAAGCCAGCCCCAGGGAACCACTGCGGGACATATTTCAACAGTGGGATTGAATCCTATACGGTGTTTGAGGTGGAATCATGAATGGTTCATGCACTTACGACAAGGAACCTCCCAGGAACACTGGCATTGCCCAAACTATGCAGAGCTGCGTCGGCCAAAGTGACGTATGGGTCATTTGCCGGTTCAACATCAATTCCGTACGCCACAGACATTATAATTTCGCCAGCCATGCTGATGGATTTCAGCAGATGTCTACAGAAAGAAACAGAACTACAACTGCGTACTGTCTCAAATGGTCCATGAACCCATCAGGGTTGTGGAGTATGCGGCGAAGTAATCCGTGACTTGCTTTGAGCTCTTTAGGACGGAACAGCCTTGCAGCTTCGCTGTTGAACGCGTTGTGAAACACGCGTCGATGCGCGCGCCTAGTAAAAATAAGGCAGGTCGAAGGTGATTGAAGGCAAGTACTGACCAGTGCTCGCCTGTCAAGTTTCATAGATAATCATCATAAACCAGTGAAACTGGAAGTCTCGAACCGTATTTCATAAAACCTGGACGGCATCAGCGAGCCCCGTAATACAGCTGTGAATGTGCAAACCGAAATTGAAATCCCAACCCATCAATTCGTTGACCATCGGAAGTCGCGCTCTGAAATCTTGCACGTCATGGAAGAGGACTCGAAACCATAACAGCAGCTTGCCTATCCGAATAAATGGCGGACCTCTTCTCAAGCAGATCCACGGCCGCCTCCGACGAGGACAAGACAATAATAGATGTGCCAGCGATATTCAAATGAATAATATCGGAATCTAATTTAGTTCAAGTTGTCAGTATCTAGTTCAGGAGACATTGGTACGACGTGCCGTAGCATTTGCTCCATTCCATGTAGGTCTCCCATTCAAAGGTGGAAGGGAGATCAAAGAGATTGCCCACAAGAGGCAACTTCCGCGGTCCCGGTGGAAGGGGGAGGCGCTTACGCCACAAGCGGAGACAGTAGATTCCAAGAGAGATTGTAGCACAAACGATCAAGTTGTAGATGTCGAATAGTGCCATGGATGGCGGCCGGGGGTAGGTCGGTTCTTTTAGTTCATGGAATGGGCTGCGATTTAAAAGGACGTATGTCGAGAAGGTTTCCAGGAACGAACCCAGGAGTCCTTTCGGGCCGATAGAACAGCACAAGGATGTTGTGAATGTATTATCTTAGCTCATGATGGCCTGGAATCGGAATCTAGCGTTCACGCGAAGATTCAGGTGTAGACAGGGAGAATGAAAGGTGTGCGATGACATTGATTCATTGAATAACGGTGGCGTCCTTGCAATTTCTCTGTGAATGGAAAGGGATCCAGGGTCGGTGGAGCACCGGAATCGATGTTTATCCCAAACCCTGGGTCAGCTGCCGAACACTTTTGTAATCAAGCATAAGCGGGACAGATAGAATTGCCCTGAAAATCAAAGCTGCCGTTATCAGCCTGGCTTTTGCAAACAAAATATCACACAGCCATTGGATAAATTCACTTCCCGTAGTTTATGGAAACATACCTTGACTGTACCACAAGGCGCCTGCGACCTTGAACGTGGTTCATGGCGGAATTCCCTGATGTTACAGTTCACCTCGCAGCATTGTGGAAAGATCTCCTAGAGGCGTTCGTACGGTATTTTAAGGAGCGGGGAAACCGAAGACCAATGTTTGGAGCTGGACTCCTGGAGCCTGCGTGCCACTTGGTCGAATACTTCATAAACGCTCTATGTCTTCAATTCTGATCGGCCAGAGCGTTATCTATCGTACGTAGTTCGAGTTTCAACAGCCCCAGAAGGAGGAGGAACACAACGGAGGAACACAACAGAGCAGCTGCAGTGAATGAGGCTGCGGCGAAACAAAGGCGGAAAAGTATATTTACAAACAAACCGCAGCTCCGTGTCATGCGGTGCCATTTAGAGGAACCGGTCAGCAAATCGACTAAAGAGAGTAACAGCCTTCAGAGAGTAGCAGGACGCTGAGTGCTGAGGCTTATTATGGTTGAGTCGAAGCAGGCTGAGACGTTGATGGCATCACTGCCTGCAACCTAATTAGGAAACACCAATTTCCTTCTATATAGTTCGTCGTATCGCCTCCACTAATATAGCATCGAGCGTGGCTCTAGTACGTGGAAAGTGTTCAAAATATACACTAGATTGAAAAAATTCTGATAGCTTGAACTTCGCGGAGAACAGAAAGCGGAGAGTTTGCGCGTTATCATTTCCCCCCCAATTCTTCAATTTCACAATCCAGAAACATCGGGAAGAAAATATATAACGCAGAGAATGTGCGTGCAGTAGCGCAAAAGCATTAGTGAAAATTTTCAGCCGAAGCCAAAATGAAGCCCATGATTTAGTCGATGGCCCCATTACAGTAAACTGGCAGGAGTTCAAGTTTCGATACCGAGTCCTCCCATACGCAGCATCGGTGTCTGAGATTGTAAAAGATCTGACGACTCGTGAATATCGAGCCTGAACGAACATATACCAGGAGGCGGTCTGGCGTCATTGATGTCGTTGAACATCAGCAGCTACCAGAACGAACCTGACAAGGGTGAAAGGCATACACGGGTATCTCCCTTCCTTCTGATTAATAATCCTACTGGCATCACTCGTCACCCATGGGACATTGACAAGATTAACCAGCAAGAACCCTACTTGAAGCTCTAGATTTAGAGCAAAGTTTGAATGCAATAGTTACAGGGTTGAAGATGACGGTCTTGATAGGTTGGGCAACAATTGGTTCAACAAACGCTACACGGGTAGAAAAACGGCATTTAGTTACTAGAGAGATTAATTACATGTTCCGAATTCGGGTGGGAATTGAGCGAGAATAGTTAATATTACACGGTTGAACTTGTGCTATCTCCAGTCTCGATAACTCGATGCCGATAGCAAATATCACTTTCGGCACATAAAGAGTTCGTACTTCAAATTCCATATTAGACTGCTAGATCCTCGTTTAATGTGGCCTGTATTAGATCCACAGCTTCTTGGGATCGAGGTCTGATTGAGCACTTGAAGGGGAGCGGCATGCTGGTATGAACCAGTGAGTATATTTCGAGATTTCAAGGAACAGGGCGTACATGACAAGGGCGGAGAAGTATTCATGGTCGGGTTCTATCACCTTTCCGTCCTCTCCGACGGCTTTTGTGATATCGAATGTGGCCAAAATAGACGCTATAGTTATCCACACAGACGAGGTTGCCATGTGTCTTCCAGGACACACTCTGGAAGAAGGCATTAATGTAGCATTTGGACCATGGATGAACGCACCGTCGCCCAAAGCCAAATGCTGCATCGGGGTTTCTGAGCGCGGGATTCGGTTTCTCGTCCAAAATGAAGCGTTCGGGTTTGAATGCATATGGGTCTGGATACATGACCTAGAACAGGTCAAATAAAGATACAAGATCTGAGGCTAAAAATTACCTCGTCGTGAAGGATAGCCCTATGAGAAGTTCAAGTCTGGGTCTCAGGTCTCAGAACTGTGCTACATACCATATGTTTGCGATCACAATTGAACCCGCAGGCAGCCTATACCCCCGATACTCGTCTTCAACCGGTAGAAAGTGGGGAACTCCTAAAGAATTATTCAGCTAATTTCTCGGGCATGTTCCCTTGCGAACAAACCAATCGGTGCCACAGACCTCCACCGAAGGACCTCTTTGACAACTGCAGATACATACGGCAAGGATTCCTCGTCATCGAAATCGGGTAGATGACCCTTCTGAACGACTGAATCGATCTCGGCCTGGGCCTTCTTCTGCGCTTCAGGATTGGAGAGCATGGCAAGAATGAATGTGCCCAGAGCAGAAACTGTGGTATCGGCGCCGGCTAAGTACATAGTCCCAGCCGTCGATTTAATGGTTTGCTCCTGGTATTCTTTGTCTGTGCAGTCTTCCAGTGTCGGAAGCGCGGATGCGATGAAGGAATGCGGAGCCTTTCCTATAGCCTACAGAAATGAGACACAAATTCAATCAAAATATTTGAGCTCACGATGTTGAGTTTCGCTTGGGCAAAAGGTTTATCAACCATGCCCCGCGCTAATCTCCGCCATGTATCTGCTTGGCGCTGGAAGCCAGCCCCAGGGCACCACTGCGGGACATATTTCAACAGCGGGATTGAATCCTATACGGTGTTCATGGTGGAACCATGATTGGCGGATGCAGATCGAGGCAACTCACAACAAGGAACCTCCCAGGAACACTGGCAGTGACCAAACCATGCACGGCTGCCTCGGCCAGAGTGACGTATGGGTCGCCTTCCGGTTTAACATCAATTCCGTACGCCGCAGACATTATGATTTCGCCGGCCATGCTGATGGATTTCAGCAGATGTCTACAGAAAGAAACAGAACTACAACTGCGTACTGTCTCAAATGGTCCATGAAACCATCAGGGTTGTGGAGTACGCGGCGAAGTAATTCGTGACTTGCTGTGAGTTCTTTAGGACGAAACAGCCTTGCAGCTTCGGTGTGGAATACGCTGTGAAACAACCGTCGATGCGCGCGCCTATTAAAAATAAGGCAGGCGGGAAATGATTGAATGGGAAGTACTGACCAGTGCTCGCCTGTCAAGTTTCATAGATAATCATCATAAAATAGTCAAACTGAAAGTCTCGGACCGTATTTCATTAAAGCTGAACGGCATCAGTAAGCTCCCGAAACGCAAACCTGAATGTGCAAACCAAAGTTGAAGTCCCAACCCATCAATTCGACGACCATCGGAAATCGTGCTCTGCAATCTTGAACGTCATGAAAGAGGACTCGAAACCACAACAGCAGCTTGCCTATCCGAATAAATGGCGGACCTCTTTTCAAGCAGATTCACGGCCGCCTCCAAAGAAGATAAGACAATGACAGATGTACCGGCAACATTCAAATGAATGATATCGGAATCTGAGAACCAGTCGTCAGTATCCAACACGGGAGACATTGGTACGACGTGCTGTATTGTTTGCTCCATTCCATGTACGTCTCCCATTCAAAGGTGGAAGGGAGATCAAAGAGATTTCCCACAAGAGGCAACTTCCGCGGTCCCGGCGGAAGGGGGAGGCGCTTACGCCGCAAGCGGAGACAGTAGATTACAAGAGAGATTGTAGCACAAATGATCAAGTTGTAGATATCGAATAGTGCCATGGATGGTGGCCGGGGTAGATCGGTTGTTTTGGTTCATCGAATGAGCTGCGATTATAAGGAACATGTGTCGAGAAGGCTTCTGGGGTTCTCTCCGATGCTGAGTCGGAAGAACGAGCCCAGGAATTCTGTCGGGCCGATAAAACAGCACAAGGGCTCACTGACCCGGATGTTGTGGATGTATTATTTTAGCTCGCGTCGTCCTGGAATAGGAACCTCGCGTTCACGCGAAGGTAGACAGGGATAACGAAAGGTCACCGGAGCTGTCCGATGACATTAATTCGTTCAGTGTAGGTGGCGTATAATCCGTCCTTGCAAATTCTCTGTAAATGCGAAGGGATTCGAGGTCGGCGGAGTACCGGGATCGATGTTCATTCCAAAGCCTGGGTCAGTGCTGGCGAATGCACCTTTGTAATACAGAATGTATTTGTGAAAGGGGAAGAAAGAGATGCTCGCTGAAAATCAAAGCTGCCGCCATCGGTCTGACTTTTCGAAAAATAGCCACTGGATAGATTCACTTCCAGTCGTTGATAGAGACATACCTTGACTGCAGCACAATGCGCCTGCGACGGTGAACGTGGTTCATGGCGGAATTCCCTGATGTTCAACTCGTGGCATTGTGCAAAGATCTCCGAGAGGCGTTCGTACGGTAGTTTACGGAGCGGGAAAGCGCAGACCGATGCTTGAAGGTAGACTCCTGGAGTCCTGCCGGTGCGTGCTTGGTCGTACACATCCTAAACACACCATGTCTTCAATTGGGTGAATGATTTGATCGGCCAGAGCGATATCTATTGTAGTTCGAGCATCAGCGGCCCCAGAAGGAGATGGAACACCAGAGAGCAGCCGCGGAGACAAAACAAGGTGAAAAGGTATGGTTACATAGAAACTCACCGCAGCTCATTTAGAGTGAAGTTGGGGAAACCGGTGAGAAAAATCGACAGAAACAAAGTAGCAGGACGCTGAACGCTGAGGATTATTATGGTCGAGTTGAAGTAAGCTCGGACTTTTGATGGCATGAGTCACTGCCTGCAACCCCAATTAGGAAACACGCCAATTCTGCCCCGTTCGTCATTAGCAACATGGAGCCTGGGTTTAACGTTTAGTACGTGGGAGGTGTTCAAAATCTACACTAGCGATAATTGATTGGAAAAAAATCAGATAGCTTGAATTTAGCGGAGCAGCTTGCACGTGATCATTAGTTTTTTCTTCTTCTTTCAATTCTGAAGTCGAATTTATAAGGCGGCCTCAGCTAAGACGTCAAATGGTTTTTAGATCAGCATTTATTCAAGTGGTAGGTGATATAACCAACTATAGCGATTTTCTGCGAATTCGCCTAGGCAACAAGAGGAACTTCAAGATGCAAATAGATTAGCAGATCCGAGTCGAAGTGTATGTATCGAGGGTGCGCGGGCTCATGCTCGCTATCTGCTGCTACATATCCGTGATAGGACGACGTCGACGGTCAAGGACGTTTACGAGCGCGGAAGGAGCGCTCTAGACTTTTGGCGGTACGTCGACAAATGGCCACACGACGCCTTTGTCGGGCTGCCCGCCGATCCCCAGCACCATGTACTCCGTCCCCATGCCGGCGGGATCCACGAGCCGGCGCCCCGCCTCCCGGAGCGAGGCAGCTTTCGCGTCATCGGTGTTGCTCGCGACCAGAGCCTCGATGCGCAGCTGCAGGCCCATGCCTTCGAGGAACGCGGCTTGCGAGATGGGGCCGTGGGTCGGGACTGTGTATCGGTGTTAGCGCCAAGGTAAGAAGCAATATGAGGACAGAAACGTACCTAGATCTCTCACCGACTCGGTGAGGTACGCAAAGTCGACGTTGGCGGTAAGGTCGCATTCGCCCGGCGTGTGGAAGACGTCGACTATCTCGTGGTTTTTGAAAGCCTGTCATGCGTCGGGTTAGCGATTTCCATGATCAAGAGAGAGTCTTGGATACGCACCCGGAAAGACTGATTGAAGGCGTGGCCGGCGCCGTAGTCCACGATGAGCCCGCATCCCCGGGAAGGGGAGTCGGGATCTTGGGCGGGGCTGACCAGCTCTCCGACTGAGCGCATCGTCTTGAACGCTAGGGGCGATACTTCAAAGCGGGTGCCGACCTGTGCGTCTCGGAAGCGCGGGGAAGACATCGCGAGTAAAGTCGAGGCGGCCGTTGGCTGGGGCGCGAGCACGTATCGGAAGCGTGGGCGTTCTGCGACTTCGGACTGCGATGCAGCGGGAGGGTCCTCGGCGCCATCCGATTGCGGCTGCTTCTCAGATTCTGTCAAGGCAATGAGAATTTCTTGCCACCCATTTTGTGTTTTCTGGGATCATGTCAGTGATTTGAAGAAGGAAATGCCGACATGGAGGTCACCTCTATCGTATGGAAGGGAAGTGCGTCGAAGAACTCGTGCGCAACGACCATGGTGTACGCATCAGAGGTCGGAGAGATCTGGTCAATGGAATCGTGCCATTCGAGCGTGCATCCATGTTTCTGCGCGCTCGACGAAAGCCTGGTGTCCTGAAGAGCGCGCAGCGTCGGGCTGGTTTCGACCAGATGGACGCCTTCAGCTGGTTTTTGCCAAATTGAGACACGACCTAAGGCAGACTGAGCAAAAGCTTTGAAACGTCGATGTCGATGATACCAACGCGGAGGATGTCGTGCATCAGCGTGCCGCGCCCGGGCCCCAGCTCGACTATCCGTATAGGAAGCTTGGAAGTTTGCATCCACTGCGACATCAACCAAACGCCCAATAGCTTGACTACATCGTTGGTTATTAATTAAAATGAAAACAGCACGACGCTAATTACCTCTCCGAAAAGCGAGCTGATCTCAGGGCTCGTCACAAAGTCGCCTGTCGAGCCGAAAATTGCGTTTTTTGGATTCATGTAGTACCCTTGAGTCGGGTGCGACAAGCACATCTGCATGTATGTCGAGAAGGAAATCGGACCCGTCGCCTTCAGAACAGCTTGGTGAGCCCAGACGCGTTTGAAGAGGTTTTCAATACTTTTATTCCATCTATGATGATTTTTTCCACCGCAGTTAGACGCGGAACGATCGCGTTAATGGATGACAGTGTCTGGCTGTGTCCCCAACGGAACGGAATTTTGCGCTTTGCACAGGACCGAAGCATCTCAACCGGATGACTCGATTCAAGTCAGGTATCGTCAGGAGTAGCTGAATCAGCACGTAGACACCAGGCCTATAGTTTTGCGCGGTAAATAAAGCTTCGGGACCGATGGAGGTCGGAGGAGAGATGTGACTCTTGTGACCGTTTCCGGTTTTTTATAAGTTGCTCGCGCCTTTGCTCTAGACTACCAACCCTCTTCAAAAAAAACCGTGCTTCATCCGCAAACCACTCCCCCGTCCCCCATGGCTACCCGTGAATTGGTTATCGATTTTTCCTCATCGATTTTGCTTACACGGTGCCTCAGGTATTCAATTCGAAAACCACAGCGATATTGGCGTGTTCTCCAAGCTGACAAACGCTTACTGTCTCGCTGCCATCCAGGGCAGCACAAATTTCTACTCCGCATTCGAGAGTGAGCTCGGCGATGTGATCCCCATCGTTCACACGAGCATTGGTGGGACCCGGATAATAGGGCGGTTAACAGCAGGTATGTGTCGCCTACAGCTTCTGGGATCGCACTTCATGCTCGCCACTCGAAGGAAACCGCCACGGTCTGCTTGTCCCAGCAACAACGACCGACCAGGAGCTACAACACCTCCGCAATTCCCTCCCTGACGCTGTGGCGATCCAGCGGGTAGAGGAGCGGCTATCCGCGCTTGGGAACGTCATTGCATGCAATGACTATGTTGCCCTCGTTCACCCCGACATCGATCGCGAGACGGAGGAGATCATCGCCGATGTGCTCAAAGTCGAGGTCTTCCGGCAAACGGTCGCCGACAACGTCCTCGTAGGCAGCTACTGCGCCATAACAAACCAGGGCGGGCTCGTACATCCCAAGACGAGCATCCAGGATCAGGATGAGCTTAGCAGCCTGCTGCAAATACCCCTCGTAGTGTGTACCCTCTTGAAGCGCTGGCGGACCTATCACTCATTTTTTTTTCTTTCTTTCTACAGGCCGGCACAGTCAACCGCGGGTCCGACGTCATCGGCGCTGGCCTTGTGGTCAACGACTGGTGCGCCTTCACCGGTCTGGAGACCACTGCAACAGAGATCAGTGTCATTGAAGCTACATTCAGTTCGTATTTTATTTTTGTGATATTTTCCGTATTAACCTCTTTCCCTAGAACTTCAAGGACAAGACTCTACCAAAATCATTGGCGAGATGCGGGATGCTCTCATCGACAACTGGGCATAGAATCTTCTTGCGGGCTGTATGTTATCGTCTCTGAATCTATAATGCATTGTATCGCTATCCACATACTTCTCGTTGTCGTTGTTGGAATAGAATGTTGGGTGGGATAATGGGTCCTTGGAAAATGCCAGCTTCAAGTTCAAGCTCAACGACACAGGACCGCTGCGACCAATATTGTTCTCCCGAGATCCTCCCCGGGTGAGCTATGAGAAAGACGATCGTCTTCCTTACACTAACACTTGTTCTTTCTAGAAGGCCTACCGTCTATCGCTTGGCCTCTATGCCGTGCCCGAATCAGCGCCGTGCAACCCGCATCTTCAAGTTCCTCCGAGTCTTGCAGGACAGGCGATCTCACAGAAAATTGCTCTATAGCAAAGGATCAGTGTACCACTTGAATAAATGTTGATCTAAAGACCATTTGACGGCTTAGCTGAGGCCGCGGCCTCATAAATTCGACTTCAGAATTCCGCTGTCTGTTCTCAAGCTATCTGGATCCGATTATACACCTTCCAATTACCAAACCCAGGCTCTATGTTGCTAGCTGAGTCGGTACGAACGGGGCTGGTTCTTAATTGGGGTTGCAGGCAGTGATACCATCAAAGTCCGAGGTCCCGCTACTTTCTGACGGCTGTTAACTTCCTCCCCTTTTTTTGGCGATTTTTCCCAGCGGTTCCCCCGCAATTTTCATTCTGCGGTAAGTTTCTTTGTGACCCTACCTTTTTTCGCCTTTGTTTCGCTCTTGGTTTCGCTTCCTCATTCACTGCGGCTCAGGGCTCCAGGAGTCCACCTTCAAGCATTGGTCTGCGCTTTCCCCGCTCCGTAAACTACCGTATGAACGCCTCTCGGCTCCTCTCGGAGATCTTTCTATAATGCCGCGAGGTGAACATCAGGGATTCCGCCATGAACCACTTTCACCATCACAGGCGCATTGTGCTACAGTCAAGGTATGTCTTCGTCAACGACTGGAAGCGAATCTATCCAATGGCTATGTGTGATATTTTGTTTGCGAAAGCCAGACCGATAACGGCAGCTTTGATTTTCAGAACAATTCTATCTGTCCCCGCTTATGCTGGATTACCAAAGTGTTCGGCAGCTGACCCAGGGTTTGGGATGAACATCGCTTCAGGTGCTCCGCCGACCCTGGATCCCTTTCCATTCACAGAGAAATTGCAAGGACGGGCTGTATGCCACCGATATTCAATGTCATCGCACACCTTTCATTCTCCCTGTCTACACCTGAATCTTCGCGTGAACGCTAGATTCCGATTCCAAGATAATACATTCACAACGTCCTTATGCTATTTTATCGGCTCGAAAGGACTCCTGGGTTCGTTCCCCTGGAAACCTTCTCGACACATGTCCCTATAAATCGCAGCCCTTTCGATGGACAAAACAACCGATCTACCCCGGCCACCATCCATGGCACTATTCGATATCTACAACTTGATCATTTGTGCTACAGTCTCTCTTGGAATCTACTGTCTCCGCTTGCGGCGTAAGCGCCTCCCCCTTCCACCGGGACCGCGGAAGTTGCCTCTTGTGGGAAATCTCTTTGATCTCCCTTCCACCTTTGAATGGGAGACGTACATGGAATGGAGCAAACAATACAGCACGTCGTACCAATGTCTCCCGAATGGATACTGACGACTAGTTCTCAGATTCCGATATCATTCACTTGAATGTCGCCGGCACATCTATCATTGTCTTATCCTCGTATGAGGCGGCTGTGAATCTGCTTGAAAAGAGGTCTGCCATTTATTCGGATAGGCAAGCTGCTGTTGTGGTTTCGAGTCCTCTTTCATGACGTTCAAGATTGCAGAGCACGATTTCCGATGGTCGTCGAATTGATGGGTTGGGACTTCAACTTTGGTTTGCACATTCAGGTTTGCGTTTCGGGAGCTTACTGATGCCGTTCAGCTTTAATGAAATACGGTCCGAGACTTTCAGTTTGACTATTTTATGATGATTATCTATGAAACTTGACAGGCGAGCACTGGTTAGTACTTCCCATTCAATCATTTTCCCCCTGCCTTATTTTTAATAGGCGGGCGCATCGACGGTTGTTTCACAGCGTATTCCACACCGAAGCTGCAATGCTGTTTCGTCCTAAAGAGCTCACAGCAAGTCACGAATTACTTCGCCGCATACTCCACAACCCTGATGGTTTCATGGACCATTTGAGGCAGTACGCAGTTGCAGTTCTGTTTCTTTCTGTATACATCCGCTGAAATTCATCAGCATGGCCGGGGAAATTATAATGTCTGTGGCGTACGGCATTGATGTCAAGCCGGCAAACGACCCATACATCACTCAGGCAGAGGCAGCTCTGCACAGTTTGGTTAATGCCAGTGTTCCTGGGAGGTTCCTTGTTGTGAGTGCCTCAATCTGCATCCGCCATTCATGATTCGACCTCAAACACTGTCTAGGATTCAATCCCGCTGTTGAAATATGTTCCGGCGTGGTTCCCTGGGGCTGGCTTCAAGCACCAAGCGAATACATGGCGGAGCTTAGCGCGGAGCATGGTTGAGAAACCTTTTGCCCAAGCGAAACTCAACATCGTGAGCTCAAATATTTTGATTTAATTTGTGTCTCATTTCTGTAGGCTATGGGAAAGACTCCGCCTTCCTTCATCACATCCGCGCTTCGGACGCTAGAAGACTGCACAGACAAAGAATACCAGGAGCAGACCATTAAATCGACGGCTGGGACTATGTATGCAGCCGGCACTGATACCACAGTTTCGGCTCTGGGCACGTTCATTCTTGCCATGCTCTACAATCCTGAAGCGCAGAAGAAGGCCCAGGCCGAGATCAATTCAGTCGTTCAGAAGGGTCATCTACCCGATTTCGATGACGAGGAATCCTTGCCGTATGTATCTGCAGTTGTAAAGGAGGTCCTTCGGTGGAGGTCTGTGACACCGATTGGTTTGTTCGCAAGGGAACATGCCCAAGAAATTAGCTGAACAATTCATTAGGAGTTCCCCACTTTCTACCGGTTGAAGACGAGTACCGGGGGTATAGGCTACCTGCGGGTTCAATTGTGATCGCAAACGCATGGTACGTAGCACGGTTCTGAGATCTGAGACCCGGACTTGAACTTCTCATAGGGCTATCCTTCATGACGAGGTAATTCTAGCCTCAGATCTTGTATCCTTATCTGACCTATCCTAGGTCATGTATCCAGACCCATATGCATTTAAGCCCGAACGCTTCCTTTTGAACGGGAAACCGAATCCCGCTATCAGAAACTCCGACGCAGCATTTGGCTTCGGGCGACGGTGCGTTCATCTATGATCCAAATGCTACGCTAATGTCTTCTTCCAGAGTGTGTCCTGGAAGACACATGGCAACCTCGTCTGTGTGGATAACTATAGCGTCCATTTTAGCCACATTTGATATCACAAAAGCCGTCGGGGAGGACGGAAAGGTGATAGAACCCAATCACGCCTACTTTCCCGGCCTTGTCACGTACGCCGTGTCCTTGAAATCTCGAAATATACTCATTGGTTCATACCAGCATGCCGCTCCCCTTCAAGTGCTCAATCAAGCCTCGATCCCAAGAAGCTGTGGATCTAATACAGGCTACATTAAACGAGGATCTAGCAGTCTAATATGGAATTTGAAGGACGAACTCTTTATGTGTCGAAAGTGATATTTGCTATCGGCGTCGAGTTATCGAGACTGGAGATGGCACAAGTTCAACCGTGTAATATTAATTATTCTCGCTCAATTCCCACCCAAATTCGGAACATGTAATTAAGCTCTCTAGTAAATACATGCCGTTTTTTTTGCCCGTGTAGCGTTTGTTGAACCAATCGTTGCTCAACCTATCAAGACTGTCATCTTCAACCTTGTAACTATCGGTTTCAAACTTTGCTCCAAATCCAGAGCTTCAAGTAGCGTTCTTGCTGGTTAATCTTGTCAATGTCCCATGGGTGACGAGTGACGCCAGTAGGATTAATCAGACGGAAGGGAGATACCCGTGTATGCCTTTCACCCTTGTCAGGTTCGTTCTGGTAGCTGCTGATGTTCAATGACATCAACGACGCCAGACCGCCTCCTGGTATTTTATGCTCGTTCAGGCTCGATATTCACGAGTAGTGAAATCTTGTACAATCTCAGACACCGATGCTGCGTATGGGAGGACTCGGTATCGAACTTGAACTCTCGTACGGACCTGCCAGTTTACTGTAATGGGGCCATCGACTAAATAAATCATGGGCTTCATTTTGGCTCCGGCTGAAAATTCTCAGTAATTCTTTCACGCTACTGCACGCACATTCTCTGCGTTATATATGTTCTTCCCGGTGTTTCTAGATTGTGAAATTGAAGAATTGGGGGGGAAATGATAACGCGCAGACTCTCCGCTTTCTGTTCTCCGCGAAGTTCAAGCTATCAGATCAGAATTTGTTCAATCTCATGTATATTTTGAACACTTTCCACGTACTAGAGCCACGCTCGATGCTATATTAGTGGAGTCGATACGACGAACTATATAGGACGGAAATTGGTGTTTCCTAATTAGGTTGCAGGCAGTGATGCCATCAACGTCTCAGCCTGCTTCGACTCAACCATAATAATCCTCAGCACTCAGTGTCCTGCTACTCTCTGAAGGCTGTTACTCTATTTAGTCGATTTTCTCACCGGCTCCTCCCCAATTTTCGCTGTAAATGGCACCGCATGACACGGAGCTGCGATTTGTTTGTAAACATACTTTTCCGCCTTTGTTTCGCCGCAGCCTCATTCACTGCAGCTGCTCTGTTGTGTTCCTTCTCCTTCTGGAGCTGTTGAGACTCGAACTACGATAGATATGGCTCTGGCCGATCAGAATTGAAGACATGGAGCGTTTATGAAGTGTTCAACCAAGTGCCAGCACGCTGGCAGGGCTCCAGGAGTCCACCTTCCAGCATTGGTCTGTGATTTCCCCGCTCCGTAAAGTACTGTACGAACGCCTCTCGGAGATTTTACTACAATGCCGCGAGGTGAACATCCGCCATGAACCGCTTTCACCATCACAAACGCATTGTGCTACAGTCAAGGTATGTCTCCGTCAGCGACTGAAAGTTTATCTATCAAATGACTGTGTGATATTTTGTTTACGAAAGCCAGACCAATAACGTCAGCTTTGATTTTCAGAGCAATTCTATCTGTCCTTGCTTCAAAAATCTTGGATTACCAAAGTGTTCGGCTCGTCGGCAGCTTCGGACCCAGGCTTTGGGATGAACATTGATTCCGCAACGAATCAATGTCATCGGACAGCTCCGGTGACCTTTCGTCCTCCCTGTCGACTCGTTAGCGTGAACGCGAGATTCCTATCCCAGGACGACGCGAGCTAAAATAATACATCCACAGCATCCGGACCAGTGAGTCTGTTCTATCGGCCCGCCAGAAGTCCTGGCTCGGCGCCCGAGATGAACCCCAGAAACCTTCTTGACACTTGTCCCTATAAATCGCAGCCCATTCGATGAACCAAAACAACCGATCTACCCCGGCCACAATCCATGGCACTATTCGATATCTACAACTTGATCATTTGTGCTGCAATCTCTCTTGCAATCTACTGTCTCCGTTTGCAGCGTAGGCGCCTGCCCCTTCCACCGGGACCGCGGAAGTTGCCTCTTGTGGGCAATCTCTTTGATCTCCCTTCCACCTTTGAATGGGAGACATACATGGAATGGAGCAAACACTACAGCGCGTCGTACCAATGTCTCCTGAACTGGATACTGACAACTTGAACTAAATTAGATTCCGATATCATTCATTTGAATGTCGCCGGTACATCTATCATTGTCTTATCTTCTTTGGAGGCGGCCGTGAATCTGCTTGAAAAGAGGTCTGCCATTTATTCGGATAGGCAAGCTGCTGTTATGGTATCGGGTCCTCTTTCATGACGTGCAAGATTTCAGAGCGCGACTTCCGATGGTTAACGAATTGATGGGTTGGGACTTCAACTTTGGTTTGCACATTCACGGCTGTATTACGGGGCTTGCTGATGCCATCCAGGTTTTATGAAATACGGTTCGAGTCTTTTAGTTTGACTAGTTTATGATGATTATCTATGAAACTTGACAGGCGAGCAGTGGTCAGTACTTCCCATTCAATCACTTTCTCCCTGCCTTATTTTTAATAGGCGCGCACATCGACGCTTGTTTCACAGCGCATTCCACGCCGAAGCTGCAATGCTGTTCCGTCCTAAAGAGCTCACAGCATGTCACGGATTACTTCGCCGCATACTCCACAGCCCTGATGGGTTCATGGACCATTTGAGACAGTACGCAGTTGTAGTTCTGTTTCTTTCTGTAGACATCTGCTGAAATCCATCAGCATGGCTGGCGAAATTATAATGTCTGTGGCGTACGGAATTGATGTTGAACCGGCAAATGACCCATACGTCACTTTGGCCGACGCAGCTCTGCATAGTTTGGTCAATGCCAGTGTTCCTGGGAGGTTCCTTGTCGTAAGTGCGTGAACCATTCATGATTCGACCTCAAAAACTGCCTAGGATTCGATTCCGCTGTTGAAATATGTCCCGCAGTGGTTCCCTGGGGCTGGCTTCAAGCGCCAAGCGAATACATGGCGGAGATTAGCGCGGAGCATGGTTGATAAACCTTTTGCCCAAGCGAAACTCGACATCGTAGGCTCAAATATTTCGATTTAATTTGTGTCTCATTTCTGTAGGCTATGGGAAAGGCTCCGTATTCCTTCATCGCATCCGCGTTTCAGACGCTGGAGGACTGCACAGACAAAGAATACCAGGAGCAGACCATTAAATCGACGGCTGGGGCGATGTACATAGCCGGCACCGATACCACAGTTTCAGCTCTGGGCACATTCATTCTTGCCATGCTCTCCAATCCTGAAGCGCAGAAGAAGGCCCAGGCCGAGATCGATTCAGTCGTCCAGAAAGGGCATCTGCCCGATTTTGATGACGAGGAATCTTTGCCGTATCTATCTGCAGTTGTAAAGGAGGTCCTTCGGTGGAGGTCTGTGACACCGATTGGTTTGTTCGCACGGGAACATGCCTGAGAAATTAGCTGAACAATTCCTTAGGAGTTCCCCACTTTCTACCGGTTGAAGACGAGTACCAAGGGTATAGGCTGCCTGCGGGTTCAATTGTGATCGCAAACGCATGGTACGTAGCACAATTTTGAGATCTGAGACCCAGACTTGAACTTTTCATAGGGCTATCCTTCATGACGAGGTAATTTTTAGGCTCAGATCTTGTATCCTCATCTGACCTGTTCTAGGTCATGTATCCAGACCCATATGCATTCAAGCCCGAACGCTTCCTTTTGGACGGGAAACCGAATCCCGCTATCAGAAACTCCGACGCAGCATTTGGCTTCGGGCGACGGTGCGTCCATCCCTCATCCAAATGCTATGTTAATGCCTTCTCCCAGAGTGTGTCCTGGAAGACACATGGCAACTTCGTCTGTGTGGATAACTATAGCGTCAATTTTGGCCACGTTCGATATCACAAAAGCCGTTGGAGAGGACGGAAAGGTGATAGAACCCAACCATGACTACTTCCCCGGCCTTGTCACGTACGCCCTGTTCCTTGAAATCTCGAAATATACTCACCGGTTAACACCAGCATGCCGCTCCCATTCAAGTGCTCAATCAGACCTCGATCCCAAGAAGCTGTGGATCTGATACAGGCTACATTGAACGAGGATGTAGCAGTCTAATATAGAATTTGAAGAAGCTCTAGTTTAGAGCACAGTTTGAATTTGACAGTTGCGGTTGAAAATGACGGTCTTGCTAGATTGAGCAATGATTGGTTCAACAAACACTACACGGGTAGAAAAAACGGCATTTATTTACTAGAGAGATTAATTACATGTTCCGAATTCGGGTGGGAATTGAGGGAGAATAGTTAATACTACACGGTTGAACCTGTAGTCTCGATGACTCGATGCCGATAGAAAACATCACTTTTCCGACACATAAAGAGTTCAGCAAGTAGCGTTCTTACAGGCTCTCCGCTAATTACGCCACTTTCTGTTTCTCGCCGCGAAATTCAAGCTATCTGGGTTACCGTTTTGTCGATCGATTATGGTTATATTTTGACCACCTTCCACGGACTAAACTCAAGCTCCTAGTTAAGTCGGTACGATGAACGGGACAGAATTTGCATGTTTACTTAATTGAGGTTGCAGGCAGTGATGCCATCAAAGTCGAGCCTTGCTTGCCAACTCGACGACAATAATCCTCCAATGCTCAGCGTCCTGCTGCTTTCTGAAGGCTGTTCCTCCCCTATTTTTCGTCGATTCTTTCCAGCAGTTCCACGCAATCTTCATTCTAAATGGCACGGAGGCTTCTTTGTAACCATACTTACCTGTTGCATTTCTGTCGCCTTCTCATTCACTGCGTCTGCTCTCTGGCGCCCATTCATCCTCTGGGGCTGCTGAGACTCGAGCTGTGATATCCGCCGCTCATATCATTCGCGCAATAGATGACATGGAGCGTTTAGGATGCGTTCGACCAGGCACGCCAGGTTCCAGGAGTCCACCTTTAAGCATCGGTCTACGCTTTCCCCGCTCCCGAAAATACTCTAAAAACTCCTCTCAGAGATCTTTCTACCATGCCGCAAGGTGAATATCAGGGAATCGCGCCATGATCCACATTCGCGCATTGTGCTACAGTCAATGTATGGTTAGGGTATGTCTCCATCAACGACTGGAAGTGAATCTATCTACTAGTGGCTATGTGCAATATCTTCTTTGTGAACGGCTGCGTCTAGCGCCGGTCCCTCGCTAAGCATGTCTATGGCTGTCTATTGGTCTATAACTGTCTCTGCGAGGACCCGCCTGTTTCGGTGGATATGCCATGTCTATTTTACCAGAATTTCCAGATGCGGAAGAGCCGCATGCCATGGACATGACGAATCAATACTCTCATTCTCGCTGTCCATCTGAAGCTTCGCGTGAGCTGTAGATTCCACATCACAGATTCCAGGACCGTTCACTTCAGCGACGGTAGAGGTCAAAACGCAAACACACAAGCTCAGTCGTAACCGGGTCAGAGGTTCAGCTAATAGAGCAGTGCTTGCACGGAAAAGAAGCTATGCACGTCGGGGCTCACGACGGTTGAACGTGGACTGAACCCACCTGCCAAATTATATGCTACGTGAGAAAAATTGACTTGAAGCGATGCCGGCTTGACATCTTGAACGACGCGAGCTAACAGAATACAGCATCCGGACCCTTCTGGTATTCGGCCCGACAGAACTCCTCCTGGGTGGTTCACCCAACTCCGCATCAACTCCATCCGCAATCACCGCGAGAGAGCCTTCTCAACACATGTCCCTATAAATCACGGCCCATTCGATGAACCAAATCAACCGATCTACCAGCCTCCATCCATGGCACTATTCGATATCTACAACTTGATCCTTTGCGCTGCAATCTCTCTTGCAATCTACGTTCTCCGCTTGCGGCGTAAGCGCCTCCCCCTTCCACCGGGACCGCGGAAGTTGCCTCTTGTGGGAAATCTCTTTGATCTCCCTTCCACCTTTGAATGGGAGACGTACATGGAATGGAGCAAACAATACAGCACGTCGTACCAATGTCTCCCGAACTGGATACTGACTTGGCCCTCAGATTCTGATATCATTCATTTGAATATCGCCGGCACATCTATTATTGTCTTATCCTCTACGGAGGCAACCATGAATCTGCTTGAGAAGAGGTCTGCCATTTATTCGGATAGGCAAGCTGCTGTCATAGTTCCGAGTCCTTTTTCATGACGTTCAAATTTCAGGCCACGGCGTCCGATGGTCAACGAATTGATGGGTTGGGACTTCAGCTTTGGTTTGCACATTGAGGTTTGTATTTTGGGGGCTCGCTGATGCCGTTCAGGTGGTATGAAATACGGTCCGAGACCTCCAGTTTGACCAGTGTATGACGATTAACCATCTATAAATCATCACAGGCGAGCACTGGTCAGTACTTCCCATTCAATAACTTTCTCCGTGCCTTATTTTTTTATAGGCGCGCGCATCGACGCTTGTTTCACAGCGTATTCCACACCGAAGCTGCAATGCTGTTCCGTCCTAAAGAACTCACAGCAAGTCACGAATTGCTTCGCCGCATACTCCACAACCCTGATGGGTTCATGGACCATTTGAGACAGTACGCAATTGCCGCTCTATTTCTTTCTGTCGACATGCGCTGAACTTCATCAGCATGGCTGGCGAAATTATCATGTCTGTGGCGTACGGAATTGATGTACAACCGGCAAACGACCCATACGTCACTCTGGCCGAGGCAGCCGTGCATAGTTTGGCCAATGCCATTGTTCCTGGGAGGTTCCTTGTTGTGAGTGCCTTAATCTGCATGCACTAATCCACCACAACCACCGCCTAGGATTCAATTCCGCTGTTAAATATGTTCCGCAGTGGTTCCCTGGGGCTGGCTTCAAGCGCCAAGCAGATACATGGCGGAGATTAGCGCGGAGCATGGTTGATAAACCTTTTGCCCAAGCGAAACTCAACATCGTAAGTCCAAATATTTGGTTTAACTCTTCTCATTCTGTAGGCTATGGGAAAGGCGCCGTATCCTTCATCGTGTCGGCGCTTCGGACGCTGGATGACTGTGCGGACAAAGAATACCAAGAGCAAACCATTAAATCGACGGCTGGGAGTATGTATGCAGCTGGCACCGATACCACAATTTCAGCTCTGGGCACATTCATTCTTGCCATGCTCTCCAATCCTGAAGCACAGAAGAAGGCCAGGCCGAGATCGATTCAGTCGTCCAGAAGGGTCATCTACCCGATTTTCATGACGAGGAATCTTTGCCGTATCTATCTGCAGTTGTAAAGGAGGTCCTTCGATGGAGGGCTGTGACACCGATTGGTTTGTTTACGAGGGAAATCCCGCAGAAATTAGCTGAATAGTTCCTTAGGAATTCCCCACTTTTTACCGGTTGAGGACGAGTACCAGGGGTATAGACTACCTGCGGGTTCAATTGTTATCGCAAACATATGGTATGTAGCACAGTTGTGAGACCTGAGACCCAGACTTGAACTTCTCATAGGGCTATCCTTCACGACGAGGTAATTTTCAGCCTCAGATCTTGTATCCTCATCTGACCTGTTCTAGGTCATGTATCCAGACCCATATGCATTCAAACCCGAACGCTTCCTTTTGGACGGGAAACCAAATCCCGCAATCAGAAACCCCGATGCAGCATTTGGCTTCGGGCGACGGTGCGTTCATCCCTCGTGCAAATGCTACGTTAATGCCTTCTTCCAGAGTGTGCCCTGGAAGACACATGGCGACTTCGTCTGTGTGGATTGCCATGGCATCTATTTTAGCCACATTTGATATCACGAAGGCCGTCGGAGAGGACGGAAAGGTGATAGAACCCAACCATGACTACTTCTCCTCCGTTGTCACGTACGTCCCTCCTTCAAAATCCCGAAATATACTCATTGGTTCATACCAGCATGCCGCTCCCCTTCAAGTGCTCAATCAAGCCTCGATCCCAAGAAGCTGTAGATCTAATACAGGCTACATTGAACGAGGATCTAGCGGTCTAATATAGAATTTGAAGGACAAACTCGGAAAAGTGATATTTTCTATCAGCATCGAGTTATCGAGATTGGAGATGACAAGTTCAACCGTGTAAATATAAACTATGCATTCTGCTCAATTCCCACCCGAATTCCGAACATGTAAGTAATCTCTCTAATTAACCGTCGTTTTTCTATCCGTGTAGAGTTTGTTGAAACTTGGGTACTCAACCTATCAAGACGGTCATTTTCAACCTTGCAACTATCGATTCAAACTTTGATCTAAATCTAGAGCTCCAAGTAGTGTTTTGGCTGGTTAATCTTGATAATGTCCCATGGGTGATGAGTGAGGCCAGTGATGCCTGTGTACGGCTTTTTGACCCTTTGTAGGTTCGTTACTGGCAGTTGTTGCTGATGTTCAACCACATCAACGATTCCAGACCAACAATGTTGCCTGCTAGTTTGTCATGCTGGTTCAGGCTCGATATTCACGATTTAGAGCTAGTAAAATCTCAGACATGCGTGCGAGGACTCGATGTCGACTAGTAGTGTACAACTACTATGGTATGGAACTGCCAGTTAAAGTTTTAATGGGCTCTTTCAACTAAATGGTGGGCTTCGTTCATTTTCTTTGGCTGATAAGTTTACTACACCCTTCACGCTACTGCACGCAAGTTCCTTTGTGGGTTATATGTCCCCCGACTCGTTGTCTAAGCCTGTGACAGTGCCTCAGGCTGTCTTTCTGGGTGTTTCTGGATTGCGGAATTCCAGCCCATGAACTAATTAAAAAGGAAGAATAATGCCTAGAGAATCAATGAATCTTACCCGACAAGACAAATGTTGCCAGTGGAACTGTCTTCAAATTTTGACCGTACTTTTCCTAATCGGGATACACAGATTGATGCCGTCAAAACCGTCCTGACCTCCACGTTGTCCTATGGCGTGTACCAAGTGCGGTTTTTCTTTATTGGACATCGCGTCCATACCTACCTCTCCACATCCGGAACTCCTCGTCTCCGGGATTCCCTCAAGCTCTGAGGCTGCCGCAATTCAGACTGCGATAGACACAGCCAACCAGAACATCCGCGCCATTGAAGGCGAGATGGAACGCCTGGGGCGTGCCTTGAACGAGCACTCCGCTCGACGCAGGGAGCTCCAGGAGTTTTGTCTGAAGCAGCGCTCGGTGCTTTCTCCGCTTCGCAAACTACCCAACGAACTCCTCGTGGAGATTTTTCTGTTGTGCCGCGAGGAATTTGGCTACGTGGAATTGCGCCACGACCCACGGTGGATGATGACCAGAGTGTGTGGGAACTGGCGAGAAGTAGCGGTATCGACACCGAGGCTGTGGGTCGAGATCGAAGTGTTTCCTTGGAGCAGAAGGTATACCTCGGACCGCTGTCTTCTGCTGCTGCTTTCCCAACAGATCCAGTGGTCCGGAGCACTTCCTCTGTCCCTCCAGTGGGATTTGTCCAGCGAGTTCTCTCGACCCACGCGACGCTCCATCCTGGACCTCTTTCTGTCGGTAGCACATCGTTGGCAGGACGCAAATCTTGCCATTCGTCCTGATGATCATGCGCATCTCAGCCAATTCTCCGGATCCTTCCCTCTGTTAAGAAAACTGGAGCTTATGACTGATCTAGGCTCTCCTGGGCGCATATTCCTGGCGTGCCCACTCCTACAACACTTGAAAATTCCCTCCTCTCCCTTTTCCGCACGTTTTGAGTTCCCGTCGGCGCAGTTGAGAATCTGTCATTTCCTTGGATCTTCCCCGGAGGAGGTCTTGGCGATTTTACGCCAGACGACGAATCTCGTCGAGGCCGTGATCCAAGACATCCACGGCAGACCGGATGCGTTGATGCCGGCCCCCACTCCCACATTGATATCCGCAACCCTTCAAAGGTTGACGATATCCAACTACGGATCGGATGCTGGTCGTTTACTCGGTGCCCTCAGCGCTCCAGCTTTACAGCGCCTTGTGGTGGAGAATTGTCTCCCGGGGTTTGATATCATCACATTCGTCCCCCGCTGCCGCAGTACCCTCACCCACCTCCGCTTCCAATACACTCGGATGACCACCACGACGCTGCTCTTGCTCCTCCCGCTAACGCCATACGTCACCCACCTCGTCGTCCACGGCGCGGAGATCGACATGTCCGCCACATCCGTCGGCGCCCTAACAGGTGCAGTACTCGTCCCGCATCTGGAGTCGATATCCATCTCCGGCGTCTTCAACTGTGACAACGACCTCATCGTGAAAATGCTGCGTAGCCGGTCCGCGGCGACGGGCGCTGGGGCACTGCGCTCTGCGCGCCTCCTCCCGATCTATAGATCACCGATCATTCCGTATGTCGATGAGTTGCGCGCCGAGGGCCTCGATGTAGCGTGTGTCGACCCCGGTCACTGATGGGGTGGACGGTGTTGAGCTGTCATAGTGCTCTTGTCGTCGATATTCGAGGCATCAGGTTGCATTATTACCGCAAAAATCGCAACCGGTCGACCATTTTTAAAAAGGCTTCAGCATTTCACAGAAGAAAATATATCTCTGCGACCGGACCGCAAGAGCTTCAAGTTTAGAATTTCGTTAGGACCGGATTTACGTTCGAATCATTCTTTGCCATCGAGTGGCATAGAGTGAGCCGCTTGCTGAAAGATGAATACCTGAAAAAATGGTGTTTATCATTCCACTGTTCAGTAGGATATTAGTACCCCCAATTTCACGTTGCGGCGGAATCGCGCGCTTATTTCCTATTTCATGCCGTGGCAATGAACACGGACCAAAACGGAAAGCGTGTCAAATGTCAGATTCACTCCATCGTACTAATCACATGCGTGACCTTAAACTTCTTATCTACGCCCTCGATCTCGCATTTCACCGAAGTCGACAATGTCTTCATCAGGAGCGGATCCGACGTTCCCAGAGGATCTTGAGAGATGTATATTCGAGAGCGCGGCTTTGTTCCACCCAGATTGCATTCCCGCGCTCTTGCTCGTTGCCCACCGCGTTAAAATATGGCAAGTCCCCTTCGTCCACTTTGGAGTTTATGTACTCAAAATGTGTTCAGGATTGAACCTTTGTTTTATAAAGTGGTCACCATCTACGGGCCGCCGGGTAGCAGGGTCCCAAAGCCAAACACGATTTTTCGGCACTCAGTACCTGCATTCTACAGCCTCATGGAATCCAAGCCGGCATCTTTCTTCCCCAACAATGTACGCCATATACAACTTGTTGGGGTTCCCATTGCGGAGATTCGCAAAGCACTCGCTGCTTGCAACGCTACCATAAATCTCGCCCTCTTCGGTGTTTCCTACGTCAAGGGGGACGCTGCCTTCTTGATCTTCTCGGGCATTTCCTTGCAGCGCCTTTCCGCCCGGTACAATTACTGGCTAAATCCTGATAGCCCAAAGTGGATTTCGCTCACCCTCTATTCGCGCAGATAACCCACCTCGACCTCCCGGCCACCATGGGAACAATGGGCGGATTGGTCGCTGCTCGCATCAATACCCGGGCTCACTCATCTCTCCTTCTCTCAGGACTTCATCTCTAACCTCTTTAATACCATTCTGAAGCACTGCAAATCCTCGAAGTGCTTGCGATTGTGTTCTCGTATCTGGCTATGCTCAAATTCACCGTCCTGATTCTAGGACTTCAGCCGTCGTCTTTCGATCCACGACTTGTTCTTCTCGTGGTGGCGGATCGCCAAGCGGACTGAGAGACCGGTGCGAGGGGCGGCGGCGACTATTGGCTCGCCGCCGAACGGCTCGCGGAGAAACACCACGGAGGGGATTTCGATGGCACGTTTCCTCGCTCAGGACTCTGAACACTAACCGACTATTTTCTATCTATCAGACTTTGTGCTGGAGGATCTTAGCGAGGATGAATGGAAAGAATTCAATTCAAGAGAATCATCTTGTCAGATTGCCTGATGCCAGGGGTCTGGACCTTGTATGCAGCGACTATTTTCACCGCTTGAAAAAACTTGTCGAAGTAAATCTTGTGGAACGACAGGGAAGATCGACTCAGAAAAGCTTCGCGGCCGGCTGGAGGGCAAGTGCAGATAACGTCCTACAATGTTGAGCTTGACATTTACAAATAGTTCGGAGCTTGGAGACGACATACGAACCTCGGGATTTAGAGCGAAGAAGTCTTCTAATGTGAGGGTCGACCGATGGTTCGACTGCTGGAAGTTGTTGATATGTCGTAAGGCAGTGTTGCAATCCTCGAATTCGGCAAATGGCCAGTCAAAATTCACTGCTCGCGGTTTTCGATAAAGAGGTGAAATCTAGGTATGTAGCGGATGGATCAAAAGCAGAAATACCACTGGAGACCCAACCCGCGAATTATTGGCAACTAGGTATTGGTGACTTGATGAGGCCTGAGGGGCCGTCGGCGCCTTGACCGTGGCATAGAACCACCGAGGAAATGCCTACAGCGCCAGAACGGTAACGCGGGGCAGCAGAAAGCTTTGGAAAAGTGAAGATTTCGTGAAGACGGATAGAGTTGTAATAGAGTTGAGAGGTAATAATGGAAAGAGGTCGAGCCTCGCCTTCCTTTATGCATAGGCGCACCAGTCCTGCCAGTCCTGAGTCGTGGCCACTGTCACAGTGAGAGTCCTGGGAGGCTGGGACATTATTAGAGATTATTAGCTAAGTACATCTATGATTTACTTAGCAATGGCCAAGCAATGGCTGTTGTCGAAAGTGCGACTTGAATGCCTTCAGTGCCCTGCGCTAACCGGGGAGGGGTGATATCAGGCGGCACCAGCCTGAGGCATTGTCGTCGACTGTGATACTGTAAAAGTCAAGAAAAGAATGCTGTATAGTAGCAATTAGTTTGCTCGTGTTTGGAATTCCGCGCAATGTCAAATATCAACCTTCTAACTGGAACCACGACCTGACTTAGACGCTTTTGCCTCAAAATACCTTCCAGATAATCTCCTTGATTTATCCATAAACATTTACATGGCGCATTCCTGCTGGCAATGCGGAGCTCAGCCCATAGCGACTCCTTTGACCTCTCCCCAACCAAAGGGCCAGCGGCCTCCACCGCTCGATCTTACACGGTTACTGACAGCAACGACATTCCTCTCAACTCCGAGATCCCATTCATCCACGATGCCATCTCGGATGGCCAAAATCAGGTTGACGCATTCGATGCCCAGATCGATATTTTGGAGGCTGCGATTGCCCGGCTTGTTCTCAAACGCGACAAGATTCGGGAACAGTTCGCCAGCATCGCGCGATACTGTCTCCGGTCCGCCGTGTGCCGCCGGATTGGTCTGCGAAATGCTGGCGTTGACACAGTCCGGGGATAAAGACGATGCGAACAGACCTCCCTGGTGTCTCGGCCATATATGCCGTTCCTGGAGAATGTATGTGCTGGGGTATCAGGCTCTCTGGAGCTCCATCGCGATCCCCACTTCCTCCCCTTCCCACAGCCCCCCGCTGCTCAGCATTGAAACCCAACTTCTCCGCTCAGGAACTGCACCGCTGACCGTGAGTTTGTCGATGGACGCGGGCAGATACACTGCCGATCCCCGCTCCGCGGGTTTGATTCTTGCCCATTCCAGTCGCTGGAGGGTCTTACGATTGAATCTTCCCTTCACATTTGTTGACCTTAATTGGCTACGCGCCGCCCTTGGCCGCCTCGACGCATTAGAAACATTGGACGTGGTTGTAGTTCATGGGCGCGGACTCCAAAGCATTCCTCGAATTCCGGACGTTTTTTCAACCGCTTCACGCCTACGCAAATTTTTTCTCGTCGATCAGGGAGTGTACGACTATCCGCCGGATGGCCTGGTGACGATCCCGTGGGGACAAATTACTCATTTCGGAGGGGCATTCAGATATCAGTCTCGACTCGATATTCTCAAGGCAAACCCGAACTTGGTGCACTGCAGCCTGAACTGCATCCATCCTGCCAATGACAGTTTTCCCACCACCCTCCCCTTGCTTCGTCGCCTTTGCGTACAACCCGATTATCTCCCTCGCCTCCGAGCACCCTTACTCGAGGAACTGTTCTGCGTCTATAACGGGCAGCTCGCCATGCGCCATATTATCCCCTTTGTCACCCGCTCCTCCTGCTCGCTCACAAAGCTGGTGTTAATGAGCGACTTCATTTTTTCGTCCCAATTGACCCAGGTCCTCCGCAGTCTTCCGGGCCTCACGTACCTCCTTCTCGAAGCCGATATGACTGGCGCGGACAAAGATGAGGAGGATGCGACCGCGCAGCGTGCGCTGTTCAAGGCTTTGACGGCGACGGGCGGCTCGAGCGACCTCTGCCCCAACCTCACGACCCTGGTGTACGGGTCTGTACCATTCTTTTTCCAGCATGAGTTCTTCGGCATGGTGGAATCGCG
This sequence comes from Mycena leptocephala, assembly GCA_029378395.1. NCBI lineage: Eukaryota > Fungi > Basidiomycota > Agaricomycetes > Agaricales > Mycenaceae > Mycena > Mycena leptocephala. The sequence continues at coordinate 97,463 of JARJLF010001022.1, forward strand.
GTTCCAGCGAGACCGCTTGAGACGTCTCCGTGTTTTTGGCGGTTCTTCCTATCACGAGCATCTCGAGACTTGTCCGTACGACCTGGCGGCTCCGATTCAGGCGTTGCACGATGAAGGATTTGATGTGGCCTTCATTGGTCAGGGTGAAGCCGAGCTCTTAAAATCAGGCGGGTTTTTCTTGTGATCGTGCTAGAGTTGGGCGTCGTAGTGAACATGATTTGTTTAACTGGTCAAACTAGCTCAGGAAGTCTGCGCAGCAACAATTGTATGCATTTTTGTATGGTGCTCCCGAGCTGCCGACCAACTTGAAGCCAAGTTCAATGTTCGTTGATAAAAACCCCACTCGCGACTTGCCAGCCTGCCTCCCTTTTGCTCTCGGTCTGCTGAAATCCTAACTCAGACTAATGAATTCAAGAAGGTGGATACTTTCGCGCCGCCCGTTGACTGTAAGTGCGGTTTCTCGCATTGACTGATGGCGCATCAAAAGGCGCATCTGATTCAACCCGATCCCATATGTGACGTGATTCCATCAAAGCCTCGACACCGCCACCGCCACAGCGAAAAATTACAGTAATAAATATTGAACAATGCCAAGGTCGGATTCCTTGTCAAGATTTGCGCTGATGGGGGAGGATGTGTTGGTCTCCTCGATCAACGACGCAGTTACGAAACCTCCGAAATCTCCGGAAACATGCGCCAAGAAAAATTTGTCGTTGCCGTCTCTACCCTTTCCCTGAGATCCTGAATACTCAGTAGCTGGGGCCCAAGTTGTGTTATCCTACAAATTTTGCCTTGTATAAACTGTAGTACCGACATCGTAACATGGCACTCGTACTCGTACCATCCCCTATCTAGCGGCCACAAACACACAAAAAGAATAATTAACTCGAAGGAGCCCAAAGCAACGAAAACGAATTAGCTCGGCGTACATAATCATATGTCTTTTAAGTCAGGTCATGATCATGAAGCCGGGATGGATGGGTGGGGGTATGCGTGCAGTGTGCATATGCGAGATAGATCGTGATTGGTGACGGAGAATAACAAGGAAAAGAGATGAGAGAGATGCAGGATATCCGAGAGATGGTGGGGATGGGGTCCAAGTGGGTGAACAAATGGTGCAGACACAGGTAACGGATGCTAGACGACGGCAAAAGATGCTAGATGATGCAGACAGACACGGCGGACGGCAGACAAGCTCTACATACCGCCGCCGTACGCCGCCTGCGGCCCCGGCGATGCTCGTCCCTGCTGTGCGCCATACGCAGCCTGCGGCCCCGGTGATGCTCGTCCCTGCGGTGCGCCATACGCAGCCTGCGGCCCCGGCGATGCGCGGCCATACGCAGCCTGCGGGCCGGGCGACGCAATACGTCCCTGCGCGCCCCCATACGCCGCCTGTGGCCCCGGCGAGGGCGTCCGCCCGCTCGCTGCGTAGGGGTCCGCCGCGTACATCCCCGGCCCTGGGCTCGCACGCCCCCCCATCATCCCCGGCCCCGGACTCGCGCGCCCCGCCATCTGGTCATGGGGATCGCCTCGCCGCCGGCCCAGTCCGCGGGCGGCGCGCCGTGCGCCTCGTTGAAGGTCTGCGGCACGGGCCCCGGTACGGGTCGTAGTACGCGCTGCCCGCGTTCGGGTCGTCGCGGTACGGCTGGGTCATGCCTGGGTTGAGGTGCGGGAGGGGCGGGACGGCGTAGGGGTCCTCTGAGTGGAAGTCCGTGGAGGACGCGGCGAAGGTGTTGACGGAGGGTGCGCGCGAGAGGTCGTCGTCGCCTGCAAAGCCTGCGCGGCCGGTGTTGTGCACGGGCATGGCGTGGGTGTCGCCCTCGCCGTTGTGGGCGTTGAGCTCGGGCCACTTTATGTTTCGCTGTCGTCAAAGTCGGTGCTGCGCTTGCGGGTGAACTTCCAGACGAAGAAGGCGATGAGACAGACGACGGCGGTGCCACCTGCGACTGCGAGACCGACGATGCCTCCCGTGCTCAACGTGCTGCTGCCCCGCCGCCGGATGGGCTAGAACTACCGGTGCTGGAGGCAGATGGACTGGAGAGAGATGGGGGAGGGGTTACAGAAAGGTAACTCGACAGTGACAGCGTTTCCTGCAGAGTCTGTCCCCGTGGACAAGACACGACGGGAGAGAGCGAAGTAGGAGGAGGGGGTGGGGGTGAGGTTATCGCGCCGAAGTGGTTGTAGTGGATGAAGAAGAAGGTGGTGGAGGAGCGCTCGATGCCGGTGGCTGCGACGCTGAATCGGTGTTGCTGGGCAGCCAGTATCTGAAAGGGGTGAACTGGGGCCCGTGGGTGCACCAGAATTGCTGTCTGAGCTCTGTGCATTGGCGACGAGGGCGACCGCGAGTAGCGAGATTAGTGGATATGCCTTCATCGTCTGCCCGTCGTCGCAGGGGCAAAGGAGGATTATACGTGTGACTGTCACTGTCACGTTTCTATGGAGGCTGTACTGCACATCACAAAAATTTGAAGCGACAGCCACCGCCTTTCTCCGCAGTTCGTTCCTAATCAAGTTTCGCCGTCCACGGCATTATCTGCCGTTCCGTCGGCGGGATCGACAAGGAGGTTAAAAAAATCTGGCGCCCACATTGACTCAAAGCGCCTAACCAAAAAAAAGGTCCAACCTCAACGAATGTCTCACAAGATAAAAAAAGTAGTGATCACCCCGCAATAATACCCTACAATACCTCTGCGTCGCAATACGGATCATTACCTCCATGTTTTGCATTTGACACAAAAACGGCAACTCTCCACCCAACTGCACTGGAATGACTCTTCAAGTGATATTTCTTCAGACTGCGGAGGACTTTGGCCGCTCGTGTAGTGTGATTGCGCTGACACCGCAGCGGGTGCACCGACGCTCCGCTCCGTCGGAACGGGAGCACTGATATCTTTGGTTGATCCTCAACCTTGGATTACTTGGCCAAATCAGACTCTCGAATCGACGTCTTGAATTCACGCTTGTACCCCGAGCTAAATTTACAGTAACTCCGCCAGGTAACAACTATTTATAAATCAGTCTCCGTCTGGGACCGCCGGAACGAGATGTGTACCCCGGTTAATTGCCTGGTATTTTGTTTTAATGGTCGAGGCTTTCCGATGCGTCCTCTTCTGCTCCGTTAACGGTTTTGGTCCACGGAAATCGAACCAAAAAGCAGCTAAGTATCCGAATTTAATTTTTTATCAACGTCAACGACCACTTTGCCTCCCTCGTGTTCAATCTCTCTCGGTGGTTGAAAGTCTGCGCAGCGACAATTGAGCTGAAGCCTGAGGACTCTACGCCAAATTCAAAATCATCATCCCTGGACCCTTGCCTCTTTCAAAATTGCCCACTGGCCATGGCAGTCATCACAATTTCAAGTTGAATCACTGTGTTCAGACCCCTGTAGGCACACCCTTGCCTACGTTCGTCTACAAGGGTCAAAATGCGTCGATCGCCGTAGGCAAGGGGACATCGACACAGCCTTGCCTACGTTCGCCTACGTTCGTCTACGTCGGCCTACGTCACGTAGACATACTTCGCCTAAGTGTGTTCACAGCCGTAGACATATCTTGGTCCCCCCACTTATCATAACTCCAACTTTGATATACCACATGGGTCTACATCCCACTATGTTCGTCTACATTGGTCTACTGCAGTAGGCCAATGTAGGCATACATGGACCAATGTAGACTCATGTACACCAACAGTGTCTATATGCTGTAGGCATATGTAGGCAAACAACTTTGTCTACGTATTGTCTACGCCGGTAGACACAGGGTGTGCCTACAGGGGGTCTGAATGCAGTAAATATTTAACGAGGTTCCAGTAATTTTGATGGAATGATTCCTGCTGTGACGTTTGTGGCAACGAAATTGAAACCAAGAACCAAGAAAGAGTATCCACGTTTACGTTCAACATGCTCAATTCGTTTTTCAAAGCTTACCCTGATATCGTGTTGGTAGGACAAAACGCTGGCGCTGGCCTTTTTTATTTTATCAGTAATCCGTACAACCAATTCGGATCTCATAGACAACACAACCTTATACTTCGGTACTTCGTTTGTAGGAATAAATGCTTCTCTTTTCAAACTGAACCTTGCTTGCGGTAGAGAACATCCAATATTGAATGGTTGAATTGATTCAACCCCCAATACGACTCGGATCATGCCATGAAATAAATAAGGAACAGTTTTTTTGAGATAGAATATATCATACGGTGTGGTTTCAGTCAGTTCAACGAGTAATATGCCGTTAACTAGCAAAGTCATTGGCGGCCACCGATGGCCACCACTGGTTACCGGCGGCCGTTGGCGGACGCTGGGCAGTGTTGTGCATTGTGTACCACTGGGATTGACAGCTTCCGCCAATCACCACCGGGGATCACCGGACTCCTTCATGTTTACATCCATTGCATTCCAACGTATGCCGCTGGATTCCACCGCACACTGCTGGGTGTGTTCCAGTTGGCCATGCCCCGATAAGGAAAATACACCATTATATTAACACTTGATTCTGGGCAGCGGCAACGGGGGATTAAGAAAGCATGCTACATAAATGTATCTCACAGTTCACTTTACTGAATATCCTCAACTACTGTGATTCAAATATATTGGGTGTAACCTATCACCAGGGAAGGAAACTGAAGTTGTGCTTCATCTGGGCAGAGTCAGTTGGCGGCTGAAGTCCGACTTGTGGTGGAAGATAGGCTACTTACTCGGAAGCCTTGAACTCATGTAACCATTGTCTAAGTAACAAAAAAGATAATGCATGTGGTTTCCAGGTGAGGCACTGAGCACTATAATAAATTGTCTTCCGTTCTTCGTTGATGTTTGACACAGACTTTGACACAGACATATCATCTAATAAAGTGACTTGTGAGACCCCACTACACTGTAACCCACAATGATTGTTTCATCACCAGATCATTAGATCTGGGCGGACGAGTTATGGCGCCGCCGGAACTATATGTTCAAAAATGACGAATCTAATTTAAGAAGTCGTGGCAGATAACATTTGGGTATACATTCAATTTTATTCATTTCACAAAGAAATCAGCGCCTGGTGAACCACTGGATTCCGACGATTCACGCTGGAATCCACTGGACTGCGATGTGATTAAGCGTGTTGAAAGTGCTGCCAAGCCCCAAATTACATGGGAATGCAGTGGGAATTGGTGTAAACCAATGGAGAAACCTTTGAGGATAGCCCACCAGTATACAATGAGATCCAACTTACCGAGATCAAGGGCCAGTGGATTCCACTGGGATCCTTTGCCTCGGCACTGGATGCCGCCGAGACGCAATGCCGACCAATGCCGATCAGCCGGTTGCTAGCTCCGCGTATATTACTGAGTTCAACCCCTTACGAATCTTGGCCACCACGTGTCGGAATTTGCCGAAACCCACGATCCGCTGGGATCGGACTGAAATTTCAAATTCTCGCTCTTGGGCAACAACTCTCGTGTCTTCTCTTCATCGTCGCGCCTCCCGAATCCCGACTTGCATCTACGGGTCTACTCCCTGTTAATGGCGTTTGATCGACCCACTCAATGAACTCACCAATTACAAGTCAGTCAGAAGAAGTGGCTCGTCCGGCAAAACGCAAGAGAGTCCGCCAGAAGGCTTCCTGTCTGGCTTGCCAGCGTCGGAAGGGGCGCTGTGAACAGATTGACAGCGAGCGTTGTGAAGGGTGTATTAGTGAGCTTCCTTCTTTGTCTCCATCGGCCTGCCCTGTGATGCATCTCACACAGAACGGAATGAAGAGTGTGGTAAGCTCCTGTCTCCACTCCATGCGTCAGAAACTCACTTGCATTTCAAGTATGGGAAATTCCGGCCCTCGTCGGAAATGTCACGAATGATGTTGCGGCTACTATTGGGCATTTAGCTCGCCGAGTTGCAATTGTCCGTTACGAAAGAATTCCTTCATGGACTGAACTAACGGATACATTAGCTTGAACGGCAAATGGCTCTCAAGCAGGACCGGGTACTGGAAGTCGACATCTCAGAGGCCACCCCCATCTCCACGGAATCCCCTAGCTACTCGGTCAACACTCCGAATACTGAGACGGAAGACGCCGCGCAGGCTCTAGAAGACATCGCCCTGGGTCGACGACAGTATCATTCTTTTGGTCTGAACTCCGAGGTTCCTGGCTCGCATACTCTCAGCGCTTCGGTCAGCATGTGCATATTTGTATCTGCAATCCCAAGTTTAACTTGGTTCCATTTCAGTTCGTAGCTCCGGGCGCGGTTACCAGTATCTTCCTCGGGACACCTCCTCCCAAGCGGTCTGTACTCCAGGGAACCCAGTCTGGAAACGATACTTTTTTGAAGAGCCTTCCCGACAAGCCAGTATCCGACGCATTGGTACAGATTTTTTTGTTCGAGCAAGTATCAATTTCTATGTTCTCAAAAGCAATCATTAACTGTCTTCTTTCTTCAGTATTGCCTGGATATATCAGGTACATTCAAGTGAACCATGTATGGCCTTCAATCCTGACCATTCTTCAAGATTCTGCATGGCCCGATTTTTTTAGAAGAATGCAGGCAATTGTGGACCGCAGTGGAAAAGGGGACTGACTACGTCATCGATCCTGTAAGTTCTGGTCCAAACTCTCGTCTCACGCGCAATTCATATGTTTTGGTATCTCGGATTAATTAGGCCTGGTTTGCTTGCTATTTCATGGTGTGTTCCTTGATTCTCTTCTTGATTTTCAGAAATAATTGAGATTTGCAGGTCTTGGCTTGGGCCGCCTCCAGTTTGAACGCATTAAATATGCCGACAGCATTAAAACACTATCCTGCGTCCGACATAGCTAGCCTTCCGAGGGTATGGTCCCGCACAGCCGAGCTCGCCCTCCATGCCTCATCTTGGGCCGCCAAACCTCAGCTCCGCGCCGTACAAGCGATTCTTCTCAAGATCAGCTACGAGCGTCCAGGATCACAAAGTACCGATGGCGCAGACGAGGGGACATCGTTCTTTGTATGGCTGGCAGCCGCCACACGAATATGCCAGCTCCTGGGGTTACACAGACTCGGAAGCGACCCCACTACCATGCCGCCTGATGATCCCGCGCTCCCCGCCCAGCCGTGTCTTCTGAAAAGAGAACTCGCAAAGCGGATCTTCTTCTTCTGCCTGGTCCATGATTGGATATTCGTTAGTGCGTCTCCGGGGATGAATCAGATCTATGTCAACAGCTGTGCGTTACTCGCTACCCTCCGCTTCAAACTCTGACCTTAACACGCTATAAGTTGATACGGATCCACCTTTGAATGTGAGATTTCAACTGCTGTTGTACTCAACTTGACATTATCGCAGCTCGACGAAGAGGACTTGGGCCTTGACATGAGTGTTCCTGACCACCCCCGAATTACATGTCTGTTTATAGCTATACGAAGGTTGACTTCCGTCTCCGGTAAAAATTATAAACTAAACTGCCGCTGACAGAACCTATTTATTCTTGCTCAATTTCAACGAGTCGCCACGGACCTCACCCAACAACGTGCACCTGTAGGATATGCAACAATCCTTCAACTAGATGCCGGGCTCCAGAAGGAGATTCACCGACTTGAACATCTATGCGACTTTTCCAACCCACTCCTTCATTCGTGTGAGTTAAGTTAACGAACATAATATGCCGTACATAACTCTCCTCCTAGATCATCGGCCGCTACTGTTAGCAATACTTCACAACCGGGTTGTTCGACTGCATCGTTCCTTCTTCATGCGCGGTATGAATCCGAAAACACCCGAGGACAAGCAGTATAAAGAATCGGTCACCGCTAGTCTGCGAAGTGCCGAAGCGGTCTGTCAGATGCTCCGCGAGCTCGGCGAAAATGGACATCGTAAATTTCTCTGGTGGGTTCCTGCGTACGGTCTGGGATCATGCATCGTTCTCTTTGGCAAGTAATTTTCCCGATTTTACACGTTCAATTAAATTTGAACCATTATCTACAGTCCGTGCATTGCAGAAAGAAGCACAGGGATCCGACGCCCTGACGGAGCGCGCCTTGATCCGCGACGTGCGACACTTTTACGAACTGGGAACCAGCCCCGACATATGCTCGCCCAAAGCGTCCCAGATATGCAAACAGGCGTGTCGCATCTTAGATGGCTTTCTCGAACAACCGATGCGGAACACCGACTCCCCTGCTGCCGATATCTTTCGCCAAATCACCACTAGGATTGAGGCGGCCGCACCGCCCCCGCCGCCCGAGGAATACCACAAGATCGATGGGTTCCCCGACTTTCCGTCGTTCAGTACCATCAGCTCGCCTTTGGGAGCACACCCGGAGCCGTTTGATGCCGAGGGCGTGCACTCTGCGCTCCTGTCGCTGACTACCTTGGACAATCCATTCATGGCGTCGGAGAACCCGATGACGGCGGATTGGAACCAGCTTCTCATGTCCATGGATACTTCGACGCATTGGGGTGTTGAAGTATGATTTTGGTGGCGGGGAGGTTTTTCAACCGTAATTTTGACACGGTTTTGTATGTTTTAAATAATGGACTGATGTACTTGTATGCGTTCCTTGCAATCGACTCCGACGAAACTGGCATTGAACGGGCCAGAAAAGAATTAGCAGATAAAATGTCGCCCAAGGATTTGACACAACAAACCGAGTCTTGCCTGACAATATAAAAATCGACCTCGTTTGGCCGAAAACACCGTCCCAAAAACAACAGATCTTCCAAAGGTTGAAATCTGGTAGCACATCTTGAAAGCTGCTTCCGAAATTATGGCATTGTCGGGACTCGAGCGCAGTTAAATATAATACAAACAGGACCTGTTTAATGTATGGGCGTATAGGATCCTTCACAAGTCATATGCCTTCATCTCGTCCTGAGCAGCCTCGTTCTCCCGCTCGATGATGGCCACATGTCCGGGCGACCGTGGTGTGATGGATATCGGGAACGGGAGAGGCACACTATTGAAACCTACGAACCTCATCATCAGCGTGTATCGATTTTGAACGTCGAACACCTACCATCCGTGTAAGCGAACGTGTCGACGTCGATCTCCTTCCCGTCCTCGTCCCGGGCTTTGCTGAGATTAAAGCCCCAGAGAATGCGCGCAATGCTGAAACCAAGATGAGCGAGGGCTGTGCAAATAAGGAATGCAGAACGCAGAACGTACTTGATGTAAATGCTGTTCGACGCGAGATACTGGCCCGGACACACTCTGCGGCCATAGCCGAAGCTCTGGACAGAATCGTTTGATTTTATAAATAACCAAGGTTTAGACGAGACGTACCGAGTGCTGCCAGGGTCCAGGATAGTTGCGCTTCGACATAAATCTGAGGCGAAGGGGTCAGTGCAAGAAACGAAGGATTACAAGTCGACGCACCGCTCCGGGTCAAAGCGGTGAGGGTCAGGGAAATCTGCGGGGTTGAGGTGGATACCCCACAGGTTCGCGATGATGGTGCTGCCCTTGGGAATAAACATGTCCTGGTAGGCGAAGTCCTCCGTGCTCGAGTGGGGCGTCCCCCCCAGGACGGCTACAGGTCGCCACCGGAGGGTTTCGTTCACAATAGCACGGATGAACGGGAGGTCATCAAAGTCCTCGAACGTCGGCATGCGGTCGGGACCCACGACGGCGTCCAGCTCCTTCTGAGCCTTGGGATAAAGGATGGACCGAAGGCGGCACAGGCAAGCATAAACGACGAAATGCTCCCGGCGCTGGTTTCTACGCCAGCTCCGAAGGGCGTGGCTGGTTCGAGTATCAGTATAAGTGGCAGAATTGAATGAAAGACTTGCCACAGGTGTACGCAATCTCGAGGTCACTCATGTCGTTTTTTCCCCGGTCTTCAATAAGCTGGCGACAGAAAGAGAGCTGTGCGCGGCCAGCCTCCATCTTGGCTTTTACCTCTGAAACCAAACGCGTGAGATACTCAATATCCCGTTTGCGTTGCTTTAAAGCCTCGGTGCGCCACGGAGTGAGGAAATTGGGTAGATAGAGAAGGGCGGGAATGCTTTCCACCAAATATTTTCCCGGGATGCTACGATTGGTTAAGCGACATTCACGGGAGACAAATCGGAATTTACTTGATGCTCGTCAAGAAATCCTGTGTTTCCCGATTGAGACAAACAACCTCGTCGTTGAAGATATCGTGAACTCTTCGGCCATAAGTGACAAAGACAACGACCGAGGTAGCGTAACGCTCAATGTGCTCGCGATACTTAGCCGGCGTTTTGGTCAGCTCCCACATCATCTGCTTAGATTCAAGGCTTTGGATCGGCTTATACGTGTCAGAAGCCTTCTGCATGAACGACCCTGCTGAAAATAAGTACGCCATTTTATTGAACTTTCCGTTTGACACACCGTGAAGAACCTAGCGAAGATAATATATAATTGGTCTACATCACCAAAAGACGGAATGATGAACTCACACGACGCCACCGTCGCCAGAAGGGACCAGTCTCGGACATCAAACCTCGTAGATTGTTGCTTAGAATCTCTTGTCCCTGTGTGAGTGTTTAACATTCTCCTGCGTGCTGAATTAGAATTACGCACCATAATAAATCGAGGACGAGAGCTCGTGACGGTAGATTTCTTCTCCAGGAT